>CM070013.1:9368157-9681782 GCA_036247105.1 Cirrhinus mrigala | reverse complement strand
GTACACTACCCGACACAACTCGGAGTGTACGACAGATAGGGAAACACAACACAACTTCACCAGTGCGTCGAATCGACGAGTCACTATGGAAACGGACGCACTATGGAAACGGAAGAAAAAGCGCGCCATTCTTTCTTCTTCTACTGTTTAAAGTCTATTTGCATACTTAGTGCATATCGCCACCTGCACGGTGGTCGTGCAATCATTTTTTTCGATTAATCTTTTATCCTTGATAATAATAATTATATTGTTTGTTTGATGCTAATTATTCAGTCATATCAGATATGTATTTTTATTATATGAATACATGCATAGGAAATGCAGATTTATGATGTGAGTTAATAAAATATAATAAAGAAAATAAACATTACCTTGTCATAATACTGTTTTCTAATTTATACAGATAACTATTCAAATAAATATAATGACCATATTAGAATAATATAATATTTCCTTATACATTACCTCTTAAGTAAACTAACGCTGAAATTTAATCTACTCCGGAGCAGGTTATGTAACACCACAGCGTGTCAGTGCTCTATAGTGGCCTAAGCGCGACGCTACATTTTGTGAGATGTGATAAATAAGATCATGATGAACCTTTATTTATCTGTATTAAATATGTTAGTCACTATTCTGTCATTATTTCACTGTATGTAGCCTATTGCCAAAATATGAATATTCAATAGTCGCACTGTCAGCGTGTTACTGTTAAAAATTATTTAAATGATTTTAAATTTAACTTCGTTAAATAAGGCAGTTACCGCACATTCATTCAGCCATTTTAAACGATGGAATAAGCAATATGGACTCGGAATAAGAGCTCCAATGTACACAAACAAATTAGTTCTGGTTTTACTACAAATAAAACCAAAAATTGCAATTTAACCATATAACCACAAATTAACTCGGGTTTTACTACACTGTCCATAGTTTAACTATGGTAGGCTATTTGTAGTAAAAGTGTTGTATACAAATGGTAAAAATGAAGAAAAAAAACCCAAAAAAACAAAACGGCACTTTTACTATAGTAAAACTATGGTTAATTTTCGTAAGAGTGTTTATTAGTCAAACTAATTTAAAACTGTACATTCATCAGGTATGAAATATGTAAATCAGTAAAAGAAAATACTTATAAAAAACAAAAAGGCAGGTTAGAGGGGAAATATATTTATTAATTATTTAGAATGCACATACTGAAGGGAAATATGTTTATAGTAACATTTCAGCAGGTTGAAGATGATTCATGTTAATGCAGAGAATATGATTAATTTTTTTATTTTTTTTATTTTTTAAAGAAAATCCAGCCCTAAAATGTAGTAATAATCTGCATTCTAATGAGAAACTGTCTGTATGTAGGTGCGCTGAACGCTAACCGGAAACTCCCGAGCCCTAACAAGTAGAACGCGGAAGTAGTTGTGCAAGTAGTCCATTAAGATCCAGCCCTGGGCGCCAGATTCCGTCAGAAAATATCAGTTTGTCCAGTAACAGAACAACTCGTCAGCAGAGCAGTCTAAAACCCAAACCCTGTTAACAGGAGGTCTGGATAAAAAGTAGCAGAGTTTATTGAATAGTCTTAGTTGCATATGTCTCAATGCAACTTCATCTGAAGAACACAAATCCAACAAGTATTATTATACCAAACTGATTCACAACAACATCCCATAAACCTTGAGTTTCTATAAACATTCCCTTGTATCTCTTATTCATGAAGACAAACAGCCCTTGAAACCACAGTCATAAGACTAAACAACAATGAAAAAAATATTTAAAAAAAAACACCTATAATATAATATAAATGACTAATCAATTAATGAATCAATGAAATTAATATATAAATGACTATAATGATTATTATAAATGATAATGTGATTAAATGGAATAATAAAATGATAAAATGATTAATGATTATAAATGAAAAATATATAAAAAGAAAGCAAAACACAACACAAATGTATTGTTGCTTTCAAGGCAGAAGACACACAGTTTGCATTTAAGTATCGTCCGATCCTTCAGTTTGCAATAGAGCAATTGTAGCATTATAGTTGATTTATCTCCTTATGGCATATTGCATCACTACAGTTCCTCATTTGAAGGCCACTTTTGCAGCTGTTAAATTTAAATCTGGAAAACATGCTGTCTACTCAGTTGGACAGATCTCCACACTACTGTTAGTGACCTGTATTCCATTTTGGCCTTTCTGAAATGTTGTATCCTTCCCACCGTGAGTGAAACGGATAAACCGAACTCCAGGTCCATAATTCATAAAGACGTGGGTCATCTGAGATAAAGCAGAACAAACACAGGGGCACTTAAGCTTTGACTATTATTTGATAACAGGGGAATAATTGGATTATGAGTATTGTTCTACTCACTTGACGCCATGGATACATTTTCCCCTTTTGAAAGAAAACTTTCTCAGGCTGAAAGGTACTGATGGGTTTCTTCTTCTCATCAAGCAACTCCACACAGATCTGATACTCACTTCCACAATCAGAGAGTGGGGCATACCTGCAGATGAGACATCACATAAATGTGGTTCTGTTCTAATTAGAATCTGATTTAACAGTAGTAGTGTCTTCTTAAAGGAATATCTGCTAAAAATGAAAAGTGTCATCTTTGACCCTCACTCATGTCATTTCAAACTCGTGTGACTTTCTTTCTTATGCGGAAAACAAAAGGAGGCATTTTAAAATTCAGACTTCTTATTGTACATTCTTCAAAATACCTTCTTTTGTGCTCCACATAAAAAAGAAAGAAATGCGAAAGAAAGAAATTCACATGATGACAGAAATATGCCTTTAATGACATTTAAATTCACTTTCTGTCCTGTGTGTATGTGTGTGTATGTTAGTATTTATTTATTATTTATTTTGCTTTTATTGTGAAGGACAGTAGAGCCTGGACTTGATCTCAGGTTGCTCGATGCTCAACCGTGCCATTTGTGTCAGAGCTCATGCAGATTCTTACAGTAAAATTACAAACTGATATGCCTTAAACATAAAACATTGAAATATGACTGATATATCACTTTGGGTTCTTATACTACCAATCACAATTCCAGCATAAGGCACATATGACCCATATATCACATCAATCATGAAATCCACCACCTAAAATACTGTAGCATGAAATGGCAGATTGAGTGAACGCTCACCAATCTGATATTTTGATATAGGGCTGCTGTTGATCCATGAAAACTTCATTGTAGCCTTCTTGCTTCAAATCAACCAGCTGTTCCTTCAAACACAGACTGAGGACAAAGTTTATTATTAATGTGTTAATTGGCTTTATGATTGGTTTAGTTTCATATAGCAACATCAACTGAAATTAAATGAGCTCAGAACTTTCTTGAAGGATCTAAAATTTCAAACATACCCACAAGACATCACAAAACATTTAGAGACTGGAAATGTTCTCCTATTTCCTTGTGTCACCCAGCCATCACCTCCTTCCTCTACAATCTCCCATCCTTGAAATCCCTCTAATAACAACATCAGAAAAGAGACTTTACCTGAAGCAACAATTTATTATAGCGGCACTTATTGTACAATCTTTATTATATGAATCACCTTGTGCACTGGGATTCTTGAGCAAGTTCCGATTTGTGAATCTGAAGCTAAGAGGGGAAACACAGAAGTTAAGTTTGACATTCTGATGATATTAAAGTAAACCAAAAGAAACTATTTTCACAACTTCTCTAAGCAATAACAACTCTTAATTCGGCTGCACACTAATCTGCTTCTGGAAAACTGAAATATGTCTTGCGTTGTTCTTATGTGAAGTGAGCGTGTGCATGTCTGTTGATTAGATTAACTGTTTCGGGCCGCTGTCTTGAACTGAACGTAACGCATATGGTGTGCAGTACCCTTGAATTGTGGCATTGTGCTTCATTGTTTATTGTTTGATGTGTGACCACCTTAATTTGTAGGGAACCTTAATTTTGTTGGAAACACTACCTCTCATCCGCTGGATAGATCTCCACACTACTGTTAGTGATCCGCACTCCATAATGGCCGGCCCAGAACTGTGTATCCTGTCCACCATGAGTGAAACGGACAAACCGAACCCCGGGTCCATAATTCTTAAAGACGTGGGTCATCTGAATTAAAACAGAACAAACACAGGGACAGTTAAGCTTCGACTAGAAGTTTGATTACAGGGGAATAATTTGACGGTCAGTATTATTCTACTCACTTGACACCACGGCTCGCCGTTCCAAAATGAAAACATAACTTTCTCAGGTTGAAAGGTACTGATGGGTTTTTTTCTCTCATCAAGCAACTCTACACAGATCTGATACTCACTTCCACAATCATGGCACGAGGCACACCTGCATCGGACAAACATCAAATAAAACGGTTCCTATAAAGAAACCGGGCTTTCAACTTAGAACCTGATCTTTGTCGAAAGCTGGTACTGTGTTCTTAAAGGGGCAGTTCACACAAAAATTAGAATTCTGTGATTTACTCACCACATTGTTATTCTGAACCTGTATGGATTTCTTTATTCTGCAGAACACAAAAAAATATTTTAAAGCTTGACGAGTCCAAACAACAATGGACCCCTTTGACTTTTTTTTTTTTTAAATATTTATTTTAAATATCTTACTAGAATATCTACTTTTATAGTTCCACAGAAGAAAAAAAGTCATACAGCTTTGGAATAACATGAGGGTGTGTAAATAACGACAGAATTTTAATTTTTAGGTGAACTATCCCTTTAAAGGAACACTACACTTTTTTTGAAAATAGGCTCATGGTCCAACTCCCCTAGAGTTAAACATTTGAGTTTTACCGTTTTTAAATCCATTCAGCCGGTTCAATCCATCTCCAGGTCTGGCGGTAGCATCTTGCTCAAAAATGACCATATACAATGACGATATTTTTCCTATTTAAACTTGACTCTTCTGTAGTTACATCGTGTACTAAGACTGATGGAAAATGAAAAATTGCGATTTTCTAGGCTGATATGGCTAGGAACTATACTCTCATTCCGGTGTAATAATCAAGGAACTTTGCTGCCGTACCATGGGTGCAGCAGGCGCAATGATATTACACAGCGCCTGAAAGTGACTGCCACTAAGTTTGTGTAGATGCAGAGTTGCAGCCAGCAGAGTTGACGGCTGTGTAACAATGTAACTACAGAAGAGTCAAGTTTTAAATAGGAAAAATATCTAAACTCTTTGGTCATTTTTGAGCATGATGCTAACAGCCTAATCAGATTCAATGATCTATGCTAAGCTATGCTAAAAGTGCTACTGCCAGACCCGGAGATCAGCTGAATGGATTTGAAAACGGTAAAACTCAACTGTTTAACTCTAGGGGAGTTGGAAAATGAGCCTATTTTCAAAAAAGTGTTCCTTTAAAAAAAGAGTGTTCCTTTAAAGGCATTTAAATTGAGGTTTTACATAAACTTAAAATGTATGCATTTTTTAAAAGATTTATTTTTGAGATTTTTGCATTTACTTATGTAGCACTTCACAGGAAACAATGATAAAAAGAAAATGAAACATTAAAACATTTGGGTTACATCACTTTGGGTTTTCATACTACCAAACACAATTCCAGCCTAAGCCACATGTGACCCAGATGGACAGGTCATTCACAAAAATTTATCACATAAAATATGAATTCCACCACCTAAGATACTGTCGCATGAAATGAGAGTTGGAGTAAATGCTCACCAGTCTGATATTTTGATATGAGGCTGCACTTGATCCATGAAAGAATCACTGTAGCCTTCTTTGTTTAAATCAATCAGTTGCTGCTTCAAACATAGCCTAAGGACAAAGTTTATAATTTATGTGTGAATTGGCTTGTTGATTAATTTATTTTCATATTGTAACTGAAATGAAATGGGCTCAAAATTTGAAGGAGGTAAAATATCAAACATACCCATAAGATGTTACAAAACATTTGGTGACCGTGTCTGGAATTGGTTTTCTATTTTCTTCAATTACCCAGCAATCACCTCCACTAGGTACAATCTTCCATCCTCGAAGGCCATCTAATAAGAACATCAGAAAAGAGATGTTACCTGACACAAAACCTAATTATAGTGGCACTTATTGTACAATCTTTATTATATGAATCACCTTGTGCGCTGGGATTCTTGAGCAAGTTAGATTTTGTGCATCTCAACCTACAGTTGGAAACAACAACAACAACAAAAAAAAAAACTTATATTGTCTTATTTTGACGATATTACAGTAAACCAATCAAAACACAAAAAATAGCAGTTACATTTGCATTAATTATATACGATCCTGGACCACAAAACCAGTCAAAGTTTTATTAAGCTGAATAAACAAGCTTTCCATTGATGTATGGTTTGTTAGGACAGGACAGTATTTGGCAGAGATACAACTATTTGAAAATCTGCAATCTAAGGGTGCAAAAACATCAAAATATTAGGAAATTTTAGGAAATATTAGGAACATATTAGGAAAAGTTGTCCAAATGAAGTTCTTAGCAATGCATATTACTAATCAGATATTATGCTTTGATATATTTATGGTAAGAAAGACAGAAAATATCTTCATAGAACATGATCTTTACTTAATATCCTAATGATTATTGGCATACAAAGTATTGTTGGCTATTGCTACAAATTTACCAGTGCGACTTAAGAAAGGTTTTTGGTCCAGGGTCACATATGTCAAACACTGCTCTTTTGCATCAGCGATAATAGCTCTTAATTGGAGTGAATCAAGCTCATCAAGCATTTCCACAAAATAATACGTTAAATTTCTTTTTTTTTTTATTTCCCCAGAAAATTATCAGTGATCCTTTTGCATCTTTTTTTTTTTTTTTTTTAAGTTTGAGGAATTATATGGGCATGAGCAGAACATTTTTCGAAATTTCTGGTTTTGATATCGACCGATAATTTATTATTGAATATCGTTTTTTGTAATGCAACAACAAGCTGACAAGTTCTCAGTAAAGAAATCATAAACTTAATTTTAACATAACAGCCATTCATGTTGTAATGAGATGTGTTTTTTTTTTGCCACTTGTGCCTTTATTACAATGGGACAGTGTACAGCTGACAGGAAGTGAAGTGGGAGAGAGGAGAGGTGGGCAGGATCAGGGAAGGTCTTCAAGTCAGGATTCAAACTGGGGACACCCACAGCACAACAGCTACTGGCGCCAACTCAAATGAGATGTGTTCGATGTTTATCAGCCCTAGTATATACACGGTGATATCCACCTGTTTCTGAGGGGGGCTACAGTAAAAAAGAACGTAGGTACAACTTCCGGTGAGGCGGCAGTAGTAGTATAGGAATGGTATTTTCTGTGCTAATTAGCGAGAGGCTAAGTGTTTTCCGGATCATTGTTTACTTTGTAAAGCTGCAAACCTTTATGAGACATCATTACGGTGCTCAGGGACAACACATGCTGTTCGAAGCTGTGCTCCCACAAGTCTGGATCGCTAAATCTTCAATGACTGTTAACTAGTGATGTGACATCGGTTCAAATTATTTCAGGAAAATTAAATATTTTCCATATGCATTTCATATGTATACATCATATAGATCACTGGTCTTAAACTCAATTTACTGGAGGGCCACAGCTCTGCACAGTTTAGCTCCAACCCTAATCAAACACACCTGATCCAGCTAATCAAGGTCCTCAGGATTACTAGAAACTTCCAAGCAGGTGTGAGTTGGAGCTGGTTGGAGCTAAACTCTGCAGAGCTACAGCCCTCCAGGAATTGAGTTTGAGACCTCTGATATAGATATTCGTACTAGCATTTAATGCCACAGTTTAATGGATAAATGAATTTATTGGAGACAGAAATTCAACAAACAAACACACACACTGTTAGACATATATTTGTGCACATAACATGAGTCGATCTGTGGAATGTGTGGTCACTAGGGGTGTAATGATACATGTATTCGTACCGAACCGTCACGGTACGGGCATCTCGGTTCGGTGCATGAGACCTTACAACAAATACACGCAATTCACCCTCAATCCAGAAGGGGGCGCCCGCAGTAATGCAACTCTGTTTGATAACCGCCGGCAGAAGAACAGCGAATTAATGATGGGAAGTTCGATCATTTTACCAACTCAGCAAAATGAACGAATCTTTTTTCGAGTCATTTCGTTCATTCTAGCAAAATATAATTAAAATGTTATGTGTTACCTCCCTTACACATCTACTGCTTACACAAATGTTGATCACACTACAAACAAAACAAAACTATAATGCTATAAGAAACAGAAAAGATTAATTAATTGTTTACCTGGGTCTTTAGTCTATGAGTAGATCACCACGCCTTTTATCTGACAAGTTTTCAGGTTTGAGTTGTTTCTTTCAAACCTATCCAGTCTGAGCCGGAAAGAGAATTGATTAGTTCATCTCTCCAGTCTTCAGGTTTGAGTCGTTCTTTCATAACGTGACAACCCCATAAGATGAACGAACTCAAAAAACCAGAAGACTCAAAACAGGTGAACTAATTCCAGTACAGAACCTAATAGGATGTTGCGCATGCGCGACTGAACGAATCACTCCCCGAGACGACTCGTTCGTCCCGAGTCACATTAAAGATTTGTTCAAAATGAACGAATCGTTCAAGAACGACCCATCACTACAGCGAATGCCAGGATTTCTCTTTCATCATCTCGTGTTCGAGATCCACCTATGGGAAGGACATCCGTACCTGACCTCTGCAGAAGCATCCAATTGCACCAAATCTGGCTTGACAGACAGGAGCGCGTGCCCAATGGCAGGTAAGGGACCGCCCCTAACCTAAGCGCATAAAGCGCCTACACGCGCTACCTTTCCTCAGTTAACATTCACTTCTCGCGATCTCTACACCTTTACACAGCTTGGTTGGATTAAACTGTTCACTTGCGTGTCTTCAGGAGGACATATCGAAAGATCAGCCTCCACCAGACGTGACAGTCCTTTTTTCAGCCAGTAGGTCAGCTGTGTTGCATCCGGAGCTGCCCATGCTCTTGTCTTCAGGCTGCCCACCTTTTTTGTCGTTTTCTTGCCTTTTCTCGCCTTTTCTCCCCTTTTCGCGACTGCCCGCCACAGATTTTTCTCTGTTTTTCGCCAGTATGTCACTCTCAAAATTGGCTGCTGCTTCTGGGGATGGTTCATCGTGTGCCTGCCCGGCCACGTGTGGCGCGCTGATCGCCGCTAAGGATCTTCACCCGTTTTGCGTGGTCTGCCTGGGTCTCAAACACGCTGAGGAGGCCTTGCAGAACCCCGAAAATTGCAGTCATTGTCTTAGGCTGGCTAAAAAGCTCCTACGGAGCCGCCTTAAAGTTGCCGCAACACAGTGCGTCGAGCTCAGCCTTTCTGATTCGGATGGGGGACACAGCGAGGATGACACGCCACAGGAGGCCTCCTGGGGCGCAACATCTCTCGATTGGGCTGACCAGCCCAATCCGGCGTTCCCTGAAGACAACATCTTCGGGGGCAACCTCCCGTTCGCCAACGAACCGGCCAGTTCTGGCAATGATGACGACGCGGGCCTTCTTGGGGTCTCAGTGGACGAGGAGGCCATCCTGCCCTCTTACGTTCGCCAGGCTAACGCCCCCGTGGCCTTACCCCAATCCATCCTCCTGGATGTATGTGAATGAGCAGCTGCTCGCCTCAATATTGAATGGCCGGCTCCACAGAGCACCACAGACCAGGAGAGGGACGTTTATGACGGGAAGCAGCTGGGTCCACCTCCCGGCCCGAGGAAACAACTCTTTCCCGTCCTCCCTGCGTGCGCAAAGCACATAAGGCATTACTGGAGCGATCCACTTAACCTCAAACACGGTCTCGTGGGCCTCGAGGTTAAGGATATGGCGGTTCTTGGTATGGGTGATCCCCCCGCCATCAAGCCTTCGATCGCCAGGCATCTTAGCCCTGTCCAGGGCAGGCTGCTCGCCCCTCTGAAGCCGGTATTGCCGAACAAAATGGATCGTTTTTTTGCCTCAGGGTGCTTAACGTTTCCTCTCTTCTCTCTGTGTACCAGGCGGAGCTTTTGGACGACTTGGGTCAACAACTGGACAAGGGATCTCCTTCGCCTACCCTTTGGAAGGAGATCCTTACAGTTAACAACCTCGTTCTCCGGAATGCGCGCCAGGCCGTCCAAGCCTGCGGGCGTTCCATGGCGCTTTCTGTGGTGGGAGAGCGCAGCTCTGGCTTAATCTGTCGGGGCTTCCTGACAGTGAAAAGCGGCGCATTGCGGGCGCCCCGGTGGAGCCTGGCCAGGCTCTATTTGGCCCCACCGTTGCGTTGATGCAACAACGATGCGACGACAAAAAGAAGGAGGACGAGGCTTTCAAATTGTGTCTTCCTAGAAAGGCAGCTCCACGTCAGGTGCCCCCTGCGCGTTTGCCTAATCCCCCGACCACAGGACGACGGGATTTCCAACAGAGCAAGGATAGACCTCACAAGAGACCCCCTCCACGGCAGAGTAACCCACCCTCTGCAAAGGCCTGGGGAAGACCGGCTCCCGCCACGGCCGCGGCCGGGAAAGTTACGGAAGGTGGTAACGACAGACGCATCCTTAACAGGATGGGGAGCCACTCAGGAGGGCAGAGTAGTGAACGGTGTGTGGACAAGCACACTCTGGTCAGCCCACATAAATTATTTGGAGCTCCTCACAGTTTGGAAGGCTTTGAAACATTTTCTGCCCCGCCTGCAGGGGCATCACGTGCTGGTACGGTGCGACAACACCACAGCTGTGGCACATATCAACCGCCAAGGGTGGATGCGCTCCTTCAAGCTTCATGCTCTAGCTCACAAGCTGCTAGTATGGAGCAGGCGGCACTTTCTGTCGTTACGGGTGACCCATGTCCCGGGCATTTTGAACAGGGGCGCAGACGTTTTGTCGAGGGGGAACCCACTCTACGGAGAATGGCGCCTCCATCCTCAGATAGTGGATCTGCTATGGGAGAGGTTCAGTCGGGCTGCCGTCGATCTCTTCGCCTCGCGCAAAAACACCAATTGTCCTATGTTCTTCTCGCTACGGGACAACAATGCCCCCCTCGGCGTGGACGCACTGGCCCACCCATGGCCCAATGTGCTGCTTTACGCTTTTCCTCCACTCTGCTTGATATCTCCGACTCTGGCCAGGGTGAAAGAACAGAGCCTGACTCTGATCTTGATAGCACCCAGGTGGCCCAAATCTCCATGGCTGGCAGAGATAGTTCCTCTTCTGTATGCACAGCCATGGCCCCTCCCATTACGCACAGACCTCTTGTCTCAAGCAGACGGGGAAATACACCATCCGCACCCAGACAGGTTGCGTAAATAAACACACTTTGCTGATAAAATATTTAGTTTGCCATCACTTTGGTTGCAACCAGGGCTGGGGATTCAACTTGCCAATGTCTTACAAATTTAAGTGTGCGACCCGTATACCCCTAGAACACCAAGGGTCGTAACACAAATATTCCATGAAATTTGGATCTGATATGTTTTGTGTGTGCCGTTACTTCAATTACTTCAACTGTCCTTATTCCAGCAAAATCAACTTAATCAAAAAACAAATAGGATGTAGCTTTCTGCCATTTGAGTTTCCTTTCCCTCACAAAACTGAACTGAAACTCAGCAAATATAGGCTACGTTATGTGTTGCAGTTTTTTTCCCTTGTCTATCAGTTAACTAAAATAAATATATTTCAAGTATTTATTCCTTGTATGTACAGTAGTCAACATTTTAATTGGATCAAAACAATTTTATCAAAGTTGTCCTAAGACAAGAACAGGTATTCCTTTTGGTTTTAGGACAAATTTAATGAAAGGTTTTGATACACTTCAAATGTTGACTACTATATATATGTACTGCAGATTTTATAGCCTATACATGACATTATTTTAATATAATATTTAGTATTTTCACATGTAGGTGGAAAAAAAATGTTATTTGTACTACTGTCTGTTTAAAATAAATGAGGGTTGTCCCCCCTTAAAAATATTATTAAGAGCAACTCTGTGTTGTAAAGAATATATGTAAAATGATTCTGCAAGTAGTAAAACAATATTTTAAGTTCAGAAATGTTTAGAATCCCCCCTCCTTTGCCTAACAGTGGTTTGGTCCACTGCTTTCCCCCTACAGGTACATAAACGAGTCCGATGGGAGAGAGAGGAAAGTTCTTCAGTAGTTATTTGTAAGTAACTTAGGCTGTCAAGGCTATTTTATTCACTTTAAACATCGGGTGAAGCGATTCTTATTAATGCAGATGATGCTGAATCATTAATAAATTAGTCATGACAAAAAAATGATGATATCCGATATTTTTCTATGAGCGATTATAGAAAATAGTCCCAGACGAAACCTAAAATACTATGTGGAGGATGCAAAATAATTCAATAATTAAAATATGACAGTGTCGTAAACCTATGAGTCTCAAAGCTATGTACACATATCTATCCTTACAAGTACAATTTTGGCTGTATTATTTGTGTCCCCTTCAAAAAATTGCTCTTGAGAAATTGTATGTTTATAAACCCCCCCCGCTTCACGAGGCTTCATTTGCCCATCACTACTGTCAACTGTTGAAAGAATGAGTGCCACGCCCCGCTTGTTTACTTCAAACCAGAAGACGCTCCCACTTTTGATGCAAGGCCTCATTGGGCGCAGGAAACTCGTGGATAAAATTTTGGTAAAATTGCCTACCCTTAAACAGTACATGTCTTTGGCTGTAGTTATAGTTCATTGAACAGTATAACAATCTTTGTTCAAACAAAATACATTAATAACAGAGCTTTGTGACATTATGCGTGAAATGTCTCCTGTTCTAATCATTAGAATTCCTTACCTGAAGGTCACTTTTGTGCCCGTTTAGGATTGAGGAATTGTATAAAATATAGAAATGTAAAAAAAAAATAACACACACACACGTTTGTTTTTGTGAATTGTGGGGACTTTCCATAGACTTCGATAGTTTTTATACTGACTAAACGATATTGTCTATCCCCTAACCCAACCCTAACCCTAAACCTACCCCTTACAGAAAACATGTTTGCATCATTACATTTTCAGATAAACATCATTTACAATTTTTAATTTTTTTTTTTATATTTGACAATGTCAAAAATTTCAGGTTTTACTATCCTTGTGGGGACATTTAGTCCCCACACACACACTTGAAACACTACCTCTCTGCAGCTGGACAGATTTCCACACTACTGTTAGTAATCTGCATTTCCATCCCTGCATGAGAGAAACGGATAAACCGAACTCCAGGTCCATAATTCCTAAAGATGTAGGGCATCTGAAATGAAGAAGAACAAACACAGGGACACTTAAGCTTTGACTGTTAGTTTGATTACAGGGAAATATCTGGACTGTCAGTGTTATTCTACTCACTTGACACCATGGGTAATTGTCCTGATGCAAGATAACTTTAGGATTAAAGATACTGATGGGTTTCCTCTCCTGATCAAGCAACTCTACACACAACGTATACTGACTATAATTAGAGACTGGGTTATACCTGCAGATGAGACATCCAATAAATGTGGTTCTGTTCAAAAATTGTGTTTTCATATTAGAATCTGATTTAACACTGGTACTGTGTTCTTATAGGAACAGTTTATCTAAAAATGAAAACTCAGTTATCATTTACACTCAATCATGTCATTCCACACCTGTGTGACTTTCAGTCTTCTGCAGAACATAAGGGATATTGATTGTGTTCAAACAACCACACAAGACTCAATTAACTTTCATCATATGGAAAAAAATATTAAGTATCTTCTTTTGTACAAAGAAATCACACAGATTTAAAATGAAGTGAAGGTGAGTAAATGATGATAGAATTCACCATCTAAGATACTGTAGTATAAAATGGGAGTTTGAGTGAACGCTCACCAGTCTGATATTTTAATATGAGGTTGCAGTTGATCCATGAAAGCATCACTGTAGCCTTCTTTCTTCAAATCAATCAGCTGCTCCTTATGATATAGACTGAGGACAAAGTTAAGTTGGGTGATTCACGTGTGCATTGGCTTGATGATTAGTTTATCTTCATATTGCAACATCGACTGAAATTAAATTTGTACAAAACCTTCTTGAAAGATTTAACATATCAAACATACCTAGATGCTACAAAGCATTTGGTAACTGTGTTGTCTGGAAATGGCTTTCTAATTTCTCCTGTCACCCAGCAGTCACCTCTGTTATGTGCAAACTCCCATTTTTGAAGTCCATCTAATAAAAACATGAGTAAAGATCAACCTGAAGCAAAATGCATTATAGCGACCCTTACTGTATAATCTCAATTATGTGGCCTACCATCAGCTCTGGGATTCTTGAGCAGGTTTCTTCTATATTTAGACTGAAAGTAAAACAGGCGCCAGTCCTCTGGGACTCTGGAAGCATCACACGGCTGGATGTCCTCTCTCTTGCAGCGCTCTCTCCAGTGTGCAGCACTGTCCACCAGCTCCTTCCACTCATGACACACCAACTGACAGACCTGGACCACCTGATGCGCAGGCAGGTTCATCAAAATCTCCTCAACCATAGGCAGAGGAATAGCTGACTGCTGACCTGAACACTGATAGAAAAGAGATTACCTTTCAGTTCCAATCCTAGTTAGCATGATCCAAAACACTCTGCTAGATTTTCCCACAAAAAAGTCCCCATTATTTCCCCATTATGTCTGGACGAGTTCAAGCCTGTCCCAATGCCCTTTGGGCTTAGCCGCTTGAGATTGGGACAAAGGAAACAAGTGCACAAGATTGCCCCAGGTCTGGCAAAATGGCAAAACTTAGTGCCCCAATGCACACTAAATCCACTATATCCTGCTTAGGGATGTGCCGTCCTGACACTCATGCTGCGTATCGGCTTCTAAACACTGCAAAAAATGTATACTTTGTCTTGTTTTCATCCAAAATATTTAAAAATTCTTAAATCAAGAAGGATTTTCTAGACAAGCAAAATACTGATCTGATCTGCCCATAAACGCGTCTGCTAGTTAGTGTGTTTACATCATGTCAAGAAGTTCTGTGCTGTGAAAGCAAGTTTGTTTTTATTGCCGAAAGATGACGTATTTAAAATGCATTTTTTCCACGATACCACAGCAATACAATTCAAACCTTTTCGTCATTTTACCAAGGACTGTTTGTCTAATCTTGCCGAGTTCAACACCAGATTTGCTAAAAGCAATACTTGTCCATTTGACTTATCGCCACTCAATCCATCATTATATGCTACACAGAGTTTCTGCATGCTACTCTTTCTATAGCACCGCCACAAATGGGCAGTATACATAAGGGTACAAAATGCTCTAAAAAGTGTAGTCTTAACAGATTCTGAGCACATACTAAATTTGCGCATCAGCATGTTAACTTGAGCGTACATCATAGGACTCTGTCTGTAAATGTCCCTATCGTCAGACAAGTCATCAGTTATACAATGCCCCAAGTATTAACCTCCTTACATACATTAAGGACAGCACCAGATAGAGAAAAGTCAGGAAATTAAAGTTTCCTGTCCTCCCTACTCCTAAATGTCATAATATTACTCTTCTTTGCATTATATTTAATATCGAAATCTAAGCCATATTGAGTGCAGACCCTCAATAACTGTTGAAGGCCCACACTATATGGACAAAAATCCACCAAATCATCTGCATACATCAAGTGGTTGATGATAGTGTTACCAACAATACACCCTGTTCCACAGCCGTTTAGCAGCTTCGATAAATCATCCATATAAACATTAAAGAGAAAGGGAGACAAAATACTTCCCTGTCTAACTCCATTACCTACACTGAATGGAGCAGACACAGAATTACCCCATTATACATGCATTGACTGATGAGCATACCAAAAAGCCAGAATTCTTATTAGATGTTTAGGAACTCCTCTATTGCATAACTTGCCAAATAGTTTTTCATGATTTGCACGATCAAAGGCTTTAATAAAACACACAAACATTGTGGACTTGTGCCTGTTATAGAAATCTAAAATCTCCTTTAAAGCAAAAACACACATATCTGTGACATGTTCAGGTTTAAAACCAAACTGGTTATCACAAGTCAGGACAAACATCTCCAATTTATTTTGTAAAGTTCTCTCAAGGACTTTAGATAGAGTGCTGGCCAAAGCTACTGGTCGATAATTGGCCATGCTATTTATATTACCAGCTTTATCTTTAATAATAGGCACCAACATAACCAATAAGATAGAATCGGGTAAAATACCATGTACTAAAAACTCAGTAAAACAAATAGCAAGCAGAGGACAGAATTTCCTATTTGCAAACTTCAGATATTCTGCAGATATCTTATCCATACCACATGCCTTATTATCTTTTAACATAACTGCATCATAGACTTCTTGAGAGGAAAAGTCACATCTTCATTATCATCAATATTGCTCATCACACAGGAAATGCTTTTAACACAGTTAAACAGCTCATAGTAATGTTAAAGATAAGTCATTTCCTCTGAGCCACTTACACCACTTATGTTTGTTGGTATATAAACCGCTGTGGTGTGCTGTGCTGTGCTGGTCATATTTATTACGCAGTAAAAATGCCCCTCTCCGCGCCCAAAACGGTTTGCCTGTGGATGACAATCCGAAACAAGAACTGCTGGAAGGTTGTCCTGCTCCACTTCACAGTTTTATAATGACAGGACACGCATAAATACAACACTTTGTTCAACAGGAAGAACCGCTCGTTCCGCGCGTCATACGTCTTTACGCAATTTCTGCGTCACTGCACAGTCGCCGACTGGCATAAAGTTGGCTTGACGTCGGACGTTGGATATTCGCAAATTTAGGGACCGTCTGCAAAGTTACATACGACATTAGTATACACTTTTCTAACTTCAATAGCTTTTATGGCGAATGACTTACAGTTACACAACCAACTGTAAAGTGTTTATGTAGATGTCAGCTATAATGCACACCTTTTAGATTTTTGATATTTATTAAAATAAACTGTAAATCATGTTAAAAATGCTATTTTTTATAACCGAATGGGCTCAAAAACAACATTTTCCATAATTTAAAGCTCAATAGCATTTGAGTAAAATGACTCACAGTCACAAAAACAACTATAAAATGTTCATGTAGATGTCAGCTATAATGCACACCTTTTAGATTTTTGATATTTATTAAAATAAACTGTAAATCACATGTTAAAAATTATATTTTTCATAACCGAATGGGCTCAAAAGCAACATTTTCCATAATTTAAAGCTCAATAGCATTTGAGTAAAATGACTTACAGTCACAAAAACAACTATAAAATGTTCATGTAGATGTCAGCTATAATGCACACCTTTTAGATTTTTGATATTTATTAAAATAAACTGTAAATCACGTTAAAAATTCTATTTTTCATAACCGAATGGGCTCAGAAACAACATTTTCCATAATTTAAAGCTCAATAGCATTTGAGTAAAATGACTCACAGTCACAAAAACAACTATAAAATGTTCATGTAGATGTCAGCTATAATGCACACCTTTTAGATTTTTGATATTTATTAAAATAAACTGTAAATCATATGTTAGAAATGCATTTTTTTCAGTATCGAATACGTTCAAAAGCAACATTTCCCATCATTTAAAGCTCAATAGCATTTGCGTAAAATTACAGTTACCTCCATTTAATAGTACAATTAAACATATTGTGTTCCAGAAAGGACAATATTCAAACGGTTTGCTTTTCATTTGGGAAATTTTCAGGTGTTTTCAGAGTTTTTAAAACAAAAATTGGTCTAATCTCCCTTTTGATCATGTTTATCATATAGCCATCTTTTTAATAAAAGCTTTTGGGATAAGGTAGGGCTGGGAGATATGGCCAAAAAATGATCACAATATTTTTTTTCATACAAGTCGATATTGATAATTATCACTATAAATGTTACATTTTTATTTATTTGAATTTTAAAGGCAGATTTTTGGTACAGTGTGTTGTAAAAACCAGGGCCTGTATTCACAAAACATTTTATCTAACCACTGAGTTCTCCTAAATAGCTGTAAAAGGTTTTAGCTAAGAGTTTTCTCTTAAAACCTATTCACAGCTGCTGAGACAAACTTTTACTAAGGAATAGAGAGAAGTCTTAAGATGAGAGTAAGGGAGGGGTTGACCTTGTTGCTATGGATGATGTCAGCATGCTTACTAACAATGCACACAGTGATTGGCTGATAGGGGAAGAGTCTCTATCTTCCCCTCTTCACCTGGTTCTATTTATTCATAGAAATATCATAGAGAATAAAAATGTTGCCACATTCAAATAAAAAAAATTAAAATGCAGGCTAATTATCACTAACTAAACAAGTATATGTTCAGCTAATTGTCAGCCGCTGACATGTATGCTTCTCATAAAATAGTTAGCTGATAAACACCCTTTTAATTAACAGAATAGAATAATCATGGCTGATATTAAGACATGCAAACATAAAAGAAAACCAAACTGGACACATGAACAGCTGTTTTTTTTTCTTGCCTTGTTAATGAACATTAACTTGTTAATGAAAACAATGATATAATCAGAGAAACATTTAGAGTTGGGATAACCTCCAAAACCAAAAAAGTTGCATGGGAAAACGTGTGCAAATAAAATTCCGAGGCAGATTGCTGGCAACGGCCATTTTAGGATAGTTTGGGATTTAGTCTTAATGACTTAGGAGTCCTCTAGTAGTAGTTCACTACTCCTAAAGTTTCACAGATTTAGGAGCTAGTTTTAGCCCTAAAACGCATTCTGAAATGCTCTTAGAGGAAATATTTAGGAGTCCTAAATTTAGGAGTGATACAGCCATTATTTTTAAAGTTTTCTCCTAAATCAGCAAGTTTACAAGGGCTACTTTTTTTTAGCCCTAAGATGTTTTGTGAATACAGGCCCAGACGGTTAAATGTGGCTTTTAAATATTCTTTATGGTCAGATCATGACAAACACTTCATGTTTTCTGAATTCTTTACACTTTTTCCAGTCATTTTTTCTTAACACAATAAATATCTTAAAAGAAAGATTATTTCTTATTTATTATTTTTGCATGTTTTAATGAGTAATATTGTTACAAATCAAGAAACAGGTTTGTGTTACCTGATAATATTACCTAATTTTATATATATATATATATATATAGTCTCTTAGAAATATACATTTGATAGTAGCTTACGTTAGGATGCAAATGTAGATTTATCTGATCAAAATCAGTAATATCTGTAAAAACTGTAGCTGTTTTATATGGTCAAATTTAATTATTCTGACTGAGATTTTTTTTTTATTATTAACCATTGCTCTTCCATAGTATCATCCATAGATCATGATAATAACAGTTAAAACCACAAATAAAGCACCTCAATGCCATGGTAAAAATATAATGTCATTCCTAGGTATTTGTATGAAAAACAGTATAGTAGTCTAAATACATTTTGTGTAAATGCATAAACGCTATACCTTAATCACAATAAACGAGAGCAGTTAGGGGCGGAGTTCAAAACGGAGGCGTCAAGTCGGACTCTTTCTGCTCTTGATAGTGAAGCTCTCGCGGCGTTTGCATGCTCTATCACAGATGAAATGAATTAAATGCAATATTTGTCAAATACACAGACGTTTGAAAAGTGCTTCATGAGCAACAAGAATAATGTTCAACATAAACATATACTATTTAAATGCTAATAAAGTGGGGTTATATATGCTTTTATCAGTGATTTATGATAAAGGTGACTCAACATTGCAACTACACTAAAAAAGCTTTTACTATTCTAAAACATCATACTTGACACCAACATGAACATTTTATAGTTGTTTTTGTGACTGTAAGTCATTTTACTCAAATGCTATTGAGCTTTAAATTATGGAAAATGTTGCTTTTGAGCCCATTCGGTTATGAAAAATAGCATTTTTAACATGTGATTTACAGTTTATTTTAATAAATATCAAAAATCTAAAAGGTGTGCATTATAGCTGACATCTACATGAACATTTTATAGTTGTTTTGTGACTGTAAGTGATTCTCCGCAAATGCTATTGAGCTTTAAATTATGGAAAATGTTGCTGTTGAGCCCATTTGGTTATAAAAAATAGCATTTTTAACATGTGATTTACAGTTTATTTTAATAAATATCAAATCATATTTGACACCTACATGAACATTTTATAGTTGTTTTTGTGACTGTAAGTGATTCTCCTCAAATGCTATTGAGCTTTAAATTACGGAAAATGTTGCTTTTGAGCCCATTCGGTTATGAAAAATAGCATGTTTAACATATGATTTACAGTTTATTTTAATAAATATCAAAAATCTAAAAGGTGTGCATTATAGCTGACATCTACATGAACATTTTATAGTTGTTTTTGTGACTGTAAGTCATTTTACTCAAATGCTATTGAGCTTTAAATTATGGAAAATGTTGCTTTTGAGCCCATTCGGTTATGAAAATAGCATTTTTAACATGATTTACAGTTTATTTTAATAAATATCAAAAATCTAAAAGGTGTGCATTATAGCTGACATCTACATGAACATTTTATAGTTGTTTTTGCGACTGTAAGTCATTTTACTCAAATGCTATTGAGCTTTAAATTATGGAAAATGTTGCTTTTGAGCTCATTCGGTTATGAAAAATAGCATATTTTACATATGATTTTAAGTTTATTTTAATAAATATCAAAAATCTAAAACGTGTGCATTATAGCTGACATCTACATGAACATTTTATAGTTGTTTTTGTGACTGTAAGTCATTCGCTATAAATGCTATTGAAGTTAGAAAAGTCAATACTAATGTGGTATGTAATTTTAGAGACGGTCCCTAAATTTGCGAATATCCAACGCCCAACGTTAAGCCAACTTTAGTCATGCGCCGTCCTTTCAGTTTCGGTTTTCAATGGAGTGTTTACATGCACTCTCAATCGTATTAGAACACGAATTAACCACCCCATTCAATCCAATCGAAATTTCATTTCGATCGAGCTCAATTGGATCGATTAAGGTGTTTACTATTAACGCAGCAGTTCACAAAAAGACAAAAAAAAAAAAAAACAAAAAAAAAAAAACACAAAAACACAGGATGTGAGAAATCACGATGTATAAAACACGACATGAGATACAACGCCTAGAAATATTTTCTTACTCAGCTTGCTTGTGTGAATCTTACGTTAAAGCGTAATGTTGATTATTAAACTGGTCAACATCCCCATTCCATATAACAGATAAAACAAGAAGTGAGCAACTTACTGCGTCTGAGCTGGTTTCGAAGTTTCTTGAAGCAACACGACTGCCCTCTGACTGATCCATTCTTGTATTCTGATCCATTTTCTTTGGCCGTTTATTCGACACTTTTGTACATTCTGCGGTAGACTTGGATCCACACAAATTACGCTTCATAGTCTGACCCCAGCTAACAAAAAAAGGTCGCCACAACGTCCCCTGGACGTCATCGTGTAGGGTTTTTTGGACGTCATGGGGACGTTGCGAGTTCGTTCGCGGGACGAAACGGGGACGTTCGCGGAACGTCCGGAGGACGAAACGGGGACGTTCGCGGGACGTTCATGAAAACATTGTGGGGACCTATAGCGAACGTTCGCTACAGGTCATTTTAATATATGTAAACATGTCATTAGTCAGATCAGACAAAATTGATCTACCCAAGGAATAAACACACAAGCAATAGTACATTAACAATACTTTTTTATTTGTTAAAATATTTTTCTTTTGTGTGTGTGCGTGTCTGTCGTGTGTTCCAGATGTTGGGCGTTATCCAGGTCTGATTCCACCCTTGTGTTCGAAACCTAAAACAATATAAATGAACAAAAATCAGCAATGGTTTTAAACCTTGACTTCGTTTTCGCATAATGACATAATATTCTATCAAACTGAATCATTATCTGCGCGAATGACACCTGCGTAGAATTTCCCGATTGATAGCCAACCTCTTATGATTTTTAGGCCATTGTTCCTATTCTATGTGCGTTTATCAAAAATGCACTTAACACAAAAGCACCAGCATATCGCTGTTTGTTCAATATTCAAGTTGAATATCTGTCAATATTGTATACGTTTAATCGTTTCAGCTTTACGAAAATCTGATATGTGGCAATATATGTAAAACACATATATAATATATGTCCATGTATGGATTACACAGATATATAAAATAGCCGCTTTCAAATATGCAACATTTCCCTAAATACACACACATATGTCTTTATAATACATGTTCATATATGGCCAACAATGTATATGTAAATTAAATATATGTTAAATATATTTACATATATTTGAACTAAGAATTTAATGGCAAAATATAAATGGCAAAAACACAATAAGGGTAATGTTTAAAAAATTTTTAATTAACTGATCAGCTACAAAACACAATAATATTAACACTTTTTTAAAAAAAGTTATTTAAAATGTATTTAAAGGGATAGTTCCCCAAAAATGAAAATTATTTAATTATTTACTTACCATCATGTTGGTCCAAACCTGTATGAGCTTCTTTCTTCTGCTGACAAAGGACGATATTCTGAAGAATGTTTGTAACCAAACAGTTTTGGGGCTCCACTTACTTTTTTAGTATTTTCCTATCATGGAAGTAAGTGGACAACAACTGTTTACAAACATTCTTCACAATACCTTTTTTGTGTTCAGCAGAAGAAAGAAGCTCATTCAGGTTTGGATCAACTTGATGGCAGTTAAATAATACAACATTTTTATTTTTGGCTGAAGTTACAGTAAAACAATCAAGTGGCAATATAGTGACAACTACTTTAATTCTGAACTTTTTTTTTTTTTTTTTGCTGATGCAGTTCAGAGCTCTGCCATTTTGCAGTTCAAGGCTGTACCAATTTGGCCAGAAGTGGTTCCTGGGATGTATCATCATCACAGCATCTTAAAAAAATGCAGAAAATTAAGTTAGAAGCACATTAATCCTAAAAAGGGCAAGAAATCAGAAAATAAATTAATTGCTATTTCCCATCTTCTTAGGACACAAATAATACAATTTCATGATTTTAGTTTTTTTTTTTTAAAACATGACTTTTTATTATTAGGTTTGGTTGACTAAAAATCATGTGATGGCATTATTTATGATTCTCAGATTTAAACTATCACCAACAGCACAACAACGCAAAAGGACGCTAAATTATGAAGGCTGTGTAACGTTGTTTTACTTTTCCCCTCAGCTTTATAACAAATAATGGCTTCCCCTGCGACTAGCAACAAACCTTAAATATTGTAGAAACTGTTATAGCGACCTTCACGTCAGCACTGCATAGAAATTAATATCTGTGAGAAATGTTTAGGTGCACACAGCATATTAATATCATCATTAAGTAATATTACACATAATGTAAATGAAGTAAAACAGTTACTTTTGGCATTTCCTTGATATAACCAACTTTCCTGTCTGCTCTGTGTTGTGATTGAAAGAAAATATCTCTCTGAGAAAAAGTTCAGGAGAGCACAGCACATAAATATCACTATAAATCCATATGATGTTATAAAATACAAATTTTAAATGAGATAAAACACTTACTTCAAGTGTTTCCCTGTTAAAAGCAACCTCCACGTCAGCACTGCATAGCAATTCAGATCTATGAGAAAAGTTTAGGTGCACACAGCATATTAATATCATCATGAAGTAATATTACAAGTAAATGAAGCAAAACACTTACTTTCTGTGTTTTCCTTGATAAAACCAACTTCTCTGTCCGCTGCATCGTGAGTGAAAGAAAATATTGCTCTGAGAAACAGTTTAAATACATACATTTCGCTATAAATCCATATGACGTTTTAAAACACTTACTTTCCCTGATAAAAATGACCTTTACGTTAGCACTGTAATGTTGGTTTAGAAGCATACAGCTATAAAATACATAAATGAGGTAAAACACTTACTTCTTACGTTTCCCTGTTAAAAGCGACCTCCACGTCAACACTGCATAGCAATTCAGATCTGTGAGAAACGTTTAGGCTTGTTAGGTACGCACTGCGTAACGTTAATATCGTCATAAAGTAATAATATCTTATAAAACACATATCGCTATTGAGGTAAAACACTTACGTCTGCTCCGCATTGCGAGCGAAAGGAAATAACGTTATCTCTCTGGGAAGAAGTTCAGGAGTACACAGCTCTCCTCTGTTCCGCATCGCGAGTAGAAAAAAAAATCTTCGAGAAAGGTTTAGCGGCATACAGCCCATTAATATCATTATAAAACGATATTATATTACAAAACACATTTTGTGCGTAAGATTAAACACTTTATTCCGTTGTTTCCCGTCCTCATATGCTCCGCAACGCGGGGGAAGAAAATGGCCTCTGTGCAAAATATTCCAAATGCGTGAGGCGCGCACACGAGCAAATGTCCCGGATGTGACTAATACGGATGTAAGGCCGTATTTACACTAACTAGTGTTCAACACCACAAGTTTAAATCTTTACTCTGAAAGTCCTTAACGCCAGGATTTTAACACCTCGATTTTGCTAATGATCCATTCATAGACTCTTAAGTATCGGCCCATTAAAATCCAAACAGCGACTTTTTAATATGATTTTATATAATCTATATGATGAAATAGTTTCATAACTCTGTAAAAAGTAAAAAAAAAAAAAATAAATAAATAAATAAAAGGCCATTCACATGTTTTTACAAGTTCTTTATCATAAATGGCTCATTCAAACAGTGTTATTACAAATATGTACAGATATGTTCACATATATTAACTATCGTTTATATATATATATATATATATATATATATATATATATATATATATATATATATGTTCATATATGGCCATGTATCACATTTCTATATGGGTGCTAACGTTAGCTTCAAAAGTGTTTAGGCTAACGGCCAGCAGCCTTACACGACGGACAGCCTCAGCAAACGTTTTAAAAGGTAAACTTTTCATAAAATGTAAATATTACGAGATACGCAGTGGTTACGGTACTTAATGTCCACAAGTATAAAAGTATAAATACCTTTTCGACCGGACAAAAGCGAAAACTCAAGGCCATATCTGGGGAAATCACCGTGACCGTTAACTGTCACTCAGCATCTCAGCCTTGCCATGGATACATGCGCGTACCCTAAGTGACGTCACTCGATCACGAGCTCATTTGATTGGCTTTTACACTTTTATTTTTGCGCTGCATAACAGTCTTAAATGCAATAACTAAAAAAGTAATTTTCCTAAATAACTTGTCTTGTCAGCTTACCAACAGCTTGATAGCCTATGTAAATATTAAAAAGTAAGAACTGATTTATTTGTCTGTGTTATTTTCTACTTTCTTTTCTATTCTTCATGTTTTCCTTGACTGCATTCATCACTCTTCAGGGATTCAACCTTATTTTATTTATGTATGGGGAATACATAGGGCCTAATTGTAGCCTAGGTTCAATTACATTATTGAAGTGTAGCTTGTTTTTGATGTCGAAATGCTGAAACAGACTCCTGATTTGATAATTACAAAAGTTACTTTTTCTTTTGCATAAATGAAAGTTATTTTGCGACGAATTAAAATATATAGTTTATACTGTAATAATAATAATAATAATAAAAATAATGCCAATCTTTCCATTTTTCATTCCATTATCACAGTTAAAAAAGGGATTTTGTTTTAAGGAAATATCCTTTAAAATCCAATATGGGTTTATTATTTTTTTTATTATTACTTGTCTTTAATTTAATGAACTCTGAGTTGCAAGGTGTCAGGTAAAGTCCAAGCATGGGTGACTGGATTTTTCAAGTGTTGTTATGGAAATGATGAGAGACGAAACAGGGATGTTTGCAAACTGGTTCAGGCGAATGTCCTCCGAATGTCCGCCAGCGAACGTCAAAAAGAGAACCAAATGCGGACTTAAGTGAACGTCCTCAGAACGTCCGTCAGCGAACGTTACAAAGCGGACCAAAGCCGGACGTCCTTAAACGTTCGACAGTGAACGTTATAAAGCGGACCAAATACGGACGTCGTCCGAACGTCCACCAGCGAACGTTACAAAGCGGACGTACTGCGGACCTAAACCGACGTTCGCAACGTCCGGGGGACGTCTCCTGTTTGCTGGGACTACACCAACTATCTCTTAATGTGGCAGCAGTCTCTTCTGGGAAAGTGATGCACGGCTGATGTTAACAGCAGACCCTTTCAGTTCAGTAAATAGCCTTTTAGTCACGTACTCTTGAGTAGTCTGTGTACTACAAAGAACTTCCACGTCATTTAAGGTAATATTACAAAGAACATCGAAGATCCATTTGGCAAGCCTTTTTAACATTTAATCTAAAAGCTGTACTAGTGTTTATTTTACTAGTACTTATTTTTTTTAGATACAAGTATCTTTCCTATTAAGTACTAGTACTTATTCATTAGCTACTAGTGCTTATTGTTTAGCTACTAGTACCTTTTTAAAAGATACTAGTACTTATTAGATACTAGTTCTTATTTATTAGATACTAGTACCTATTAAATAGACACTAGTACTCATTTATTAGATACTAGTACTTAATTAAAAAATACTATTACTTATTTATTAGATATTAGTACTTATTTCAGTAGTGACTAGTAACTATTCTGTTGTTACTAGTAACAAATGTAAAATTTTGACATTGATTTCTATGGTGATCTGTCATATCAATCAGCGACCAATCAGCAGCGCTATAAAAGCCCCGGTCTTTCCCCATGCAAGCCACGGAGTATTGTTGTTGTGTTTTCATTGTTAGCGTTTCCTAGTTCCCTTGTTCCCTTGTTCCCTTGTTCCTAGTTCCCTTGTTCCTAGTTCCCTCGCCTGGCCATCTCGTCTTGACTGTCTCGCCGCCTGCCTTTTGTACCCTCGCCTGTCTGACATTCTCTCGTCTCGTCCCTTTACGGATTATGTTCGCCGCTGATTGACCCACGCCTGCCTTTCGTACTGTTCTTGTGTTTTTCTCCTTACACTCCTGTTTGCTGTTGTTTTGACCCTGCCTGTTTTCGACCATGTATCTGTCTCGTCCCTTTAATAAAAGCTCACGAATGGATCCGCTCGCCTCTCGTCTCACTCACTCCGTAACAGAATACTCCGACACAACAGGATCCAGCAGCTTTCACCCCGGACATTCATTTGATATGGACACTAACAAAATTCTTTTCAGGATCAAACAAGGAACACGCACACTTGAACAGTATACCCATGAGTTTCTGGCCATTGCCAATTATTCCACCCTCCCGGACTGTATAATTATAGAGATTTTCTGCGATGGCGTAAATCAGCCTTTAAGGGCGAGGCTGAGACGCGAGGGTCCGCGTTCATCACTCGCGGAATTTTTGGACTTTGCTCTGTTGTGTGTGGGCTCTCCGTTTACCGTGGGTGTCGCGGAGGAGGAGCGCGAAGCCACAGAACCGCTGACCGCCTGGATTGCTCGTGAAATGGCGGCCGTGTCGGAGCGCGCTCGAGCAATGGCAACGACATGCACAAGATGGCAGCGACGGCAGAGCCCGTTCACAAAATGGCGGCGAAAACGGAGCTCCGTCACGTCACAGCTACCATACCAGAGCTATATGAAGTTGCAGCTGCGTTTCCTGAGTCAAGTCAAGTTTCCGAGTCCAGTCAAGTTGCAGCTGTGTTTCCTGAGTCAAGTCAAGTTTCCAAGTCAAGTCAAGTTGCAGCTGTGTTTCCTGAGTCAAGTCAATTTACAGCTGCATTTCCCGAGTCAAGTCAAGTTTCCAAGTTAAGTCAAGCTATGACTGCTGTTCCAGGGTCAAGTCAAGCTACGGTCGTCGTTCCTGTGTCAGGTTAAAGCTGTGTTTCCTGCATCAAGTCAAGTTAGAGCTGTTGTTCCTGTGTCAAGTCAAATTACAGCTGTCGCCCCTGTCTCAAGTCAAGTTACAGCCGTCTTTCCTGAGCCAAGTACGGTCAAGATGGGCGTCATGCCAGAGCCTGTTCACAAGATGGCCGCCTTCCCAGAGCCTGTTCACAAGATGGCCGCCATCCCCAAGCCTGTTCACAAGATGGCCGCTGTCTCCAAGCAATGCTACAAGATGGCCGCCATCCCAGAACTCTCGGCCAGCACTCGGACGCCGCCTGTGGTCATGATGGCCCACGTGCTGGATTCACCCCTAATGGCTGTATGGGCAGCTAAAATGGCGCTCCTTCACGTCGCGGCTGCTACCCCAGGGTCAAGTCAAGCTTCCAAGTCCGGTCGAGCTTCCAAGTCCGGTCAAGCAACAGAGTCAAGTCAAGCCAAAGCTGCTGTTCTCCATGAGTCAAGCCAAGACACAGCTGTTCCCCATGAATCAAGCCAAGATACAGCTGTCGTTCTCCATGAGTCAAGCCAGGACATAGCTGTGCCCCACGAGTCAAGCCAAGTCACAGCTGTGCCCCACGAGTCAAGCCAAGTCACAGCTGTTGTTCCTGAGTCAAGCCATGTTACAGCTGTTGTTCCTGAGTCAAGCCATGTTGTTCCTGAGTCAAGTCACGTTACAGCTGTTGTTCCTGAGTCAAGCCATGTTGTTCCTGAGTCAAGTCACGTTACAGCTGTTGTTCCTGAGTCAAGCCATGTTGTTCCCGAGTCAAGTCACGCTACAGCTGATTTCCATGAACCAAGCCAAGTTACAGCTGGTCATCACAAGCCAAGTCAAGTCACCGCTGATCTCCATGAGTCAAGTCAGGTCACTGCGGATCTCCAAGAGTCAAGTCAGTTCACTACTGGTCTTCACAAGCCAGGCCAAGCCACAACCGATCTACACGAATCAAGTCAAGTCACAGCCAATCTCCACGAACCAGGTCAAACCACAGCTGATCTTCATGAGCCAAGTGAAGTTATTGCTGACCGCCCAGAGTCAAGTCACGTCTCGTCTGACCGCCCAGAGTCAAGTTACGTCTCGTCTGACCGCCCAGAGTCAAGTCACGTCTTGTCTGACCTTCCAGAGCCCCGTCATGTCTCGTCTATCTGTCCAGAGCCTCGCCATGTCTCGTCTGACTTCCCAAGATCACTGCCTATCATGATGGCCAGCGTGCTGGACCCACCACTAGCGTCAGGGAGGGCAGCAAACATCCCAGTGGCATCAACACCTGCTAGACCCACCTTTAAACCTTTAGACCTTCCCTTAATGGCGGTTGCCATTTGGTGTGTGTGGGCTGCACACTGTGCTCCTGAGGTCACGTCTGTTCACAAGTCTGCCCCTGAGGTCACGTCTGGTCTCAAGTCTGCTCCAGAGGTCCCGTCTGGTCTCAAGTCTGCTCCAGAGGTCCCATCTGGTTTCAAGCCTGCTCCAGAGGTCCCGTCTGGTCTCAGGCCTGCTCCAGAGGTCCCGTCTGGTCTCAAGCCTGCTCCAGAGGTCCCGTCTGGTCTCAAACCTGCTCCTGAGCTCCCGTCTGACCACGAGACAGCCCCAGAGGCCTCACCAGTTGGAGAAGCTGCGCCAATGCCTCCTGAGGTGTCAGCATCTGCTGTGGAACCTCCTAGGGAGGCGGCGTTCATCCTCAAACTCTCTGCTTCTCCCCTTATTCTGTCTGCCTCCTCTGTCCCTGTTCTCCCCAGGTCCCAGCTCCTGCGCCTCCTGCTCCGCCCTGGAGGACTCCTGCACCTCCTGCTCCGCCTCCGGCTCCACCCTGGAAGGCTTCTGCCTTGCCGGTTCTGCCTCAGTCTCCTGGCCCTCCCACCGCTCCCCAGGACTGTTTTTCTGTTGGAGCGTCTGGAAGCCGCTCCTTGGGGGGGGGGGGCTATGTTACGAATCTGGTCGGTGTCCTGCGGTCCGCTCACCGCCAGACGTCGCTCTCACCCTGTCACTATACACAGACTGCTGCACTACACCCCGGACTACATCTCCCAGTATCCATTGCGCTGATTGCGTTAGCACCCGTGACCAATCAGCAGCGCTATAAAAGCCCCGGTCTTTCCCCATGCAAGCCACGGAGTATTGTTGTTGTGTTTTCATTGTTAGCGTTTCCTAGTTCCCTTGTTCCTAGTTCCCTAGTTCCTAGTTCCCTCGCCTGGCCATCTCGTCTCGACTGTCTCGCCGCCTGCCTTTTGTACTCTCGCCTGTCTGACCATTCTCTCGTCTCGTCCCTTTACGGATTATGTTCGCCGCTGATTGACCCACGCCTGCCTTTCGGACTGTTCTTGTGTTTTTCTCCTTACACTCCTGTTTGCTGTTGTTTTGACCCTGCCTGTATTCGACCATGTATCTGTCTCGTCCCTTTAATAAAAGCTCGCGAATGGATCCACTCGCCTCTCGTCTCACTCACTCCGTAACACTAGTAAGATTTTTTACTTTATTAGTAAAATGTTTAATTGAACTCTACTGTGGCCATTCGGACTAGTCATAACATAAGACGAGTAAAAAAGCAGATCTGTCTAGTAAGATATGAATTGTTACTAGTAATAATTATGAAAGATACTAGAGTGTAATAAATAAGTACTTTACCTAATGAATAACTACTAGTATCTATTAAATAGTTACTATCTAATGAATTAGTACCAGTATCTAATAAATAAGTACTAGTATCTAATGACTGCTTACTAGTAATATTTAAATAGATATCGTCACTATTGCAATAATTACTAGTCAGAAATGAAAAGATGATATCAAAAACAGAACAACTACCACTCCCTGTTCAGTTGGAGATATCTTCAACCTCATAAAGAACTAGTGAGAATGTATTTGGAGATATCTTCATTTAAATAGATCATTACATAAACATGAGTACCTCATGGTATTACAGTACATTAATATGCTGAATTAATTTGATTGTTAAGTAGGGCCAACTGGCTTTGCATAGAATCCATAGAAGGTATTTCTTGGAAAGTAATCAGTGAGTCTCACTAGTGGAGTTTCTGCGCGTGGGCGCCCTCTATCAATTAGTATGAATGAAAAACAAATTTCATTAATTGAGTACTCATTATTGCTCACAAAACCCTAATTTGGGTAAAAATAGCAAAAATTATTAAGAACTTTGTATATTATAGTAAACGTGCTGGAAGAAAAAGAGGAAATTAATAGATGATAAAATTGGTGTCTTATCTCCATCCTGCCACCAGAGGGCACCCGATGACCATCAGACACATTAGGCTACTATGTTTACAAAATTACAGTGTCTACAAAACTGACAAAAATACATTTTCTACATACTTGAGTGCAAATGATTGTTTTTTTTTCTCTGTGGTCTCCTTAAAAAAAAAGTACATTCATCGTCTTTTCTCCGTTTTCTGTCTAATCTCTCTTCTATATGTTGCTGGTTCATTAATATTCAACATACGATTACCATACTGGGCAAAAATGCAAATTCAAAAAGTACTAGTATCTATTAAGTTCAGGATATCGCTGGTCTAAAAAGTTACTAGTAACTAAAAAAATAAGTACTAGTTTTATTTTTTCTTAACAAGAAGAGTATAATTAAATACTAGTCACTATTGGAATATGTATAAGAACTAGTATCTACTAGTAACTTTACAAAAGACAATAATAGCTAAAGAATAAACACTAGTACCTAAAGAATAAGCACTAGTAGCTAAAGAACTAGTACCTAAAGAATAAGTACTAGTACTTATGGAAAATATACTAGTATCTAAAAAAATATGTACCAGTAGCATGAAAATATATACTTGTACGGCTTTTAGATTGATGTTAGAAATGTTAAAACGGCTTGCCATATTACCTTGTGGTTAATCTACACTTTGATGCACATATTAATTATTCAAGATGAAAAATAGTGATGTTGGATGATGCAACAAATTTTGAAAGTCACATGCAGCGTAGACTAAAGCACTAAAAATAATTACGTCTATTTCTGCTAGAAAAAAGCTTTCTGTAATATGGAAGGTGAATTGGAAGGTCATTGGAAGGTGAATGAAAAGACCCATATCTTATTCCCTTTTCCCATTGATGGATAGAAGTTTGAAAAGTTTTGAATAGTTCTAAAGTATGAAGAGTTGAGCTCTTATACAGATCTTAAAGGTACACATTCTATATCAAAATGGTTTTACATCTACAAAATATAACTTTTCGGTTTAAATGAGAAGCGTTATATATATGGAGAAAGAAAACAATCATATCCTGCCTGCATTCCAGCATAAGAACCCTATTCCTTCTGTGAAACATGGTTGTGGTAGTAGCATGGTTTGGGGCTGTTTAACTGCATCTGGGCCATGACAGCGTGTCATCATTGATGGAACAATGAATTCTGAATTATACCAGCAAATTCCAATAGGGTCTGCATTTTCATTTGCATTTTCAGACCTGCACACTCAGAGGCCTGCACTTGCGCAAGTGACGTCACTTGCAGTCTTTTTTATTTTCTTTTATTTATTATTTGAATTGAATCTCTCAAAATTTTAAAACAGTAGCCAGGTGGTGAAGACAAAAAAAAAAAAAAAAAACTAAATTACAATGTCAATCGCAATCGCCACTTGCACTCTCTGCTACCTGCGACGTCACTTGCAATTCACACAATTAAAACTAGTTTAACAGCATAACGTACAGGCTCGTGCATGTCATCTGTAGAAGAGAAAGACAAGACCCGCAAATCTGTGGTCACAGAACAGCAGAATATTTACGAAATGCACAAAGTCTCTGGTTAAAAGTTTTCCTCACATAGAAAACCATTAATACTTAATATGGCTTAATGTATTAAGATCAAATTTGTGCTATTAAAAGATCAATTCGATATACAGTTTATTAGTATAATGTATATGTAGGCCTCACTCATCTCATTTCAAACTTGTGTGACTTTCTTTCTTATGCAGAATACAAAAGGACGCATTTTAAAATTCAGACTTTCATTGTATAAATAAAAAACACAGACATTCTTCTTGTGTGTATGTTAGTATTTATTTATTTATTTATTTATTTTGCTTTTATTGTGAAGGACAGTAGAGCCTGAACTTGATCTCAGGTTGCTCAAAGCTCAACCGTGCCATTTGTGTCAGAGCTCATGCAGATTCTTACAGTAAAATTAAAAACTCCTATGCCTTAAACATAAAACATTGAAATATGACTGATATATCACTTTGGGTTCTTATACTACCAACCACAATTCCAGCATAAGGCACATATGACCCATATAGACAGATCATTCATATATTATTACATCAATTATGAAATCCACCACCTAAGATACTGTAGCATGAAATGGCAGATTAAGTGAACGCTCACCAGTCTGATATTTTGATATAGGGCTGCTGTTGATCCATGAAAGCTTCACTGTAGCCTTCTTGCTTCATAACAATTAGCTGTTCCTTCAAACACAGACTGAGGACAAAATTAATTATTAATGTGCGAACTGGCTTTATGTTTGGTTTAGTTTCATATTGCAACATCGACTGAAATTAAATGAGCTCAGAACTTTCTTGAAGGATCTAAAATTTCAAACATACCCACAAGACGTCACAGAACAGTGACTGGAAATGTTCTCCTATTTCCTTGTGTCACCCAACGGTCACCTCCTTCCTCTACAATCTCCCATCCTTGAAATTCCTCTGATAAGAACATCAGAAAAGAGACTTAACCTGAAGCAACAATTTATTATAGTGACACTTATTGTACAATGTTTATTATATGAATCACCTTGTGCACTGGAATTTTTGAGTAAGTTACGATTTGTGAATCTGAAGCTAATGGGAAAAACAAAAATTAAGTTTCACATTCTGACTAAATGAAAGTCTAACAATATTTCACAACTACTCTAAGCGATAAAAAAACCTCTTGATTTGGCTGCACCCTAATCTGCTTCTGGAAAAATTAAATATGTCTTGCATTGTTCTTATCTGAAGTGAACGTTTGCTTGTTCTGCACTATTTTGGGCTGCTGTCTTGAACTGAATGCAGCGCATATGGTGTGCGATACCTTTGAATTGTGGCATTGTGCTTCTTGTTTAGTGTGTGATCACCTTAATTTGTAAATCATGTGTTTACTGTTAACGTTGGAAACACTACCTCTCATCCACTGGACAGATCTCCACACTACTGTTAGTGACCCGTATTCCATAATGACCCGCCCAGAACTGTATATCCTGTCCACCGTGAGAGAAATGGAAAGAAAGTTTATGATTCATCTGTGAATTGGCTTGCTGATTGGTTTATTTTCATACTGTAACTGAAATGAAATGGGCTCAAAGCTTTCTTAAAGGATGTAAAATATTAAACATACCCGTAAGATGTTACAAAACATCTGGTGATCGTGTCTGAAATTGGTTTTCTATTTTCTTCTTTTACCCAGCAATCACCTCCACTACGTGCAATCTTCCATCCTCGAAGTCCATCTAATTAGAACATCGGAAAAGAGACGTTACCTGACACAAAATTTCATTATAGTGGCACTTATTGTACAATCTTTATTTATATGAATCACCTTGTGCGCTGGGATTCTTGAGCAAGTTAGATTATGTGCATCTCAACCTACAATTGAAAACAAAAATCTTATGTCTTATATTCTGATGTTATTACAGTAAACCAACCAAAACACAAAAAATAGCAGCTACCTTTGCATTAGTTATATGTCAAACATTGCTATTCTGACCAGTGATAACAGCTCTTAATTAAGCAGCACCCTCATCTGCTTCCGGAAAACTGGAATGTCTTGCAGGGGAGCGTCTTTAGTGTTGCCAACTAATTTTCAGGGAAAGTTGCTAAAGGAAGGTCGATTTGCTAAATGACGTAATGTCATTGCGTGGTGATGTCATTATGTAATCACGATGCAGAATTATCACTACATTAAATCTCAGTCAAAAATATATTTTATATATGTTAATTTATATTTGTTCTTAAAAATATAATCATGCTAATATAACATTAAAATAAAAATAAACATTTTTAAATACAAAATTAAAATATTTTCCAATAATTCATTAAATTAATAAACACAAACATTTTGGAATGATTACAATTTTTTATTAGCTAGTAAATTAAGAAAACATTCTGAAAAATTATAGTTTTAAGCAGTGTATTAGTAGTTAGTTAGTGTGCTACACTTTAAGAAAAGTCTGTAATTAGGGCACAATCTTCTACGCTAATATGAAGGAATTTTCCGTATTGATTTTGCACAGGTCTTTTACCTGCATTTTAAATTATGCATTGCATTTTTCAAATTTTCTAGATATTTTTCTTCAAACCTGAAAAAAATGGCACCATCTGGTAAAAAATAGTAAAAAATTACATTTTAAAGCCTTGCCAACAGAATAAAAGCCTGTTAACAAAAATTGCATCATTTTACAGTTAAATGGCACTGCGATTAAAAATTGCAGTTTTAATGGGTTTCAGCAGGGACATTTTTGTCCTTAAGACTCTGAGAGGAACAATTTTGTGTACCTAGCGCATAAAAGTTTGAAGCTTGGGAGCACAGAGTTAAGTTTGGTCTCATTTTAAAGAAGACTCATGGCAGATTATCGTTGAAATAAAAAAAGTTGAAATAGTGAAACCAAAAAAGCTTATGAAAATGTTTTATAAACAATATTTTCTATAAGATATGTTGTACTAAATCTAAACAAGTTGTGTTCAAAATCTGAGGTTAATATCTCAAAAACGGAGCTTTCAGGAAGACTTTGTTTGGGCGCAGTACCAAATTTTCCCCAATAGATCCCAGCAAAGATGCCACACAGTGGTTGGTTTTGTGATTTGCAGTAGAGTTTTTCTCTCTCAAATATTACAAGCACACACACAATTTTTTATGACATCCATACCAACACACCCACACAATTTTAGCTGCATTATTTATCCAATTGGCTCTATAATATGCAGAAGCAGAAAACAGGAAACGAGTATTTGCTTTATTGGCCAAATCTGAAAAAATGGCACCATCTGGTAAAAAATTTAAATTTGAAGCCTTGCCAACAGAATAAAAGCCTGTTAACAAAAATTGCATCATTTTACAGTTAAATGGCACTGCGATTAAAAATTGCAGTTTTAATGGGTTGCCAGAATAAAAGCCTGTTAAGTCTATTAACAAAAATTGCAACATTTTACAGTTAAATGGCACCGTGATTAAAAATACCAGTTTTAATGCTATTTAATGTGGACATTTTTGTCCTTAAGTTCCTGAGGGGAACTATTTTTTGTACCAAGTGCAAAATAGATTTATTAAAGGAAATGGGGTTGAAATAGTAAAATTCCAATAAAAATACACATCTGTGCCAAAATGCATGCAGCTGGCAATAACACAGGCAAAATAAAAAAAATGTAAAAAAATGTCCAAAAGGTCGCACAAGGAATAAGTCAGGGCTCTGACTTGGCCACTCAAGGACATTCACCTTCTTATCCTTAAGCTATTTCGTTTTTGTTTTGGCAGTATGTTTAAGGAGATTGTCGTGGTGTTGGAAGGTGAATGACCTGTCCATCTTCAGTTGTCTAGCAGAGGGACAGAGGTTTCCCTCAAGAATTTGGATGTACTTGGCAGCATCCATTTTCCGTTCAGTCCTGACCAATCAAAGTCCCAGCGGAAAAGAAACACCCTCACAACATAATGCTGCCACCACCATGCTTTACAGTAGGCATAGTGTGTTTTGGGTGGTGTGCTGTTTGCTTTTCACCAAACATAGCGTTTGGAGTTCAGTCCAAAAAGGTCAATTTTGGTCTCATCAGACCATAGCACCTTTTGCCAGAAGGTATCAGACTCTTACAAATGAGAAAGGCTTCTTTCGTGCCACCCTGCCATACAGGCCAGCTTTGTGTAAAGCTTGGGAGATAGCTGTGACATACACAGACTGAGCAGACCCAGCCATGAAGCCTTCAAAGTTGCCCTTGGCCTCTTGGTAGCTTCTTTTATCAATGTCTTTCTGGCTCAGTCATCCACTTTGGATGGACAGCCTGATCTATATGGAGTGAATTTTGTGCCAATATTCATCAAACAAATCCAGCGTTTTGCAAATAAACACAATCTGCTTTGCAAAGAAAAACTCAACTTTCAAACAAACGCAAAGTGATTCACAAATACAAAACCCTATTTGAGATAAAATGCAGTGGTATGGACAAACATATGTATTGTGTGTAACAACTGTGAGCCTTTTTATGAGGAAATTTGGCTTGATTTTCTCACAAATGCGTGCAGGCAGATTTTCTCACAAATGCAAATGAGCAACTTTCCTTTCCTAAAAACAGCAGATGGCGCTGTCGGTCAATTTACTCTAGTTTGCTGAGACCTGAAACACCTTTATTGTGAACATTTATTGTAATTTTGCTTTATATGTTGGGACATAGCCTACAGTGGACAGAAATATAGTATAAAATATAAGTATAAAACTACACACTGACAACCTAGTAGGCTAATCTAATTATACAAATAGGCTACTATAATCAAACTAGTTTAAGTTCAGGTAAGCTTTATTGTGATTCAGCTATGTAAATGTACCAAAATATAATCTAAATAAATAAATACCATGGTATTTGTAGTAAAGCTGCCATTAAAGAAATGGTAACCTGCAAAAAACATGGTTACCACACTTTCACTATAGTAAAACCAACTTTAATCAGATAATTAACATGAGAACAGAGTAGTCAGTGTGAGCCGGGATCACATTAGCGATAATGGGATGAGACAGGAAAAACTATACCTCTCCTTACTTTCACTTGGATTATATAATCAGAGAATATTTGTTTTCAATTTAAATTGGTTTATTTAAAAGTAGACATTTCAAACTTTTTACATATATGTATCATGTATGTGAGGCACATATTCACTGAGATTCAGGTTGTTTTATTCATGTGCCTGTGAAGAAAGTTCCCAGAGACAGAGAGCGCACACTGTTTGTTTTCTTTATTTTACAAAAGCACATTGCTTTTGTTATTACGACTATATACAAATAAAAGTAGACCCATTGCAGTTTATAACAATGGCATTCTTGTATCTGTATTTTAATTCTTTTCGTGGTCATTAAGAAAATGTGACAAAACACACTGGCGTGGTCTTCAACCCCAAATATTATTTTTTAATCATTGTTATAATCATTCTGAAATACTGATAAACCACTGTTTATCAAAATGCTGAATTTAGTATTATATCAGCCTGAATTATTTTAGACACAAATGATTGCACAAACGTTTTAGATATTGTACTAAATAATGTGATTTGTTTTCAGGGTTTTTTTTAGTTTTTTTTTTTTTTTTTCATTAATAATTAATTACCTCTTGGGTGATATTACCATATCTGATACTAAATTAAATTGTCTAAGCTTTCATGTTTGGTACACAATATTGTCACTCTGCATAATACATTTGCATTTTAGTATTACAATATATTGTGACATGATATATTGTTATTATACTTCTGCGTTGTCTTGAATATTGAACACTTGTATCAACATATGTATATATTCTATATCCCGCGATCCAACAGAGGTTACAGAGAATGGATCAGTTTTTATAGGGAAAGACTGCCTAGTTAAATGTTTAGCCATGTCTTTACTGATTTTTTTAAATAATCAATTATGTTAACAACTTTACAGCACTTATTGTGAATTTCACTGACATTGTACTATAGGGTCTCTTTGTGAAAACATCTAAATGGTAAATTATAGATATAGTAAGACAGAAACTCACCTGTTCCCCACTCATGTTGGTCTGCTGTATTCCCTAAGAAGGTAAACCGGTGTTTTGGGTCTCAGGAGACTAGTGTAACTTGACCGACAGCGCCATCTGCTGTCTTTTGAAAGCACTTTCCCAACCATGCTGAATTTTTGCCGTACCATGCACTACTAACAGTGGAGTCTTCAAGAAACAGCTCATATTATTCTGAAATAATCAACACCACTACTGCTGATGTCAGGTGGGGCAATGAGCCTGGTGTTTAATCTGGAAGCTGATTGCTTGCACCTGAGCAAGTTTATAATGGTATACTCTAAGGGGCTGATCACTTTACCAAACCAGACATTTCACTGATTAATTTTTAATAATCCAGATTTTTTTAAATTACATTTTTTTTCCTTTAATGATGAGGGTTACAATATGTTCATTCATGCAGCTCAAAAATGTAAAAAAAAAATATGGATATATATATATATATATTTCCCAGGGTGTAATGTGACAAAAGGGAAAGGTTTTACAGGGTATGATGATTTTCTATGGGCACTGTAACTGTGACTTCTTAGCTCACAATTCAATTTCTCGCAATTGCAAGTTTAAAAGTTTTCCTTTTTTTCTTAGCATTGTGAGATATAGTGTGTGTGTGTATACACACACACGCACACACACAAACACAGACCGGTACTGGAAAAATACTGGTATAAATTTTATTTTAAACGGTTCGATACTATAATTTTGATCAATTCGGTATTTTATCCACTGCTGTTCTGAAGTTCACCTGTAGGCAGTGCTTCTCAAATTGCTGTGAAACGGGTAAATGTGACAACAGAACAACGCGATGGATCATCAAACAGATCTCCAGAACTCCAACGCGCTCAAAACTAGTAAGTAAAGACAACAGTACACGTGAAATGAGCTAATACATGTTTAGTAGTTAACATTACTTACTAAATTCTTTTAATTCATTTATGTTTTGAGGCTGGTTATTTGTTACCTATGGTATCGATTTAGTGTCGATACTGAGGTATCACATTCTGGTATTGTACCAAAACCAAAATTATGGTATCGAGTCATATCTAACACACACACACACATACATATATTCACAAGGCACTGATGTTCTATCAGGAAGTACACAGAGATGACGATGGAATGTAAACCCAGTCTGTGCAACAGACAAGGCACTCACTTGAATAACAAATAAACATGACAAGAGAGCCTGTGTGTCCTTATTCAAGGCCAGTGATGTGCATTTGGCAGGCCTGATGAGCTGGTAACGATGTGCAGGTGTTATGCTGTTTTTGGGTGAGTTGGAGCAAGGAGTGGGGAGAGAGGGAGCAGGACATCACTGCCTCCTTGGCTGAGACAACAGAGCTGGGAATAACCTCTGTGGGTGCAACCTCTATGGGCAAGGTGAGGGAGCAGAGACCTGGGAGCTCTGGGAGAACCAAATTTGGATCCTCGGACCACTGGACTAAGTGGCTAAGCGTACCCCATCATTTGTAATGGTCAGGAACTCACATGCCCCAAACTCAAGTGATATTGAGGAAAAATTTACATTGTAAATTCAATTAAATAGATGTTACATAATTAGGTGGTAAAACATACAGTGTTGCACATTTTATTAGTACAGAGATAAATTTGCAAACTTAATTAAAAATATCACAATTAAACCGTGTAATATAACGAATAATGAATAAATATATATATTTTTCCAAATTTACTGCAAAACTAATCTTTTTTATTGAAAATATTGATAAACCCTTTTACAACGGAAATATGTGCTGTATGCAAGTCAGAAAACAAACAAACAAACAAACACATGTTTGAAGAAGTTTTTTAATTATTTATTTTCAATATTTTATTATACACACACATATGGATATATGGCAGCTGTGTGTGTGTATATATGGCAGCAGTGTGTGTGTGTATATATATATATACACACACACACACATTATATATGTATCAGTCATTTATTTAAACATTTTTTTGAAGATTTCATCAGCCTCACCAAAATATGTATTATGGGTGTTCAAAGGATCCCCTTGAACACACTATTACAGGCTGCTTTTTATTTAAAACTCTCCTACACTGTAAAAAATTATTGTGAATTTAACAGTAAAAGACTGTAAAAATGCTACAGTAAAAAAATGTTAAATGGTTAACAGTAAGTTCGCCTATTATATACGGTGAAAACCTGTATTGGACATTGCATGTAATTTTACGGTAGTATACCGTTTTTGGAAGTGGGAAAAACAATGTACAATTTACAGTGAATAAGCGTAAATTGTCATTCCCAGAATTCCCTGCGTTACATTTCGAATTTGATGTTTTTTTCTTATCAGTTTTGTACATTACACTGTCAGAAAAAAAGGTACAGTTCTGTCGCTGGGGCGGTACCCTAAGGTACAAAGTGAAAAGGTACAAACATGTACTTTTAAAGTACTAATATGTACTTTTAAGGTACCAATATGTAACTTTAACGTACCAATATGTACTTTCAAAGTACTAAAATGTACCTTTAAGGTACTAATATGTACTGTTTACGGGTAGGTATGGTACAAAAATGTACCTTTTCACTTTTGTACCTTAGGGTACCACCCCAGTGACAGAACTGTACCTTTTTTTCCGAGAGTGTAGGGTTGTATGTTACATCTAATGTTGTTAAATGAATGTTTATTGCATTATTTCAGTTTCATGTGTGTTACCATGATGGTGTTTAGTGTTTGTGTGAATGACGCTGTGCACCTTCTATATATGATCATATTAGCCACTTTTCCACTAACGGGCCGAACGGTTCTTAGAACGGTCGCCTTCTGTTTATTTTATTTTTTTGCGCCAAGAGTTGTGTCCTTACCGAAGTAAATATCAGATTTAAAAAAAGGAGTCCCAAAAACAGAAATATCTGATCATTGTCCATATGGCTGTTTACATTACAATTGCGTTAACAAGGCAAAGAGTGATGCATTTGTATTTACATTCCAAAGAGTTCCGTTATCAGCACCGCAGTGGAAAATTTACAGTGTAGTGTTTTACGTACCTTTGGTCTTCTCACCACCAGATGTCGCCCTCTCATTACATTCACATTACACAAACTCTTGCACCACACCCCGGACTACGTTCCCCATCTTCCACTGCACTGATCACATGCATCCAATCAGACACTGTATATAAGCCTTGGACTTCCTCTTGCCGTTTTCGGAGTATTGGACTGCATTTAGCACTCTTTGTGTGTTAGCAGCCGGACGGAGCCGTCTCTAAGTTATCCTGTGTCTAGTCTGGTTTTCTGAGTTTACTATTCTCGCCTCATGTGTACCCTCGCCTGCCTTACGGACTACTCTTCCACTTAATGTTAATTTAAGTGACAATGGAATATTTTAGTTGACTAAACAAAAAATTTCAAGTCAGCAGGGTGACAAATTATTTTAAGTTGAAACAACTATTTTTTTTAAAGTACTTCTGTTTATTTATTTAATATTTTTGCAGACTTGATTGGCTTGGTTAACTAATTTCTAATGCACTTGTGCAAACTGTTTCACTATGTCATCTACAATTCTCTTTGTGTTATATATTGAGTATTTGATTCATTTGTTTGATTAATTTCTAATTTGTTAGCATTCTGTATGGGGGAACTGTTTCAGTAAATGTTTCTTCATTTAAAACTTTCTTAGTGTTTTTTAATTATTTGTTTTATTTATTTATTTTAATGATTTGATTCTCTTAGTTGATTACTTCTTAATTTTTCAGCATTTTTCTTGAGGAAAATGTTTCATTTTGTCATTCAAACCTTTAAACCTTCTTAGTGGTATTTATCTATTTGTGGATGAATGATTCCTTTGCCTCATTAATGCCTTATTTGTCAGCATTTTACTTAAAGGAATTGTTTTGCTTTGTCATTTAAAAGTTTGTTTGATTGCTTGTTTATTGATCAATAATTGATTATTGATGATTGATTGATTCACTTGGTTGATTACTTGCTAATTTCTTAGTGCTTTATATGGGGGAATTTAGTTATTTATTTAATAAATGATTTTTTATTTATTTTTAATGTTTATTGATTGAAAGTAGGGGTTAAATGGTACACGTATTCGTACCGAAAATTTTCGGTACGGTCTTCGTTTCAGTACGCATGTGTACCGAGCAAGTACAGCATTTTTTCCCCCCAGGAAATTGAATATATTTTAACAAATGAAAATAAAAAACGTATAAAAATAAAATAAAAATAAAAAAACTTATAAAAATGTATAAGTTAATTTAAAAACTGCATTATGTGCAATTTATGTGCATGAAAGTAGATTTTTATCGCTAAGAAAATTTACATTATAACTGAATGTATTTAAAGAAAGAACAACTTGTTCAGTAAACCACTGTTTATTTAAAAAAAAATATGTATATATTTTTTCCCCCTGCTGCACCGAAATCACACCAAACCATGATGTTTAATCCAAGGTACGTACCAAACCATCATATTTGTGTACCGTTACACCCCTAATTGAAAGATTTATTTGCTTGGTTAATTTCTAATTTATTAGCGATTCACTTAGGGGAATTGTTTCGTTCTGTCATTTAAAAATTCCTTAGTGTTATTTATTTGTTTATCCATACATTCGTGTACATATTTATTGGGTGTTAAAAAAATAATTTAGGGTGTGCCTTGTGTTTTGATTATTTTTAGTTTTGCTGTTTAAAATAATGTTTGTAGACGAATCAATTTGATTTTTTATTTTTTTTTGTCATTTAAAACTTTTATTTATTTATTTATTCATTCATTTATTATTAGTTTATTTATTCATTTATTATTTATGTATGCATTTATTTAAATATTTTTCAAGATTTTGATTCGCTTGGTTAATTAACACCTGACTTGTTAGCGATTTGCTTGGGATTGGGTGTTAAAAAATCATTTTTAGCAATCTAGGGTGTGTCCCACCCACCACAACCTTGTTGTTGTTATCATTGAGAAAATCCAATTCTAAGATAAAAGCTTATTTTACGATGATCAGTGAATTAGGTGTACCAAACAAACACTAAGCAAAAATAATTAAATAGTTAGCCAAGGAAATAAATTTTCCAACAAGTTTAAAGTGAGTTTTTACCTTTTGTGTTTTTTTTTTTTTTTTTCTGAAAGTGTGCATTATCTTTTGCATCAAATTCTAATATTTAATCAATAAAGTCACTTAGAATAATAAGACATTTTAGGCTGTTATCACACAAATAAAATCATTATCAACAAAATTCATCTTTTCAATATAGAGGAAACACAAACGCATTGGCATTTAGATGTATTTACCCACTGTTTAATGCAGGAGATGAATGCATTTAACCTGCAGTTACAAATGCATGAAAAATGTTTTAATACTTTAGTCCTAAAATGTTGAATGCGGATATTTAAAATGATTAAAAATGTGGAATTACAACCGCCAGTAGGTGTCAGTAAGTCACAGTTAATAAGTGAGTCATTGCGATTTAACCATGAATCATTTAAACGGTTGATTCATTCAGGAACGAAACACTGTCATGTTGTGTAGAGACGCAAAACAGTGGAGTGGCTGTGTTTGGAATGATTTTTGTTGGTGAAATAGAGCAAAAAAAGGGAATATGGTGTCTAAAACGTAAGTCTCTTAATATTAACTTCTAGTTTATTGAACTGTTGTATAAAATCAATATCACATTTGTGATTTTGGCACCAAAAAGGCACTCTTCGTGTGATATTGATTAACTATATGAAATGATATAAATATACATTTTCTGCCCCCATATCCTGAATTTTGGGAAAATGCATTTAATGTCCTTAATGCCATTGTTTCTATGCACAAACCAAGCTGTAGGATCATCGCTCATCATCCTGCCAAGGGTTGTTACACCCTATATCCAAGTCCTAACAGCCTTCGCTTTGGGCTCATAGCTGATTGTCCCGCCCAGAGTACTACACCGGAGTTAGGAACCAATCCGACCTAAAAGGCAATTTCCCAATGAATATGCTTTGAAAATGAATATATTTTGATTTTTTTTGCTCCGCCTTTTAAAATAATATTTTTAGGTGAATCATTTTGAAAATGTTTGTTTATTAATTTATTTATTTATTGTCAATTCAAATGTAGTGTTTTTTATTTATCAATTACTTATTTTGTTTGTTTGAGATTTGGTGTTAATGATAATTTTTGGCAATCTAGTGTGTGCTCTGTGTCCCACCCACCACAACCTTACAGGGCACACACTAGTCCTAACTCCAAGTGATTCCCCTGGGGTGAACTGGTAGCGTTGCCCACAGTTTTCAGAAGACCATTGTTTCTATGCACAAACTTGTCAAAACCTGGTTGTAAACCACATGCACGAGGAGGAAGATCACAGTTCAAACAGTCTTTACTAAATCAACAAGTAAATCCACATACTAACTAACAAAGAAGCACAACCATACACTGACGATACCAGACAAAGCTCAGATGAAACACAAGGACTTAAATATACGGCACAAACAAATGGCAATAATACAACACAACTGAATAAAATGACTAATCAAATCAACAACCAAAGTAATAAATAACAAAACTGACAAGCAGGGAGAAAGCAAAGACAGAAAACCAACTCAAACAGAACATAACTGAGACAAAACCAAGCTGTAGGATCATTGCTCATCGTTCAGAAAAGATTTATGACAACCTACATCCAACTCCATATCCTTACCAGGGGTGAACAGCCTCACCTAAATACAGCAGTACAGGCAATCAAGCATTCATTTCAGCAAACTATAACAGCCTTTGCTGTGGGCTCATAGCTGATTGTCCCGTCCAGAGTACTACACCGGAGTTAGGAACCAATCTATTGTAAAGGGCAACTCACCCAACATTTTGTGTATTTATTCAATTTTTTGAAGATATGATTCACTTGGTTAATTATAAGCATATTTCTTAGAGATCTGTTTTGGGATTTGGTTTTAAAAAGTAATTTTTGGCATGTCTTGGCAATCTAGTGTGAGCCCTGTGTCCCACCCACCACGACCTTACAGGGCACACACTAGTCCTAACTCCAAGTGATTCCCCTGGGGTGAACTGATAGCATTGCCCACAGTTTTCAGAAGGCCATTGTCTCAATGCACAAACCAAGCTGTAGGATCATGGCTCATGATCCTGTTAAGGTTTTCCATAAGCTAAAAGTCCTTTCCTGAGGTGAACAGACAGCCTCAACTAAATACAGCAGTACAGGGATTCAAGGATTTACTGGAGCAGACCATAAGAGCCTTCGCTGTGGACTCATAGTTGACCAATCCTCATAGGAACCAATCTGACCTAAAGGGAAATTCATCAAGCATTCCATTTATAAAATCAATTGAAAAAAAAATTACAAAAATAATTGAGGTATTTATTTTAATTGATGTCTGTTTACTTTACACTGTACAGTTATGAAAAGGGCAAATCTAGTCTCTTGCAGCAGCAACATTCAATGGAAATACTGACATTTACCATGTTGTACCTGTTTGTGCATGTTCCTCACAGTTTCTAATCTTGTTTAAAGACAAAAGATACGTTTTAAAATTAATTATCTCTACATATTTGCTTTGCTTTCATCTTACCTATTTTTTCTGGTCTCCGTTGTGGGATCCTCTCAGTAAAAATAGTGACATCTCCCAATATGTTATTCATGGCTAAAAAACACAACACAACTTCACCAGTGCGTCGAATCGACGAGTCACTATGGAAATGGACGCACTAGGGAAACGGAAGAAAAAACGCGCCATTCTTTCTTCTTCTTCTGTTTAAAGGACATTTGCATACTAAGTGAATATCGCCCCCTAATTGGTGGTCGTGCAATCATTTATTTTTTTCCGTTTAATCTCTTATCCTTGATAATAATAATTATATTGTTTGTTTGATGCTAATTAATAAATCATATCAGATATGTATTTTTATTATATAAATACATAATAGAAATTGCAGATCAGTTGATAATAAAATATAATAAAAAATATTACCTTATCATAATAGTGTTTTATAATTTATAGAGATAACTTTAAAATAAATATAATAACCATATTAGAATAATATAATATTACCATATATTATCTGAGGTAAACTAACCCTGAAATATAACCTACTCCGGAGCAGGTTATATACAGAGAAAAAGTTGCTATGGCTACTAACATACCCTAAAAATTACCTCCGTTTTTAGAACGGAAAGCTGAGTTTATCCGCTTACTTACCCTAAAACATACCCGGGTATGTCACATAACCTGCTTTCTGAAATACCCTTCAGGAGTCTCCACGTTGCTTGTGAGCCCGCCAAGACGTATTTTTCATCCAATCAGAGTCAGCTAATATAGACACGTGTCCCACCCCTCCAAATTAATTATTTGTTTTGAGCGATTTGTTTTGAATCAGGTTATTTTAATTAAGGTTATTTTAATTTTTAATTATTTAGTTATTTTAATGAAGGCAGGCAGAAATTATATGAAAGAACGAATTGTATATGAACATTGTTGCTGAGATGATTAGAGACTTTGGCTTATTGGAAGATGAAAAAATAGATCACTGTTTGTACCCTTTTCCCCTAAATTTATTGGTGTGCTTGATTTTCTGTTTATTTACTTTCTCTTAATGAATAGCATTATAAGCAAGGATTCACATAGGTTTTTTAGCCTGGTTCACAGAAGAGTACCTGGAGATTTGTTTGGTTCTCACACTGCACATATTGTGACCCATTAAATATAACTCTATAAATTAAATTAAAAAAAATAAATATAAATATAAATTAAATTAATACTAGTGATAATAATAATATGACTGGTAATATGACCTTAAGTCATGATCCAATACAGTATGTATGAGAAGTACTTCTGTAAAAATTGTATTTTTACTATGGTATCACTATGCAGACCTTAAAGGAACGCTCCACTTTTTTGAAAATAGGCTTTTTGTCCAACTCCCCTAGAGTTAAACAGTTGGGATTTACCGTTTTCGAATCCATTCAGCCGATCTCCAGGTCTGGCAGTAGCACTTTTAGCATAGCTTAGCACATGCTATCGGTCTAGTCAGATTCAATAATCTATGCTAAGCTATGTTAAAAGTGCTACTGCCAGACCTGGAGATCGGCTGAATGGATTCGAAAATGGTAAAACTCAACTGTTTAACTCTAGGGGAGTTGGAAAATGAGCCTATTTTCAAAAAAGTGGTGTTCCTTTAAGCACAAGTTTACTGAAGTTTACCTAATAACTTAACATTATTCAGTTCACTAACATTCCATTGTCAGTTTGGATACTGAGTTAACTGAAACGATGAATATGGTGAATTATTAATTATTTACTTTGACTTTTGCCTCAATAAACTCCTAGTTTGCTACCTCTGATTTGTCTCTTTTAAGCCCCAGACCTTCACCTGTTATTTTATAATCAAGCATCAATTTGCATTCAAAGCTTTAGTGCTGAACATAACATTACACACAGTAGCTTTGAGATGTTTATTTCACTCAAGTAATTGATTATTTAATGAGTAGTACATGTCTATGGTTGTAGTTACAGTTGGCAACTAAGGTCCTTCATTTTAACAATATAACATACAGTGTTTAATGAAACAGAATATGATTGTTAGATGGCTGTCTCCATCACTAGACAATTAAGATCCAGCCCCGGACGCCAGATCCCATCAGAAAATATCAGTTTGTCCGGTAACAGAACAACTGAGTAGTCTAAAACCCAAACCCTGTTAACAGGAGGTCTTGATAAAAAGGAGCAGATTTTATTGAATAGTCTTAGTTGCGTATGTCTCCATGCTCAGACTTCATCTGAAGAATGCAAATCCAACAATTATTATTATACCAAACTGATTCACAACAACATCCCATAAACCTTGAGTTTATAAACATTCCCTTGCATCTCTTATTCATGAAGACAAACAGCCCTTGAAACCACAGTCATAAGACCAAACAACAATGAAAAAAATATTTTAAAAAACACCTATAATATAACTGACTAATCAATTAAAGAATCAATGAAATGAATATATAAATGACTATAATGATTATTATAAATGATAATGTGATTAAATTGAATAATAAAATGATAAAATGATTAATGATTATAAATAAATAAATGAAAAATATATAAAAAGAAAGCAAAACACAACATAAGAGAATTATGCTTTTAAGGCAAAACACACACAGTTTGCATTTAAGTATCGTCCGATCCTTCAGTTTGCAATAGAGCAATTGTAGCATTATAGTTGATTTATCTCCTTATGGCATATTGCATCACTACAGTTCCTCATTTGAAGGCCACTTTTGCATCTGTTAAATTTAAATCTGGAAAACATCCTGTCTACTCAGTTGGACAGATCTCCACACTACTGTTAGTGACCTGTATTCCATGTTGGCCTTTCTGAAATTTTGTATCCTTCCCACCATGAGTGAAACGGATAAACCGAACTCCAGGTCCATAATTCATAAAGACGTGGGTCATCTGAAATAAAGCAGAACAAACACAGGGGCACTTAAGCTTTGACTATTATTTGATAACAGGGGAATAATTGGATTATGAGTATTATTCTACTCACTTGACGCCATGGATACATTTTCCCCTTTTGAAAGAAAACTTTCTCAGGCTGAAAGGTACTGATGGGTTTCTTCTTCTCATCAAGCAACTCCACACAGATCTGATACTCACTTCCACAATCAGAGAGTGGGGCATACCTGCAGATGAGACATCACATAAATGTGGTTCTTTTATTGTATAAATAAAAAAAAAAACACTGAGACAATACCTTTTTTGTGCTCCACAGAAGAAACAATGAAATACAAAAGAAAGAAATTCACATAGGTTTGGAACGACATGAGGGTGAGTAAATGATGACAGATGTCTTGTGTGTGTATGTTAGTATTTATTTATTTATTTATTTTGCTTTTATTGTGAAGGACAGTAGAGCCTGGAGTTGATCTTGGGTTGCTCGAAGCTCAACCGTGACATTTGTGTCAGAGCTCATGCAGATTCTTACAGTAAAATTACAAACTGATATACCTTAAACCAGGGATGCCCAACCCTGTTCCTGGTGATCTACCTTCCTGCAGAGTTTTATTCTAACCCTGATCAAACACACTTGTCTGTAATTATTAAGTGCTCCTTCAGATCCTGATTAGTTGGCTCAGGTGTGTTTGATCAGGGTTGGAGCTGAACTCTGCAGGAAATTAGGTCTCCAGGAACAGGGTTGAGCACCCCTGCCTTAAACATAAAACACCGAAATATGAATGATATATCACTTTGGGTTCTTATACTACCAACCACAAGTCACATCACATCAATTATGAAATCCACCACCTAAAATACTGTAGCATGAAATGGCAGATTGAGTGAACCCTCACCAGTCTGATATTTTGATATAGGGTTGCTGTTGATCCATGAAAACTTCACTGTAGCCTTCTTGCTTCAAATCAATCAGCTGTTCCTTCAAACACAGACTGAGGACAAAGTTTATTATTAATGTGTTAATTGGCTTTATGTTTTGTTTATTTTCATATAGCAACATCGACTGAAATTAAATAAGCTCAGAACTTTCTTGAAGGATCTAAAATTTCAAACATACCCACAAGACGTCACAAAACAGTTGGTGACTGGAAATGTTCTCCTATTTCCTTGTGTCACCCAGCGGTCACCTCCGTTCTCTACAATCTCCCATCCTTGAAATCCCTCTAATAACAACATCAGAAAAGAGACTTTACCTGAAGCAACAATTTATTATAGTGACACTTATTGTACAATCTTTATTATATGAATCACCTTGTGCACTGGGATTCTTGAGCAAGTTACGATTTGTGAATCTGAAGCTAAGAGGGGAAACACAGAAGTTAAGTTTGACATTCTAATGATATTAAAGTAAACCAAAAGAAACTACTCTAAGTGACAGCAACTCTTAATTCGGCTGCACCCTAATCTGCTTCTGAAAAAATGAAATATGTCTTGCATTGTTTCTATCTGAAGTGAATGTTTACATGTTTGTTGATTAGATTAACAGTTTTGGGCTGCTGTCTTGAACTGAACACAACACATGTGGTGTGCGGTCCCTTTGAATTGTGGCATTGTGCTTCTTGTTCAGTGTGTGACCACCTTAATTTGTAGGGATCATGTGTTTACTGTTTACGTTGGAAACACTACCTCTCATCCACTGGACAGATCTCCACACTACTGTTAGTGACCCGTATTCCATAATGGCCGGCCCAGAACTGTGTATCCTGTCCACCGTGAGTGAAACGGACAAACCGAACCCCGGGTCCATAATTCTTAAAGACGTGGGTCATCTGAATTAAAGCAGAACAAACACAGGGACAGTTAAGCTTCGAATATAAGTTCGATTACAGGGGAATAATTTTATGGTCAGTATTATTCTACTCACTTGACACCACGGCTCGCCGTTCCTAAATGAAAATATAACTTTCTCAGGTTGAAAGGTTCTGATGGTTTTTTTTCTCTCATCAAGTAACTCTACACAGATCTGATACTCACTTCCACAATCATAGCGTGGGGCATACCTGCATCGGACAAACATCGAAAAAGGGTTCCTATAAACAAACCGGGCTTTCAACTTAGAACCTGATCTATGTCGAATGCTGGTACTGTGTTCTTAAAGGGATAGTTCACACAAAAATTTAAATTCTGTGATTTACTCACCACTTTGTTATTCCGAACCTGTATGGAATTCTTTATTCTGCAGAACACAAAAAAATGTTTTAAAACTTGATGAGTCCAAACAACAATGGACCCCTTTGACTTCCATTTTTTGGACAGTTTACTTTTTTAAAAAATATCTTACTAGAATATCTATTCCACAGAAGAAAAAAAGTCATACAGGTTTGGAATAACATGAGGGTGAGTAAATAACGACGGAATTTAATTTTTTAGGTGAACTATCCCTTTAACAGCATTTAAATTAAAATTTTACATGAAGTTAAAATGTATGCATTTTTTAAAAGATTTATTTTTGACATTTTTGCATTTAATCACATAGCACTTCACAGGAAACAATGTTAAAAAGGGAGTGGAGAACATAAAACATTAAAACATTTGGGTTATATCACTTTGGGTTGTCATACTACCAAACACGATTCCAGTTAAAGCCACATGTGACCCAGATGGACAGGCCATTCACAAGAATTTATCACATAAAATATAAATTCCACCACCTAAGATACTGTAGCATGAAATGAGAGTTGGAGTAAATGCTCACCAGTCTGATATTTTGATATGAGGCTGCACTTGATCCATGAAAGAATCACTGTAGCCTTCTTTGTTTAAATCAATCAGTTGCTGCTTCAAACATAGCCTAAGGACAAAGTTTATAATTTATTGGTAAACTGGCTTGTTGATTAATTTATTTTCATATTGTAACTGAATTAAAATGGGCTCAAAATTTGAAGGAGGTAAAATATCAAACATACCCATAAGATGTTACAAAACATTTGGTGGCCGTGTCTGGAATTGGTTTTCTATTTTCTTCAATTACCCAGCAATCACCTCCACTAGGTACAATCTTCCATCCTCGAAGGCCATCTAATAAGAACATCAGAAAAGAGATGTTACCTGACACAAAACTTAATTATGGTGGCACTTATTGTACAATCTTTATTATATGAATCACCTTGTGCGCTGGGATTCTTGAGCAAGTTAGATTTTGTGCATCTCAACCTACAGTGGAAAAAAAAAAAAAAAAAAAACCTATGTCTTATATTCTGACGATAATACAGTAAACCAAACAAAACACAAAAAATAGCAGCTACAGTTGCATTAATTATATGTGATCCTGGTTCACAAAACCAGTCATGAGGGTCAAAGATTTATTAAGCTGAATAAATAAGCTTTCCATTGATGTATGGTTTGTTAGGATAGGACAGTATTTGGCAGATACAACTATTTGAAAATCTGCAATCTAAGGGTGCAAAAAAATTTAAATATTAGGAAAATTGCCTTTAAAGTCCAAATGAAGGTCTTAGCAATACATATTACTAATCAGAAATTATGTTTTGATATATTTATGGTAATGTACAAAATATCTTCATAGAACATTATCTTTACTTAATATCCTAATGATTTTTGGCATACAAAGTATTGTTGGCTACTGCTACAAATTTACCAGTGCTATCTAAGATCTAAGTTTTTTGGTCCAGGGTCACATATGTTAAACATTGCTCTTTTGACCAGCGATAATAGCTTTTAATCAGAGTGAATCAAGTTCATCAAGCATTTCCACTAAATAATACATTAAATGTATTTATTTTTTCACTGAACTCTATCATATTTCCTGCGTCGAATGCTTTGGGAATGCCTCCAGTGTGACCATGCTCTGAAATACATGTGCGAAACAGTCCAATTGAGAAGCAAGATGTCACAAGCGGGATGACGTAGAGACCAGGAAGCTTAAAAGCACGTGTGGTGCATGCAGTCGGCAGATTCGGAATAGAGAAGCAAGCGCTTGAGGAAGGATGCCGGAAGTATGGCTACGAGACACAGCGTCTCGTTCCCTCAGGGAATGATGGTTACATACGTAACCTGGAGACGTTCCCCTTCAGGAACTCAAGCTGCGTCGGACGCTTTGGGAACGAGATGCCCACGCCACCAGACTTGCAAATTCCTGGCTAGTGTGGAATATGTAGCGATTTAGCTCAAAAGGGAAATGTATATAAATAATTACAATTAATTATGATTAATTACAATTATTTATATCAGCTGCCAGTAGTAACTGTAGCAGAATTCAATTTCCATCAACTAATCTGTTCACCCAGCGAACATTCAGTATAATTTTCATATCAACTCTAAGAAATTGTATTTTCCTGGCCACAGAAAATAACTTTCTTAAAGTACTGTTGCATTAGAGCATGTAGCTCGAATCGGAATCGTAAAGGGACATTCATTTGCAGGGCAGAATCAGAATCAAAACTCATGTAATTTGTGCACAAGAGTTTATTAACGAAGGACTAACACATAACTAATCTAAACAAACAAACATGAAATCATTCATACATGGGGGAAGGGTCAGTGAGAAGCAGTTAGAGAGACCAGAGAATGTAGCTATGAAAAGAGTCAGTTAACCACCTGAGTAAAATCATCAGTGCTGTCTACAGCTTGTCCTAAACCTCTGTTTTGTTTAGTTAAAATGTACGATACTTGCATTGCCTTGGTCGATGAACAAGTGTCCGAATGCAGTCTCGGGTGAAAGTCTTGATGGTTTGGAGAGGTGGGTTAGGAATCGCGATCACGTTCTTCCGGGTCTGAAGAGTGATGAACTCCAAAGATGTTCTGACTCGATGGTGACTGGGAGTTTCTTCCCATGTGAAAATTGAAGAAGAACCAAGAGCTGAGAGGGACCCAGCTGAAGTCCTGTGGTCTTTGGGGAATGGAAAGACAAGGCCGCAAGGCCTGGCGCAGCTTAGAGTCCCGACGAGTTCTAGCTCATCCTCTATCATCCTTAGGTTCTGAAAGAACTCATGTGAGACAAGTGAAGAAAGCTAAAAAACGTGGAAGAGAGAAATGTCTATTCGAGGACATTTCATGAGGATGAATTTCAGGGTTGAGTGAAAGTGTCTGGCTCTTTGTGGTCGAGAGCCACAGCTCTAGATGTTGGGGCCTGTCTGGCCCACCGGGCACACCCTGTGCCGCCTCATGCCCCCTGTGGGTTCCTCCACACGGGCAGCAATCGGAAGAAGAGAGCGAAAAGAGTGAAGAGAGAGAGGCGATCAATCGTTTGATGCCTTTAAGGTCCACAAACCAATGGTAACTTTCACCTTTGGAGGGAAAGTTTACGACTCTTTGTCTGTGAGCATGGTATTTTGCACACTGTTAGACTTATATTTGTGCATGTAACATGAGTTGATATGTGGAATGTGTGGTGAATGTTTAGTCCAACAGTGTTTCTTTCACAGGCTTTTGTCTGCTTTATTTTTTACTAACCACCAGATCGTGCTGTTTTCGACACACTCAAGGCCTTGAATCTTTTTCCGAAACAGTCAGTGCTTCATGAGGCTTCATTTGCCCATCACTACTGTCAGCTGTTGAATGAATGAGTGTCACGTCCCGCTTATTTACTTTGAACTGGAAGACGCTCCCACTTTTGACGCAAGGCCTCATGGGGCGTAGGAAACTTGTGGATAAAATCTTGGTAAAATCACCTACCCCTAAGCAGTACATGTCTTTGGCTGTAGTTATAGTTGTCAACTAAGGCCCTTCATTTAACAGTATAACAATCTTAGTTAGAATAGAGCTTTGTGACATTATGCTTGATTTGTCTCCTGTTCTAATCATTAGAATTCTTTACCTGAAGGTCACTTTTGTGCCTGTTTAGGATTAAGGAATTGTAAAAAAATTAGGAATGTAAAAAAATAAGAAAAACACACACACTGGAAAACACTACCTCTCTGCAGCTGGACAGATTTCCACACTACTGTTAGTAATCTGCATTCCTATCCCTGCATGAGAAAAACGGATAAACCGAACTCCAGGTTCATAATACCTAAAGACGTAGGTCATCTGAAATAAAGCAGAACAAACACAAGGACTCTTAAAGCTTTGACTATTAGTTTGATTACAAGGGAATATTTGGACTGTTAGTGTTATTCTACTCACTTGACACCATGGATAATCGTTCCGATGCAAGATAACTTTATAAGGATTATGGGTACTGATGGGTTTCCTCTCTTGATCAAGCAACTCTACATACAACTTATACTGACTATACTCAGAGACTGGGGTATACCTGCAGATGAGACATCCAAATAAATGTGGTTCTGTTCAAAAATTGTGTTTTCATATTAGAATCTGATTTAACACTGGTACTGTGTTCCTAAAGGGATAGTTCATCTAAAAATGAAAACTCAGTTATCATTTACACTCACTCATGTCATTCCAAACCTGTGTGACCTTCAGTCTTCTGCAGAACTTAAAGGATATTTTGAAAGTTGATGTTCAAACCACATGAGACTTTCATTGTATGGACAAAAAAAGTATTAAGTATCTTATTTTGTACAAAGAAATCAAACAGGTCTAAAATGAAGTGAAGGTGAGTAAATGATGACAGAATTCACCATCTAAGATACCGTAGTATAAAATGGGAGTTTGAGTGAACGCTCACCAGTCTGATATTTTAATATGAGGTTGCAGTTGATCTATGAAAGCATCACTGTAGCCTTCTTTCTTCAAATCAATCAGCTGCTCCTTATGATATAGACTGAGGACAAAGTTAAGTTGGGTGATTCACGTGTGCATTGGCTTGATGATTAATTTATCTTCATATTGCAACATCGACTGGATTTAAATTTGTACAAAACCTTCTTGAAAGATTTAACAAATCAAACATACCTAGATGCTACAAAGCATTTGGTAACTGTGTTGTCTGGAAATGGCTTTCTAATTTCTCCTGTCACCCAGCAGTCACCTCTGTTATGTGCAAACTCCCATTCTTGAAGTCCATCTAATAAAAACATGAGTAAAGATCAACCTGAAGCAAAATGCATTATAGTGACCCTTACTGTATAATCTCAATTATGTGGCCTACCATCAGCTCTGGGATTCTTGAGCAGGTTTCTTCTATATTTAGACAGAAAGTAAAACAGGCGCCAGTCCTCTGGGACTCTGGAAGCATCACACGGCTGGATGTCCTCTCTCTTGCAGCGCTCTCTCCAGTGTGCAGCACTGTCCACCAGCTCCTTCCACTCATGACACACCAACCGACAGACCTGGACCACCTGATGCGCAGGCAGGTTCATCAAAATCTCCTCAACCATAGGCAGAGGAATAGCTGACTGCTGACCTGAACACTGACAGAGGAAAAAAGATTACCTTTCAGTTCCAATCCTGGTTAGCATGATCCAAAAAAATGTCTGGACCAGTTCTGGCCTTTCCCAGTGCCCACACTTTGGAATTGGCTGCTTGAGATTGACACAAAGGAGGCAAGTGCACAAGACTGCCCCGACACTCATACCGGGTATCGGCTTCCAAATCCGATAGTGTGCGTACTATTTTGTGTTACTGATAAGCCACACAAAGGGCATAAAAGCATTATGAAGCACAATAAGGTTTTTGTGTACTATAATTCCAGTCTTCTAAAGCCATACGATAGCTTAATGTTAGTTACATATTTAATATATTTAAAGGAGAACAAAAAGGTACTCAACCCCTTGTCATACAAGATGTTCATGTCTTTCTTTCTTCAGTCGTAAAGAAATTATGTTTTTTGAGGAAAACATTTCAGCATTTTTCTCCATATAATGGACTGATATGGTGCCCCGATTTTTAACTTCCAAAAGGCAGTTTAAATGTGGCTTCAAACGATCCCAGCCGAGAAAGAAGGGTTTTATCTAGCGTAACAATCGATTATTTTAATAAAAATAATAAAATTTATATACTTTTTAATGTCAAACGCTTGTCTGGTTTCACTCTGCCTGAACTGTTTTTTTCTGGTTCATGATAGTTAGGGTATGTCGAAAAACTCCCATCTAATGTTCTCCCTCACCTTCAAAATTGTCTTATACTGCTGTTTTCCTTTTTTGTTAAGGGTGTTTGATCTTCTTTGCATGTTCACTTTGGAAAGACTGGGTAGGAACTTCTGCAGCGATGTAGGGTGATTTTGAAATGATTTTTGAAGTTGAGAGAGAAAATACGATTGGAGTTTTTCGACATACCCTAACTGTCTTGAGTCAGAATACACAGAGTTCAGGGACAGAAAGGCAAGACGAACATTTGAGATTAAAAAGTATTTAAATTATTATTTTTTTTAACGTAAATAACAGATCGTTTCGCTAGATAAGACCCTTCTTCCTCGGCTGGGGTCGTTTACAACACACATTTTAGAAAAATGCAGAAATATTTTCCTCAAAAAACATCATTTCTTTATGACTGAAGAAAGAAAGACATGAACATCTTGGATGACAAGGGGGTGAGTATATTATTTGTGAATCTTTGTTTTGGAAGTGGACTTCTCCTTTAAGTCAGTCATTCCCCATTCAGGATTCAAACCCTGGTCGCGTCTGGTTACAACGGTCAGCTTGGTAAAACTCTCTCCAAGATCATTCAGTGTTCACATTATTATACTTGATTTGTAGATAAAAATTTATGATTTTGCATAAAATGACCTTATCTGCCTAGAGCTTATTGTTGTTTTTAAATCATGTTACTTGCAACTGGGCATCTGTTAGAACAAAACACGGGAGTAGAAAAGACTATTTGCTTTTGCAAAGATATTATATTCCAGCTGGTGTATTGGTTTTTGGAATTATTATAGTTTTCATATTCATATAAGAAATTCTGCATTATGAATTGCATTATGAATCATTCTTTATATTACTTTTCTTGTGGTTATGTATCCAATATATTATTATGCTTCCTATAATCTGAAATATTATTCTGTGTATACTATATAGGGATAAATGCTGTTTAAGCTTATTTTTATCTTAAGTTCTGGGTAGCTTTACGAAAAAGAAGTTTATTCAAGTGTGCTATTAGTATACTTCTTTTAAACTAAAAACTAGGAAAGTATACTTTCAGTCTACTTTTTAAGTACTTCTCAGAAATGTACTTTATGTACTTCTTAGAAATATACTTAAAATGACATTTATGTATACTTGACTTATACTTAGAAAAAGTCTAAATATATTTAAGCTATACTTCTGCTCTAAGAATCCATGTTTTCATTGTTATATGGTAGGGCTGCTATTACAAATCTTCTGTACAGAATTTCCAAAACACAAGCGAAGAAACCGAAACAACAGATGCTTCCACATATAATCTAACACCATCATCAGACATAAAAAAGCATCAAAACTGTGTAACATTATGTAATAAAATGTTGACCCATGAAGAGGTAATAATGACTGTCAAGCTTTGGGGTATTGATTGACTCCATCTACATTTTAATTATCATTCAAAATCAAATTCATATCCTTTTTTCAGCTTTTTGATCAAAATATTGTTTATTTATTTATCTTTTTTTATTTATGAAACTTACCCACATTCAAGTGTTTATAAAAAAATGAATGCATGAAGCAAGAATAAAATGTTTTTTTGTTTACAAGCAGACACCCTGTTCTTTTGATGTTTTGTATGTTCAGATATTCATATAACAAAATATATACAAATTAATACCTAAATAGGGACGTAGTAGTATACTTAAAGTATGATGTAAAGTTCACTTAAAGAAAATGTACAAGTATACTTGGAGTAAAAACCTACTAAACTAGTAGTTTACTGAGACTATACTTCAAAGTGTACTAAAAATGCAGCAAGTATTTAATTAGTAAACTATCAGTATACCTATAAGTTCACTTTTAGTATAGTTGCAGTACAAACTAAAAACAGATGTAAACTAATTGTGCACTCAAAGTTTCTACTGTTATACTTTAGGTATACTTTTATACAGTGTTGGGGTAAGTTACTTTTAAAAGTAATGCATTACAATATTGAGTTACGCCCTAAAAAAGTAACTAATTACATTACTTAGTTACTTTTTATGGAAAGTAATGCATTACCTTACTTTTGCGTTACTTTTTAAATCTGGGCAGGGATTGCTTTTTTGTTTTTAATATAAAAAGTTCTATTTTTGGCAAATGTAAAAGCCTTTTCACACCAAAAACCTCAGGCTTTGAGAAAAGTAAATTCATGTCTGTACAGTAGAACGCAGAAGAAAAAAAAGTCAACTCTTCAGCAATAAAAAAAGTAATTTTTGCTTATTAGTATGGTTGAATTGGATTATCGAAGGTCGGCAGCAAAGACATTGGTTAATAAAATGAGATTAAATGCATAAAGGATATTTGTATTATTTAACATATTTAATTATTGCAGGTTTGTGTCATATTCTGAGTTGAATTTCACTGTTTTTATTCATTTTGAGGAATACTGAATCTGTTTTTTTGTGAGTGAGATGAATTAATGCATGTTCACATTTATTCTAGAACTAACATCTTACTCCCGATTTCTCTCAACATGGGGACAGGAGAGCTTTTAATCAATAAATGGGGGAAAAGTAACTGGCGTTACTTATTTGAAAAAAGTAACTCAGATATTTTCTTGTCAATTAAAAAGTAATGCGTTACTTTACTAGTTACCTGGAAAAAGTAATAATATTACGTAACTTGCTTATGCGTTACTTGTAATGCGTTACCCCTGTGAAATAAAAATTCATTTTACTGCTTATGGAATATTTTGTAAGGGTCTGCTTTATTTAAACCTGCTATAAGAATGACATGACAGAAGGGTATCAGGGCCCTAAATATAAAGATTTGATTCTTGGGAGTATGACATAGCAGAATATATTTATCTGACTCTTACTATGTGTGGATAGTTACCGGTTAGGAGATGTAACCTTGAAGGCTAGGGAAGAGATATAAGTTGAAGTGAGCCCTCCCTTCTTGGTCGCACTCTGCAGCAACCTGTGTTTCTGTATGACTGTCTGACCTTCTTTGCAAAGAATAAATTTATAAAAGACATTTGACTGAGTTTGTCTCTTACTTTGGTGAGAGTCGGTTTGATTTTGCCACAACACCCCCAACATTGCTTTTATATACTAGAAAGTGGGCCAATTTAGTCCCAATGAGTATTGAAATAGTACACTTACAAATATACTATTAGTTAGGGGTGGGCGATATGGCAAAAATATCATATCACGATTTTATCACGATTCTTTGTCATGTTGGTTTTACTATTTTGCAAATTGTCTGAGTAGTACAGCCAAACTAATTTCCCTATTTTAAAAACAAAGACTTTCAAGGTAACAAAGTATAGAATAAAAAATAATAGCAGATATTTAGGCCAAAGTGAGTGAAGATAAAAATCTGTCATTATTTTATCTTTGTTATTATTTTTCAGGTACACTCAAAAAAATGATTCTTTAAACCTACTTAATTCAATTATGGACAGTGGTTCCACACAAGCAAATTGTTTTTGATGAACATGAATGGAATTTTTTGAATCTATGCAAACTCTTTGTGTTGCGACAACACAGCTGAATGAGGAAGAATTTATGTGAAATAGTAATTTCCAACCAACTCAATTTATTCACTTCCCTGTAACTTAAACTGGTTAAGTTTAGTGAACATGTTTTGGTTTATTAAAAACTGGCCAAATATGTTTCACTTTATCAACATAAGGAAGTTTGTTTCAGACAACTCATTTAAATTATGGACAGTGGTTCCATCCAATTGGTTCTAGTTACTTTAACTAAATTATTTCAAGTTAACGTTACTCCCTTTTGTGTGATTATTTTGCAATGAATCACAAAAGACAAGATGTCACAAATTATCAAGTGTATTTGTTAAACAAGAGCAACAATTACAATTACAACCACATTACAAAATTACAGAAATATTAAACTACTGTCATTTTCTAATTGGCATATAAAGGTAACCAATCAAACCTTAATCCAGGAACAGGAACTGGCTCCAGAAATAACTTCTGCAGTACTCCAAATGTGTACCTGATTTCAGGAGTTCAAGTTTAGTCCATATTTCAGTCCCAGCAACATGTTTTTTCATAGGGTTTACTGCTAAGGTCCTGAAGAACTTTATCTTCTAACACTCCAACATCTGCTGTGCTGTCTTCAATGTCTGCACCTTCAAATCGTATGACATAGATTCCCATGATTCCTCTGGATCACCTCCTGAGTGCTGCCAACGTCTGTATCCTAGAGAGGATATTTAAAAGAATGGAGTACTCAAATTCTTGCATATTAAATTTACCTTAGCATTTATCATCCTTGAAAATACCAATAAATAAATAAATTAATAAATAAAACAACTTACCATATACTCCATAATAACACTGCTAGTGTCTTCATTTGGGTACTTCAACGTCATTAGTCTAAAGATGCAGACAACAACAAAATTCATGAGATTTAGCCTTTACATTTTTCTAAAAAAAAAAAAAAAAAAAAAAAAAAAAATGAAAAATGTCATTATTATTCTGTCTGATCATTTCCTTACGGGAAATACTAACTAACATTACAGTGGAAAATAAAACTATAACAGTACTGGACCAGATCAGCACAGAAAGTCACTGTCCTACAGAGTTTAGCAATATTCCCAATTAAAGGGATAGTTCACCCAAAAATGAAAATTCTGTCATTAATTACTCACCCTCATGTCATTCCAAACCCACAAGACCTTCATTCATCTTCAGAACACAAATAAAGATATTTTTGATGAAATCTGAGAGCTTTCTGACCCAGCATAGACAGTAATGCAACTGAAATGCTCCCAGACCCAGAAACGCAGTGAGGACACCAGTAAAACAGTGTAAAAATAAGTGGTTCAACCATAATTTTACAAAGCAGTGAGAATACTTTTTGTGTGCAAAGAAAACAAAAATATTGACTTTATTCAACAATTCTTCTCCAAATTGCGTCTTCTGCCATTATTGAGAGTACCTCTTTGCATAACGCATGCGTGTGATTCTGCTGACGTAGAACATGCATGCGCTGGGCCTTGTTTGCTTGCAGAGGAAAGCAATGTGCATGCATCGTGATACTCTAAATAATGGCAAAATACGTGATTTGGAGGAGAAGAATTGTTGAATAAAGTAGTAATTTTTGTTTTCTTTACCCATAAAAAGTATTCTTGTAGCTTTGTAAAATTATGGTTGAACCACTGATGTCACATGGACTATTATATCATATCAAAGTCCTTACTACGTTTCGGGGCTTGGGAATATTTCAGTTGTGTTGATGTCTATGCAGGGTCAGAAAGCTCTCTGATTTTATCAAAATATCTTAATTTGTATTTTGAAGATGAACGAAGGTCTTACAGGTTTGCTAATCAAAGTTTTACTAAAAGTTCCAGGCAGGGGTGTTGGAGCTAAACTCTACAGAACACTGGCTCTCCAAGAGCAGGTTTGACACGCCTGCCTTGCTTTAGAATGTATTGTTTTTGGGAAGCTAATGTATTCGCAATATCTGTCAGTTTATAGTAATACCATATATTTTATATTTACTATATTAATAACCCAATTCTTATTATATCTGTCTTTTTTGTTAATGCCTATGACCATAACCCTAAAACTCAGTGGCTGGTGAGACAATGTTTTAAAGGGGTCATCTGATCCAAAACTCACTTTTACATGTTGTTTGAACATATATGCATGTTGGCAGTATGTGTACACAACCACCCTATGACAATAAAAATCCACCCAGTGGTATTTTTTAATCATTATAACTAATATGCCCTTTTTCAAATCAGGTCATTCTCAGCTTCTAGTTGGTGTGACGTCACACCGATCAAGGCCTCTCCCACAATAGTTGATTTACATGACCGTCTTATCGTAGACCTCCCCTAAATGAGCCGAGTGAGAGCTGAGAACAGTCTGACCACCATTATTGTATTTAAAGGAACATGCAACAGAATGGCCCACTCTGAAAAGGGCTGATTTTGATATGGTAAAATGGGTGTTTTTTACACTACCACTGAGAAATTTTAACAAAAGTATGCTATGGACTTCTCATTAAGACTCTAAAGAATCATATCAACAGCATCTGATGACCCCTTTAACATGATTACAAAAGTTTTTGTTGAGTGTAGCTGTTCTTACCTGTGTAGTGGGGACCAAGAGGGTTTAATGCTTTGTCCAAGGACTCTTCTTCGGTTTGCAATCATCTTCATAAGTTTTGCAGTGTGGATCCACCCATTGGCAAAGACAGCTGACACTAATGGACCTATGGTTATTCTGCCTGTCTCATATTCTGCACAAATCTGTAAACACATGAAGTACAATTTGTTACAAGAGCACCCATATATAGTTTAACAGCAAAGACAAATTCAGTGATCAAAATATTTGTGTGATTATTGTCATGTATATTATTCCAAAAGGGTGGACATGATCTGGAGCATATTTAAAGTCATAAAATGACTGTAAAAAGCATGATTTATAGTTCAGGCACAGCTTTTCACAAAAACATTAAGTTTATAAAATGATAAACATCATATTTCTGCCTTCAAACAGAGAAAAGGAATGAGTCAAAAGTACCCATTAAATACACACACACACACACACACACACACAAACATATACATATGAAGAGTTCATTTGCAAAAACAAATAAATCCATTTTTATTAATATTCATAAAACATGTTTTTTATTGTGTGTGCGTGTGTGTGTGTTTTTTTTTTTTTTTTTTTTGTGTTTTATTGTGTTAGTTAGCTGTATTTTTGAGCTATTAATATTCATTCAAAATAAACCAACCAACCAGTTTGATTGGTATTACTTGGAATGCAGAATAATTATTTAAAAAACAAAAACAGAGTTATCTGTTCTTGCAAATTAACTCTTAATATATACAAATGAACACATGAACTCTTCATATATATACACACACAAATACATGCATACATAAATTTATTAACACATATCAATATATCTTAGTGTCTTACTTGTTTAGATTTCTAGAAGAAACATCAGCTTCTTAACCATCCACCAGTTCACATTTACAACTGCGTGCATTCCTCTAAAACAGAAAATGCAAAATACCCTTATTACTTTTGTTTATAAATGATGAAAAGGCAATACAGCGGTTCACTTACCTTAGCCAAAACTTTTTTTCTCTGTCAGTAAAGTTGTGACATTCCTTTATTTCGCCAAAATTAGGCAGCGATGAAGAAACCCGTGATCAAATGTATGCTGTTATAAAAACGAATAGCAGATAAAATCAAGTAGGGCTCGCTGCAGCCTGCGGTGGACATCCAACTCCGCCTACATCCACGCGTGACGTCAGACGTCACGCCCGTCACTGATACAACCCCGCCCACGTACGAGCGTGACGTCGAACGTCACGCCCACTTCAAATACGTCACCCACCTTGTGATTCCTCAATCGCTATATGCGTCATGACGTTCCTTATACCGGGGAAACCCGGAAGTATGTCAAAGAAACTTACGGTAGTTTCGGGGATCTATATAAAATGATAGGCCATTGTCCTTCGTTGTACTAATACACTTTTCTTATTTGTGTAAAGATGTCTAGGCTAAAATGCCACAACTTAAATCTAATATATTTAATATGTCTAATATACGGAGCTGATTTCGTCATCATGACAGCCTGTAATACGCTTGCATTGACTACATTAGGCTAATTATTAATAAAAACCTTTAAACCTTACCTTGTTCATTTATGTAATGAGATAAATTCACAGTTATTACGATCGATTTTAGGCGAATTTTAAATGTATCAAATTTAAAGGGGACAGTTTGATTTTGGTATTGTAAAAATATGTAAAATTATTGTAGAAGTTGGTATTGTATAATTGTCAGTTATTTTTTTAAAGATGTGTTCCACTTATCATAAAGTGTTAACATTTAAATGACAGAATCAACAGTTCTCCATATGCAGTAGCTACACATACATGGGCTAAATAGAGGTTGATTGCTTTGATAGTTTAAACATGACATTGACCTTCAGGCCTTGTTCATCACAACTTGATATGAAATGTGTCCAGGTCCTCCACATACTTAAAGATGAATAAAAAGACATACATTACTTCTTTGGGCATTTTATATTTATTATTTTACAAAAATAATTACAAATATAATGTTACAAAAATATAAACTACCAGTCAAAAGTTTTTGAACAGTAAGATTTTTATTGTTTTTTTTTTAAAGAAGAGTCTTCTGCTCACCAAGCCTGCATTTATTTTATCCAAAATAATACAAAATTTAAGCATTCTATTTGAATATATTTTAAAGTGTAATATATTTCTGTGATCAAAGCTAAATTTTCAGCATCATTACATCATTACAGTCTTCTGTGTCACTTGATCCTTCAGAAATTATTCTAATATGCTGATCTGCTGCTCAAGAAACATTTCTGATTATCATCAGTATTCAAAGCAGTTGAGTACATTTTCTCTGGATTCTTATAGAAAGATCCAAAGATCAGCATTTATCTGAAATAAAAAGGCTTTTGTAACAGGGGTGGCGAACGTCGGTCCTGGAGAGCCACAGACCTGCAGAGTTTTGCTTCAACCCTAATCAAACGCACCTGAACAAGCTAATCAAGGTATGATGGGTTACTAGAAAGCAACAGCCAGGTGAGTTTTAATTAGGGTTGGACCTGAACTCTGCAGGGCTGCGGCTCTCCAGGACCAGATTTCGCCACCCCTGCACCATACCATGCAAAAGCTTGGAGTCAGTGTATGTATACATTATTATAGAACTAACAGATTATAGAAATTAATAATTTTATTTAGCAAGGATGCTTTAGATTGAACAAAAGTGATGATAAAGACATTTATAATGTTTCAAAAGATTTCTATTTCAGATAAATGCTGTTCTTTTGAACTTTCTATTCATCAAAGAAACCTGAAAAAAAAAATCTACTCAGCTGTTTTCAACTTAATAATAATAATAATAATAATAATAATAATACTGAGCAGCAAATTAGAATATTGAATGATTTCTGAAGGATCATGTGACAAAATATTTGTTCCAAATATCATAAGTCTAAGCAGTTGAATGAACAGTTGAATGATCAGACAAAGAGTTTATGTTATGCAGTACACATACCTACATCCATAGGCTACACAGAGAGATTCCTTGCTCTGAAAGACTATTCACAGAACATGGCATGAGGCCTTGTTCATCATGACAATTTGATATGAATGTGTCCAGCTCCTCCAGATACTCAAAGATGAATAAAAAGACATCTCTTGCTTCATCCGATTCTCCCCCCGGTAGTCTTTGATGGCATTCTGTTGATTTTTACTGTCCATCTGTAGAAAGGCAGGACCTTTCACCACCCCACAGAATAACTCACAGTGACTCTATTTCCAGCACCACTATGGACCTTTGCAAACTTCCACTTTATGTCCTCTTGGCGCTTCTGATAAAAATAAAGAATATATTTGTGTTGGAAGGTATATGTGTCCACTAAAAAGTATTTACCTCATCATTTAGGCTACCTCATCATTCTACATGCAAACATATGTATGATTTATCCATTTATTTATCTATATCAATATCTAGAGAAATGCTCTCACCATACCTCCATGCACCACTGCATGGCTTATGTGGTCCTCCATGTGAATTGTAATCAGCCATTTTCTTTACTGGTAAAACTGCAGCAGGGACCCCTCAACCCGGCAGAACTGCCCTGCATCAGGCTTGGACTGAAAATGTGTAGAATGCACAAAAACATTGACAAACGTTATGTGATCTTTCCATTAATATAAGAATACAAAGATAATCTGTGACATACACAGAGTTATCCAGCAAGACGTAGTGAAATGATGCGGTTACTCATCTGATTTACTGTGCATGGGTACTGTGATGAGTGTTAATCATTAAAGATGTCATATGTATGTGAGTGTTTTGTGTGTAAGTATATAAGTGTGAGAGGGATGAAGTGTGTGTGTGTGTGTCTGAGTGGGTGAGAGGGGGGTCAGGTATGGGGGTCAGGTTATAAAAAAAAATGCACATTGATTCAGCATTCACTTCATGTCATAAGACATAGATAGATAGAATAGATAGTGCACTATCTATTCACACGTATTTATTTGTGTGTGTGTGTGTACACACACTTATGTATGTATGTATGCACACACACACACAGTGCACTGATTCTTACGTTCTTACGACGACATAAAATGAATGCTGAATGAACACTCATCTAACCCACGCAGGCACACATATATATATAAATATATATGTACATTTGTTGTCAGCTAAATAACGTGTCTGTGTGAAGATTAAAACACATACTATGCGCGCCGAACTGTTGTTTATGGACATGAACACAACGACGCACACATTCTTAAAAATTGTCAATGTTTTTAGTTATGGTAAAGACCAAAGATATATTTTTTACTTACCCACACGGCAAACAACAACTTCTTTTTAGCGGTTAGCAAACAATACGAATTATCTTCTTATCGATGCTTCTTCCTGTTTCAAAATGATGAATGAATGTGACGTATTTGGACACGGGCGTGGTTTGTGACGTCGCACTTGGATGTGGGCGGGGTTGGATGTCCACCGCAGGCTGCAGCGAGACGCTCCTCGATAAAATGTTAAAAGTATGCAGCAGTCGAATGTGGCATTATTTGTACTTGCTTTCGTGCTTTAGCTAACGGTAATTTTACTGGGACTTGAATAGCCCAGAAAGAGCACAGGAAGGTTTTATTTAACTGCCTATATATCATTAATGAGACGGAAAAACACTTTGAATTTTAATAATTCGCCGCATCCTCTGTTCCACAAGCACACGTACAGATACACTACAGTCCATATGCACGTTCACATCTCCCAACCGCACGAAATCACCGCAATATACCAGTTACAGTCGTCTGCAAAACAGCACTAAAAGCATACTAAAAACACTTACAGAAATTAAAGACTTTGACTTAACACAAAGAAGTCTTTAGATTTTCTTACCTGACTGGTACTTCTAGCTCTGACGCCAGGATACACCTCCTTCGCGCCGTCTTCATAAAATGCGTTGGAAACGTCATATCCGGTTTTTTGAACGGCGAAATTAAACCGTTTACGTTAGTTTAACGATTGATAATCAAGTAAAATGGAAACTTAAACAGTTTAAATTAATAGAGCACCATACAATAGTGTTTTGGTGGAAAAAGAAATACATTTGTGTTGTTTTAACAATAAATACCTGGGTAAAATGAACAGTGGCACAAAACCATTTTTTTTGAGTGTACAGTAGGTGTATTTAGAAGAAGCATTCAAAAAATTTAATTAACAAATATAAAAAGTGAAACACTATATACTTATACACTACATATGCACATCAATTGTACACTGATTCTTATTAAAGCAACTGTTTTAAAGTTTCTCAGTCAAGAGCAGTGAGTGATTTTTCTCTTTGTGTTTTGTGTTAATAACAATTAAAAGAATAGTTCACCCAAAAATAAAAATTCTGTCATCTGTCTGTCCATTCTGTCATAGTGTTTTATTTTAATACCATCATTTACTCATTCTCAGGTTGTTTTAACCCTGAATGAGTTTCTTTTTTCTGTTGAACGTTGTCTATTTGATCATTTCTATTATTAGAATCAAAGGGAACCAGCTACTGTTTGGTTATCCACATTCTTCAAAATATCTTATTTAGTGTTTAGCACAAGAAAGAAAGTAATACCGGTTTGGGATAGCATGTAAGTGAGTAAATAATGACAGAATTATAATTTTTGGGTGAACTATCCCTTTGATGACAAGCGGCAGCATGTTTAGTACTGCCCCTTTAAGAGCTGCACATCTAATATACAGGCAGGTATCCGTTTTTGTTTTGTTTTTTTTTCCTCTCAATTCAATAGTTTACTTTCACTTTCTCAAACTGTTTTTTATATGTAAACCTTGTGTGTTTTGACAACAGTAGCGTAATCAGACGTGATGCATAACTTAGTTCAGTAATTAGGCGCTATGTAACAGTATTTTAATGTGCGCGCGTTTCAGGTGTACGCGCAGTGGAAAAAGCGCATGTCGGAACAGCACGCGAATGAAATGTTCAACCGGCAAAACTTATAACCGGCAAATAATGTACTTTTGTGATTGTGAATAAGTGCAGTGTCCCGTGAGTGTAACTACCGCTGAGTTAACACTGAAGTATGTCGCGTTGTACAGACAGACGGAGACGGAGGCGCCAGAACTGCAGCTGAGAGAATAGCACGATACTACGATATTTCTCATAAAGCAGATCGTGGAAACATTTTTATCGTCCACGATTAAAAATCGTCATATCGCACACCCCTACTATTAGTACACTGATATTTGTATACTTACTACATAAAGTTTACTAAAAAAACATACTTGAACTTTACTTAAGCTTACTTAAAATAAACTTGAAGTATACTTCTTTTTGGTAAGGGTAATCAGCATCTTGTATTAATATTGAGTTTACGGTTAGGACAGAGGTACCCACTTGTGCTCTTGTTATCTATTTTTGTATTGAAGAAAGGCATATTCTGATATTCTTTTCTCTGAACAAAAGGTTGCAAATGTGTTAAACCATATACAGTCGTCTGTATCTAGACTTGTTAGGAAACACAGCTGTCTATTCATATTAGGTCCAAAGGTGTTAAAAACCACAATGTCTTGCATGTATTTGGGAGTCGTTGCAACAACGATCTGTAAGGTCAACACTGACCCTTGAAACATCATGTGCACAGCTAAGCACGAAGTAGGGGCTTATCCCTTTGATCTTGTGGAAGGTATAAGAAGTATATGAACTTCACCTCTGGGCTCTTCTCCTTTTTGGCTTTCCTCTCACTTCACACATCTAGCTCTTACTATTCGGTGCACCTAGCTTTGTCTTAAGACTTAGATTAATTTAGATTGATTCAGAATTACTTAGATTGAATTGATGTTACTTAGTTTATTCGTAAGATAATTGGATTGAATATGATTATTAAAACTTTATTTTAATTTTCCGTTTTGAGTTATGATCTATTTATTGCTTATTTGCATTTTTGAAAATGTATGAATACATTTACAATTTTCTTAAAGGGGTCATTGGATGCCCATTTTCCACAAGTTGATATGATTCTTTAGGGTCTTAATGAAAAGTCTATAATATACTGTGGTTAAAAATTCTCAATGGTTGTGTAAAACAACACCCTTTTTACCTTGCCAAAATCAGCTCTGCAGAAATCATCCTGTTCTGGTGAGGTTGCTTTAAATGTCAATGAGCTCTGCTCGCCCCACCCCTCTCTTCTCTCTGTTGAGTGACGAGCCTGTTTACTTCAGCCGCGTTTGCTAACTTGCTAACTAGCACGTTATTAGGAAAGGTGATCGCAAAGATTCATAAAAAAAACCCTTATACTCGCTTCTGCTGTAAGTGAAGCTGGTTGATTCGCGCGAACATAGACGGATATATGTAGATCGGGAGGTGCATTCCATTCATCTTCGGCGGCTCAGATGTCAGGAGTAAATGATGACCACTATGTTCACTGTTACATCCAGCAACACAACACCTCAATCCCTCAATCTGAGATATTCTTGTCTAACTTACATCCCTGCTCCGGCATCGAAACATGGAGGTCGGACTGTTACAGCTGATTTAAGGTGGGGCTGAGGTAAAACGCTCATGTCAATCAACGATCATGAGAGCGGCCTCTGTCGGTGTGACGCCACACCGACAGGCATCTGAGTATGGCTCGATTTGAAAAAGGGGATATTATTTTTACAAAACCACTTTTAATTAAAAACCACTGAATGGATTTTTATCATTATAGGGTAGATGTGTACATACACTGCCAACACACATTAATGTTCAAACAACATGTAAAAGTGAACTTTACATCCGATGACCCCTTTAAACCCACACGTTTGACGTGGATCTGATTTTGCATTACCAGCTTTTCCCAACTTTTATTCAGTCATGGCACCCTTTCAAACTCTTCAAAAATTTGTGGCACCCTACACAAACACTACTGCTCTACAGGGCACACAGGCTATCTGCTCTGGATGAAGATGGTTCAGAAGCATCTTAAGAACACTTCAACTTCTTCAGTTTCACAGTAGCTAAAAACTACTAGCCTAACTAATAAAGTTCAAACATTATAATAGACAAGTAAACAGTCATTAAAAAAAAAAAAAATTATAAGCGTTGAAACTTCCTGCTGCCAGCTGGTGGTGCTATGCCTATAACTGAATACTGGCATCTAGATGTTTTCAGGCCAGCACTTTTATTAAACATATGAAGTTTGGTGCAGATTGAACATGGTATGTTTGAGTTAGTGCAAAGCATGACGTATCCTGTTGCCAACAGGTGCCACTATGATTATAACCGAATAATGGCCTTTAGATGTTTTCAGGCCAGGACTCTTATCAAACATGTGAAGTTTGGGGCAGATCGGACATTGTATGGCTGAGTTACAACAACTTCTATTTCCATGGTGAAACAATCTCTAGGAGGAGTTCGTTTAAAAACAACGCCTTGAAAATGGCAAAAAGAGCACAAAATTTACTAAGAAAATTCAACAGACTTCCTGTTGGGTTTTGGACTTCATACTGGGGGACGTTTTTGTAGGTATTGGTGTGTTACATGTTCTACCGAATTTTGTACATGTATGTGAAACATAGCTCTTCATTAAAATTTTATAGGTAGTGCTATTGAGCCATTTTACCAAACCCACTTCTGAAACCCATATCAGATGTAAATTTTCACCACTTTAGGTGTGGGTGCAAAGTTTCATGAGTTTTTGAGCGTGTTTAGGCCCTCAAAAATCCGATTAAATTTGGAGAAGAATAAGAATCTCTAATTAATGAGCAATTAAATAATTAAGCAATTCTAATAGGGTCCTCGTACCACTGGTTTTCGGGCCCTAATATATACAACAGTTACAAAGTTACAAAGATCTAACAGTAGTATTCAGGTACAGAAATGTAATAACTAATTGAAAAATAACTTTGCATAGTGTTTACTGTATAAATTAAATTTACATCAGTCTTTGTTAAAATTGTGTTTTGTTGTTTGATTAAAAGGGGTGGTTGACTGGGTTTTTTCTGGGCTTGATTGTGTTTATGGGGTGCGGTCTAACATGCTTCATTTTTTTTTAAAAAACACATAATTTTTCACGTAATTTACCTTTATTCTACACCGTTCTGTCCCTTCTCTGATAAACGATCGGATGATTTCTGCATTTTGTGAAGCCCCCCCCTCAGAAATATGCAATGGGCTCAGATTGTTTAGCTGACCAAGTGTGTTGTGATTCGCTAAACCGCTAGAGTGCGTTCATAAACGTCACGCCCCTCACATGCGATCCGGTTGTATTGTAAACAATGGCGTCGTCAATATTGCTTATCAATTTGAGCCCGAATGAGACCCAGAGAATATTAGTGAAGAGGACTGCGGCAGGTTTTTGTTTGTTGTTGTCTCATACTTTTAGATACACTGTGGTTTGTAAATGCGACTGCTTATGTTAGCTTTTAATATAATTGTTACGGTTTTATCCTGATTAAAGCTTTAATACAGCAGAATACATGATTGCGTTGTAGCAGTTTTGTAAAGTAATTGTTTATTTTGTAACTGTAAGAAGTGTTTGCCAGCAAGTATTGGTCGCTACCACGGCAACTGCGTGAGCGTTCATGTTTAACACTTCTTATAGCTATGTGGAATATATCTGTCTGTCTGTACACATAAAGTGTATAATACAAGGGCACAATCGCAGGTACCTCTTGGCAGAAATCGTGAACCCGGGGCACCTAGACCGGACCAAAAGGGCAGTTTAATCAGAGTTCAAAGAGGCAGGAGGACTCGAGCAGGGGTGTGTGTGAGAAAGAGAGAGAGAGAGAGAGAGACAGAGACAGAGAGATGCAGAGCAGGGGGATGTGAGAAACAACATTAAGAACTGCTGCTTTACAACACTGATTTCAGGAGTAGAGCAGAAGCGGCAGTGCCGCAATCGTTTCTGCGCCGGGGCTATTTTTCCTGCACTGCTTACGCTGGATTAAAGCCACAGTGCATTGTTCTTGATCAAAATTGACCTGATTAACATGGAAAAATAACAATTTCATCATAAAATCATGTAAGTGAGGTGTTTCGTGTTTCACAATTACAGGGGATATACTTTAGCTAAAATAAAGTTTTTTTTTTTGTTTTTTTCAATAATGTAATTTTTGTTCAAATATAGGCTACTGTCATTAAAATATGTTCATATAAAATATTTTAAAATACAGAAACAAAATTATTTTAAAACGTAAAGATTCTGAAAGCACTGAAGGAGCTCCCATAATAATTAACATAGATTTACAGTAGAATCAACAAATGATATTCTATTATATGTTTAATATCATGTTTTTAAATATGATGGTTTCATTCTAAACATGGTGATTATCTCTAATTAATATCTTGTTATTATTGTTCCTTTATTAGCAGCAACAGCAGGGGCGATTTTTCCCCCAAAATACCATGCATTTACAGTACATATTCTTCTTGTTATTGAAAAACTGTTGCTTTAATTATCTTAAACTGGGAATCATTAAGACGACCTTTGTCTCAAAATATATTCAATAATTTTAGAGATTCTCATTTGCTACTTAAATCTACAACATATATATATATATATATATGTTAGAGTTCGCACAGAATCAACTACACGAAAACACATCACTTCTGGGAGTTATTGCCCAAATTTAAAAGACCTGTTTAAATGATTGAAACTAGAGGCATCTATTAACTTTAAGATTATTAACTTTAAAAACATGGCCGCATCACAGCATGCTGCCCATATTATAAATCAAAGCACATGAGAGACAGCTGTCGGAGAACACCTGAAATGCGTGACCAAATGAACGATACTCGTCTGTGTTTGCCGTACACAAGCCGCGGTTCAGCTGTGCACGCGCCAAACGCTGCCAGTGTGAAAGCACAATGGGGGCGTGCTGCTCACGCTCTGCATACGCACAGCTTCTGCGTTGTCTCTGCTCTGCTTGGGCATCCGGTGTAAAACCAGCGTAAGGGTATACGACAGAGTTTGATGAAAAACAAACCTAAATTTAATGTATTATTTAACGAAAATCCTGACATTGGTCATTCACTACGACGGCCCACAGGATGCGAGAAAACAAGATGTGTAAAACGCGACCTGAAAGCCTAGAATTTTTTTCAAAATGTATCTGTACTTTCAGTGTACTTTTCTTATTAATCTTGCTTGTGTGAATCTTGAAGCGTAATACGACGACTGGTGATTATTAAACTGGTCAACATCCCTATTCCATATAACAAATAAAACAATGAGTCAACAACTTACGGCGTCCGATCCGATTCCAACGTTTCTCGAAGCAACACGACTGCTCTCTGAATGATCCATTCTTGTATTCTGATGCATTTTCTTTTGACTTATATTCGATACTTTCGTGCATTCTGAGGTAGGCGTGGATCCACAGAAGTTACGCTTCATACTCTGACTACACCAACTGACTCTTAATGTGGCAGCAGTCTCTTCTGGAAAAGTAAATATGCATGGCTGACGTTAATAGCAGACCCTTTCTGTAAACCCCTTTTTAGTCACACGTAGTCTGGAGGCGTGTTACAAAGAAATTCGACAGCATTTAGGGCAAAATTCATTACAGAAAAACATTTCGCAAGTGCATTATTATTATTATTATTATTATGGTTTTACAGACGCATGCTAACTTGAACAATTCTAAAAATAAATAAATAAAATATCTTAACTTGAGAATAACTCTGGTGTCCTAACTCAAAACACATTTGAATCACATAGGCTAACTCTGTAGTAGATACATGTATTAATTATGCAAGACGAAGAATAGCTATGTTTGATGGTGCAACGAACTTGAATTAAAAACTTTCTGTAAAACGCCCACCTGTTCCCGGACCTCCATCTGGATCATCGAGGTCACGTGTTTAACCGGGAAAGTGTTTTTTCTAGCAACCATTTTTTTTTTTTTTTTTTTTTTTTCCGCATTTGTTATGTTGTTTAAAAGACGTTGAATTTTTAATGAGTGTAATTTTGATTTTGGGTAAGTTATTTATTCATAAATGTAAGACAAAACCTTATATTTATCAATTAATTTTTCTCCTTTTACTGAAATTTTTCCATTACTGAAATGTATGAAGAGTAAACAAGCCTCCAATAGGGTCTGGCTGCAGACACACTTGCATTTTCAGATGTGCACTTTCAGACTTGCGCTCTCAGACAACAACACTTCTGGAAGTCTTTTTTAATTTGTATTTTATTTTATTTATTTATTTTTTAAATTTAATATCTCAACATTTTGCAACATTAGCCAGGTGATGAAGACAAGAAAAAATAAAACTAAATTACAATGTAACTCGCAATTGCCACTTGCACTCTGTGCTACCTGCGACCTCACTTGCAATTCACACAAATCGTGCGTGTTGCCAATGGAGACAAGGTGCTGTGGTGGTTAAATGAATAAAACGAAATTAATAGCAAAACGTACAGGGTCCTGCAAGTCATCTGTAGGAGATAAAGACAAGACCTGCAAATCCGTGGCCACAGAACAGCAGAATATGAACGCAATTGATATATAGTTTATTAATTTAATGTCTCTCGTTAAGTGTTTTCCTCCCGCAGAAAACTATTAAAGGGGTCATCGGATGCAAAGTTCACTTTTACATGTTGTTTGAACATTGTGTGTTGGTAGTGTATGTACACATCTACCCTATAATAATTAAAATCCATGCAGTGGTTTTTAATTAATCTGTAAAAATAATATCCGCTTTTTCAAATCGAGCCATTCTCAGATGGCTGTCGGTGTGGCGTCAAAACCATAGACTGTAAAAAATATGGACGTAGTGTCCGTGACGTCACCCGTAGGTTTCTGAAGAACATTTTTGAAGCTCTTAGTGGGCGGGAGTCGGTTGTCGCCGTCTTGGAATCGCATCACTGTATGTCACTCCCAGATAATCGAAAATGGGCAAAGAGGCTGGACGTGGGTGGAACTAGTTGCTGAAACCACGCCCGCCTAGCGGGACGGTGGTGACAGCAGCGGCAATCCACCTGTCACTCAAGTGGCCACGCCCTAAATTATGCAGAACTTTAAGGCTTAATATAATTAAAATGAATGAGTTATAAAAAAAAATTCACCCTCCTCACAGTTGACATGAAGGGCAAAATTAGCTATATAGACCAAAACCACTTTTTGTACCAGGCTGTAAACATACTTTTTTTCTGCTGTAAAGTTGGGCATTTTAACATGGGGAGTCTATGGGATTGACACCCTTTTGCAGCCAGTCTCTAGCGGCCAGTCAATGAATTGCAGTTCTAGTCACTTCCGTGTTGGCTTCAAGAGGGAGACTGGGAGGTTGCCGCTTGGTCAAAACCGACAGATGCTGCTCCCACGATAGTTGATTGACATAAGCGTCTTACCTCAGACCAGCCTTTAATTAACTGTAGCAGTCCGACTTCCATTGTTTTGATGCCAGAGCAGGGATGTAAGTTAGACAAGAATATCTTAGATTGAGCGATTGAGGTGTTGTGTTGCTGGATGTAATAATGAACATAGTGGTTGTCATTTACTCCCGACATCTGAGCCGCTGAAGATGCAGTAGATTACGTTTGTTTGTGAAGGGAATGCGCCTCCCGATCTACATATATCCGTCGGTGTTTGTGCGAATCATTCGTGATCCAGCTTCACTTACAGCAGAAGTGAGTATAAGGGTTTTTTTATGAATCTTTGCGATCGCCTTTCCCAATAACGTGCTAGTTAGCAAGTTTAGTGGCTAAACACAGCTAAAGTAAACATTCTCGTCATTCCACAGAGAGAAGAGAGGGGCGGGGCGAGCAGAGCTCATTAACATTTAAAGCAACCTCACCAGAACAGGATGATTTTTGCAGAGCTGATTTTAGCAAGGTAAAAAGGGTGTTGTTTTACTGTACCACTGAGAATTTTTAACTTAATATTAAGTATATTATAGACTTTTCATTAAGACCCTAAAGAATCTTATCAACTTGTGGAAAATGGGCATCCGATGACCCCTTTAACACTTAATATGGCTTAATGTATTAAGATATCTAGTGTATATAGTGTATACAGTGAAAAAGTTAGGACACCCTATTAAATTCCATGGTTTTCTTTATCAGGACATAATAAAAAATTAGCTGGTCCTTGGCAGGTCTTAAAATTTGGAAAATAAATCCTCAGATAAACATCATCACATGACATATCACACTTTGTCATTATTTATTTAACAAAAATAAAGCCAAGACGGAAAAGCCATGTGTGACAAAGTTAGAACACCCTATAATTCAACTGCCTGTAGATCCACTTTTAGCAGCAATAACTTGAAGCATTAATTTTCTGTGTGACTTTATCAGTCTCTCACATCGTTCTGGAAGAATTTGGACCACTCTTCTTTTCAACGTTGCTCCAGTTTAGGTTTGTGGGCATTTGCTTAAGCACAGCTCTCACCACAGCATTTGAGTCAGGATGAGCTCTGGACTTTGACTGGGCTGTTGCAACACCTTGATTCTTTTCTTTCCAGCCATTCTGTTGTAGATTTGCTGGTGTGCTTGGGATCCCTGTCCTGTTGCATGACCCAATTTTGGCCCAACTTTAGAGCCCTCCTCCAGCATGCTTGTCTTTTGGTATGAGGTGTTTGTGCTGATATGCTCTTTAGGTTTTCACCAAACTTGGCGCTGTGCATTATGGCCAAACACCTCCACTTCGGTCTCATCTGTTCAAAGGACATTATTCTAGAAGACTTGTGTTTTGTTCAGATGCAATTTGCAGACCTAAACTGTGCTGCAATGTTTTTTTTTTAGATAGAAGAGGCTTCTGCCAAGCCTTCCAAACATGACATTTACGTCCCATATTTTTCTAATGCCATTGTCATGAACTTTATCATTTAACATGTTAACTGAGGCCTGTAGAGTCTGAGGTGTAGTTCTTGGGTTGTCTGCCGAGTTTTACACGGTCTGATCTTGGGGTGAATTTTCTGGGACGTCCACTCCTGGAAGGAGAGGTGTCTCTTTTAAATGTCTTCCACTTGTGAATAAACTTCAAATTGTTTGGAAATGTCCCTATTACTCTTCTCAGATTGATGGCAAGAGCAATTGCTTCTCTAAAATGATTGCTGACGTCTTACCTCCTTGGCATTGTGTTAACACACACCTGCTCCAGACCAGCAAACTGCCAAAGCTTATGCTTTTATAGAGGCGCTCAGACGTGCTGATGATCAGTTAATCAAAGGTATTTGATTAGCACTGCTTGACTGTTATTTACCCTCTTAATTCCAATGTTAACAGTAAGGGTGTCCTAACTTTGTCACACATGGCTTTTCCATTTTGGCTTAATTTTTGTTCAGTAAACAATGACACGGTGCAATTTGTCATGTGTTGTTGTTCATCTGAGGTTTTATTTTCGAAATTTTAAGACCAGCCAAAGACCAGTTTTTTTTTAATGATGTCCTGATATGGAAAACCATGGAATTCAAGAGGGTGTCCTAACTTTTTCACATGACTGTATATAAAGTATATAGTGTATTCCTCCGCAAAACGTGGCATAATGTGGACTAAGATGATAAAGACTAAACTCAATATGCTTCTCTTCATTATTAAAACAACTACAGACAAGCAGGTGAGCACAGAATAAACGCAAAGTCACGTTTGTTCACGTTTTCCCATATAGAATAATCTCTACAGCTCTTTTATATCATTGTCTTGGTCCATTATGCTGCATTATGTGTTTTATAACCTCCTTCGGAAGGAAAACGTCTATTTAACGTTTTGTGTTCTAGGCACGTCTGCTTGCCTATACGGAGTTGGTCCTTTTAATATCACTTATTGCATTTCTTATTGCGTGTTCAAATCTGCTGGTATATAGTTTGTCAACAATAAGGTTTAAACTGAATTTGGTCTTTATCATCTTAGTCCGTTTTGCCACATGAAGCGTTATTGGGCAAGTAGGTATAAAAGTGAAAGTTTGCCCATTGTATTCATGGTCATATGTTTGCCTTGAAGTACATTAAATTAATAAACTATATATCAAATTTGAATTTTATTGGCACTTATTGTATCTTAATACATTAAGCCATATTAAGTGTTTATGGTTTTATACGGGAGGAAAATGCTTAATGAGAGACTTTGCGCATTACGCTCATATTCAGCTGTTCTGAGCCCACGGATTTGCAGGTCTTGTTTTTATCTCCTACAGATCACTTGCAAGACCCTGTACGTTATGCTATTAAATTCGTTTTAATCGTTTAACCACCACAGCGTCTTGTCTGCATTGGCAACACGCACGATTTGTGTGGATTGCAAGTGAAGTAACAGGTAGCAGAGAGTGCAAGTGACTATTGCGAGTGACATTGTAATTTAATTTCTTTTTTCTTGTCTTCACCACCTGGCTACTGTTGTAAAATGTTGAGAGATTCAATTAAAAATAATTAATAAATAAAATAAAACAAAAAATAAAATAGACTACAAGTGACATCACTTCCGGAACTGCATCAAAGTTTGAAAAGTTTTGAATGGTTCTAAAGTATGACGAGCTGAGCTCTTTATACAGATGGTAAAGGTGCATATTCTGTATCAAAATGGTTTTACATCTACAAAATAGAACATTTTGGTTTAAGCGAGAACCGTTATGTTTGGAGAAAGAAAAACACTGTGTTCCAGCATAAGAACCCTATCCCATCTGTGAAACATGGCTATGGTAGTATCATGATTTGGGACTGTTTAGCTGCATCTGGGCCAGGACAGCATGCCATCATTGATGGAACAATGAATTCTGAATTATACCAGCAAATTCTAAAGGAAAATATCAAGACATCTGTCCTTGGACTGAGTCTCAAGAGAAGAGAAGAGAAGAGAAGAGAAGAGAGGTTTAAACACAAATTTATTAAAAACAATTCTTCTTCAGTACATTAATTCTAGTTCATTCGAAAAATCCTTAATCATGACATAACTCCTTAACCTTTTGATAAAAAATAAACCATATTTTAAACAACAATCTTTTAATCAACAATCTTTTTACACCACTTTTCTCTGAATCTCCCACCAACTCATAGTAAGAAAATTCAATTTTCAATCTATTTGCAATTAAACCCTTCAACATCTTCACTGGGTCCACTCCACCTATACCCAGTTGTTTATTCTTTCTGGTCTTCCAGATTGTCAATTTTGCTGTCCCTATAACATAATTTAAAAGACAAAATATTGTCTTTTTTGACATTCTATACTTCACACCCCCTATAAAAATACATTCTGAAAAAGTTTCACCAAAACATTTAAACCATTCAATCAGAACTTCAATCAAAACAAAAGTTCCTCTAATCGTTTACAGCTCAAAAACAAATGTTCCACGGTCTCTTCTTCACCGCAAAACTCACACTCCCCTCCTACTGCTGGATTAAGATGTTCCACATGTCTGATTGTAGCTATTGCCCCGTTAATGAGTCTCCACTGCAAATCTCCAGATCGCTTCTCTAGTGGAAACTTATACAGGGACCTCCACTGATCTCTCAAGGGGAAATTTGGCCCAAACCACCTTGTCCACTTCAACGGCTGCTGCTCCTTCAGTGCCTCTTTATTAACAGTCTTAACACATAGGTTATATAAATCCTTTTTAGACAATTCATCAATTGTCCATGTTTCTTCAGGTTGGTCTTCCAACACACCAGTGTCACAGGTTGAAAAACAAACAATTTTTGAGGTAAGACGTCTATCTGTTCAATCAGGTCTTCTCTTTGTATAACTTCTCTATAATGCCCCGGCAAAAAAGAACGTATTTCTTCCAAAAAACGACTAGCCAGGCGTGAAGATTGCAGTCCCGTGAAGAACATTATATCCTCCATAGACTTCCATCCATCTGGATTGACCAAATCCTTTAGCTTTGTACAGTTTCTTCTCAACATATTCTCCTGTACACTCCTAGAAGACATCAGTTTACCATGAACTACTGGATTATGAAAAAGTGGCTCCTCCAAGACCCAGTATTTAGGAATTTCAAAGTCTCTTTTAATCTTGAAAGTTTTAGCCCATGCTTGTAAAACTGATTTATAGAAGGATGTGATCTCTGTTAAGTCCATCTCTTGAATTTTTATCCAGAAAAGATACAAATCGTAATTCAACCCCTCTGCTCTTCGCAAAATTGCACCAGTACGAGTCCATACCAAGTCTTTTCTACACAAAAATTTTTGGGCTGAAAGCAATCTAAATGTCACGAGCTGAGAGACGTGAAGACGTACGGGTTCATGTGCAAACTGTTTATTAGATACAACGAGCTAAACAGACAGGCTTAAGAGTAGTTACCGGCAGACAGGAATGGAGGAGACAGAGCAAAAGAGTAGTCAAAGTCCGTGCGGGGGTCGGGCGAGGAGAAAACAGAGTCCGAGGGGCAAGGCAAAGTCAATACTCCAAACACGAGCAAAGATCAACAACGATAAATCCAGAAGATGAAAACAGGGCACGAGAACACCAATGAACACGCTAGGTTGACGGCTATACATTGAAACAATGATCCGTACCCAACAATCAAACACAAGGAGGCTTTATACACTGAAAACTAGGTCAGAGGGTGGAGACTTGTAATGAAACACCATGATAACTGACGAGCAGGGCGGAGACATGAGTTCATGGGGATAAGTCCGGACCTGAAAACAGAAGTAAATACACAGGAGTTCAGAGTTCAGAGTTAGCTGGGCGCTGGAGTGCCCTCCAGTGGCCTGGGCTGGCACATCCAGCTGATCGTTACATAGCCCCCCCTCAAAGGGGCGGCTTCCAGACGCCCCAAACTTAGGAGCCGGCGGGAACGCCCACCAGGGCGGGGCAGACGGCGGAGAAGTCCACTTGGGCGGAGCAGACGGCGGAGACGCCCACCGAGGCGGAGCAGGCGGCAGAGAAGCCCACCGGGGCGGAGCAGACGGCGGAGAAGCCCACCGGGGTGGAGCAGACGGCGGAGACGCCCACCGGGGCGGAGCAGACGGCGGAGACGCCCACCGGGGCGGAGCAGGCGGCGGAGAAGCCCACCTGGATGACGGAGGTGAAGGAGACATCCACCAGAGCGGAGCAGGCAGCGGAGATGCCCACTCAAGCGGAGCAGGCAGCGGAGATGCCCACCAGGGTGGACCGGGCTGCGGACACGCCCACTTGGATGACGGAGGTGAAGGAGACATCCACCAGAGCGGAGCAGGCAGCGGAGATGCCCACTCAAGCGGAGCAGGCAGCGGAGATGCCCACCAGGGCGGACCGGGCTGCGGAGACGCCCACTTGAGCGGACCAGACGGCGGAGACGCCCACCAGGGCGGACTAGATGGCAGAACTGCACAGAAGAGCAGAGAGACATTAAGGGTCTGACCGGACCGACTTGGAGGCGGTGCAGCCATCAGCGGAGCCCCTGGGGATTCCATGACCAACGTCAACATCCCCGGGAGTCGTGCAGCCACTGATAGGCCCTCCATAGTCGGGTCCGGACAGTACAAAAGCCCTGAGGCTTGGGGAACTGGGTCTGAGGGTTGTGCAGCCACCAGCGGGACCTCTGGAGAGTTATCTGACCTCTCCGGAGGATGTGCAGCCACTGGCAGAACCTCAGGGGTCGAGACCAACGTTTCTGATGGTTCCTCAGACCGTGATTCGGGGCTAGGACCCGACAGGTACGGACTGGGAACCGCGAGGATTTCTGACAGCTCTCCTGGCTGTGAAACCAGGACCGACAAGACATAACACGGCTCCTCGGACCGTGATTTAGGGCTTGGACCCGACAGATGCGGACTGGAAACCGCGAGGATTTCTGACAGCTCTCCTGGCTGTGAAACCGGGACCGACAGGACATAACACGGCTCCTCGGACCGTGATTTGGGGCTTGGACCCGACAGATGCGGACTGGAAACCGCAAGGATTTCTGACAGCTCTCCTGGCTGTGAAACCGGGACCGACAGGACATAACACGGCTCCTCGGACCGTGATTTGGGGCTTGGACCCGACAGATGCGGACTGGAAACTGCAAGGATCTCTGACGGCTCACCCGCTGGTGCGGGCGGGTCTGGCCACCAGGGGTCCGGATCACCAACCGGGTCTGGCGGATCCGGCCACACTGGATCGGGATCACAGACGGGATCTGGCGGATCCGGCCACACGAAACCCAAATCGCAAACCGACACGACTGCACACGGCTCCTCGTACCGTGCAACGGGAGTGGAACCCATCACTGAGTGGCTGGAAACCATGAGGGCCTTCAACAGCTCGTCAGGCTGTGTAACCGGGACAGACCGGAAATGACACGACCCCTCGTATCGTGCTACGGGGCTGGAACCCGTTACTGACTGGCTGGACACCATGAGGGCCTTCAACAGCTCGTCAGGCTGTGTGACTGGGACCGACTGAACATCATACAGCACTCCTGGCTGCATAACTGGGACTGACAGAGCTTGAAACAGCCTCTCTGGCTGTAAAACCGGGACCAACAACGCTTTATACGGCTTGCCACACTCTGAGGCGGGACTAGGACCCGTTATTGGCAGATTAGAGACTGGGTTTGCTGAGAGCAGCTCTCCGGGCTGCACAACAGGAACTGACTGGACCTGGCCTGGCTGTACGGAGTCAGGATGCAGTAGGCTGGGTAAATCCTCCCACATAGCAGACGGAGTCTCGCGATCGACCGCCATTTTGGGCTGAACTTCGCGATCAGCGGCCATTTTGCGATCGGCAGCCATTTTGCGCGAGGGCAGCATCCGCCGTATCGCCATGCGAGAGCCGAGCCACGGGTCAGATTTGACGCTCGCGGCGCGGTGATTCCTCCGATCATTACCGCGAGCGTGAACGTCCTCATCCACCTCTTCCACGGTGAAATGAGAACCACAATACAACAATACAAAGTCTATTAACTGTTCCAGAGAGCAGTCTGGGTCCTCATCGGGCAGGTCTCGCAGCACTTCAAGGTCCAAACCTGTTTGATCCTCTCCTCACAGACACGCACATGATGAGACACATTAATGAAATCCGTGACATACTCATCAATGTGGCGTCCGCGCTGAAACAGTGAACATAAAAAAGTCTCTGGTACCTGTTTATAATCCTGCCTGCGAGGCATAGAAAAGTCTCTGAATTCCGAAGAAACAAAACAGTCGCTGAACCCTCGTGGACGGATCATTCTGTCACGAGCTGAGAGACGTGAAGACGTACGGGTTCATGTGCAAACTGTTTATTAGATACAACGAGCTAAACAGACAGGCTTAAGGGTAGTTACCGGCAGACAGGAATGGAGGAGACAGAGCAAAAGAGTAGTCAAAGTCCGTGCGGGGGTCGGGCGAGGAGAAAACAGAGTCCGAGGGGCAAGGCAAAGTCAATACTCCAAACACGAGCAAAGATCAACAACGATAAATCCAGAAGATGAAAACAGGGCACGAGAACACCAATGAACACGCTAGGTTGACGGCTATACATTGAAACAATGATCCGTACCCAACAATCAAACACAAGGAGGCTTTATACACTGAAAACTAGGTCAGAGGGTGGAGACTTGTAATGAAACACCATGATAACTGATGAGCGGGGCGGAGACATGAGTTCATGGGGATAAGTCCGGACCTGAAAACAGAAGTAAATACACAGGAGTTCAGAGTTCAGAGTTAGCTGGGCGCTGGAGTGCCCTCCAGTGGCCTGGGCTGGCACATCCAGCTGATCGTTACACTAAAAGCTTGAATTCTGCTCTTAATGTCTATCAGTCCTTGTCCTCCTTCACATGGAGGCAAATAAAGTTGTGCAGCGCAAATCCAGTGTTTACCATCCCAGAAGAAATCAATTAGTCTCCTTTGTATTGAAATCACCAATTCTTCTGGCGGTTCGACAACCATTAATCTATACCACAATGCGGACGCAGCCAAATTATTATTATTATTATTAACCAAGACTCTCCCCTTATAAGACATTTGTGGTAATAGCCATCGCCATCTAGACAATCGGGCCACCACTTTCTCCAGCAGTCCCTCCCAATTTTTCTCCTGAAACCTAGAAGAACCCAGAAAAACACCCAAAGCTTTAAACTCTTCCTTCCCCCACTTTAACCCTCCCGGTAAATCTGGAAGCCTTTGATTTATCCATTGACCTATTGCATATCCTTCACTCTTACTCTAGTTTACTCTTGCAGTAGATGCCTTTTCATACACCTCTATACTTTTTGTAAGATTAATAACATCATCTTGTCCGTTTATAAAAACTGTTATATCATCAGCATAAGCAGATAACACAATTTTATTACAGTCACAATCATTTGGTATTAAAAACCCTTTAAGATCTCTTCTTATTCTTGTTAATAATGGTTCAATTGCAATGCTATATAATTGTCCAGAGAGTGGGCATCCTTGCCTAATCCCTCTTTTTACAGGCACTGATGCACTTAACCCTCCTCCCACCTTCACTAATACAGAAACATCATGACATAACAGTTTTACCCAAGAAATAAATCTTCCACCAAAACCAACGGATCCCAAAACACTGAAAAGATATCCATGGTCGACCCTATCAAAGACTTTTTCTTGATCAAGCGCTAAAAAACCCATATTAATATTCTCTTTAAAACTCAAATCAATAGCATCTCTTAAAAGAAAAACATTATCCATAATGGATCGCTCAGGTACACAATATGACTGATCACCATGAATAACTGTGTCCAGATAACATTTCAATCTGTTCGCTAAACATTTTGCAACAATTTTATAATCTGTACACAAAAGTGACACAGGTCTCCAGTTCTTCAAAAATCCTAAATCCCCTTTTTTTAGGTAGCAGGGATAATACTGCTCTTCGACAGCTATTTGGAAGACAACCATTTTCAAAACACTCTTTTGTTACTTCATAGAAGTCCTGTCCCAAAATGTTCCAGAAATGATGATAAAAGTCTGTAGTTATTCCGTCAATCCCAGGCGAACGTCCCAATGATAGTTGTTTAACTGCATCTGTGAGCTCTTGTAAAGTAATATCACAGTCCAAATTTTCTCTCTGTTTAGGTTGCAACTTAGGAAGGTCTTGCAAAAGGTCTGCAGCACTCTCTTCATCACATTGTTCAGCATTAAAAAGTCCAGAATAAAAATCAACCGCAAGTTTTCTCATTTCATTTGGATTTTCTGTAATTGTCCCATCTGGACGTCTTAAATGAAGCATAGGATTATGTTGCACAACATTTCTCTCCAGTTTTAAAAAATAAGCACTGGGAGCATCCATATCCTTAATAGAATAAAACGGTGACCTTATTATCTAACTTCTTCTTTCTTAATACATCACTTTTGTTAATCCCTTCTTCATCATCCATCATCACATTTTCCATTTCTCCTATTTCACATTGCAATTTTTGCAATGCATCTCTAACTTTAAGTGATAGTTGAGACTCATAACTTTGACAGAAAATTTTAATATGCACCTTTCCAACCTCCCACCATTGACTTTTAGTTTCATAGTTATTTTTCTGTAACCTCCATTGTTCCCAGAGGTGAGTAAAGCTCTCACAAAATAACTTATTATATAATAATTTCTTATTAAAATGCCAATAATGCTGCAATTTAGAAGTTGTTTTTTTATTTATATCTACAGTTATCATATGATGATCCGAGAAACCACTAGGAATAATGGCAGCATCTATCACTCTATTGTTAAAAAACTTACTCATATAAAAATCTAATCTAGCCCCCCTAACTACATTATTACTTGCTTTAATCCATGTATATTGTTTTATCCCTTTATTCCTATTTCTCCAGACATCACTTAAATCATGTTCTTGAATCACTTTAGAGAGTACTACTCCTGATTGAAAATGAGGTTCTTCACTGTTCCTATCAACCTTAAAATCTTCAGTACAGTTCCAGTCTACAGCCATAACTATACATATTCTTATTATATTGCGAAATATGACTCTTTACATTTAAAAATAACTCAATTCGCTCTGAGCCAACATTTGGTGCATAAACATTAATAAAAAAAAATTTATTCCTTCAACTTCTGCGTGGACAAATAAAACCCTTCCAGTTACTACTTCTTCAATTTTAAAGAAATTGACAGTTAAAGTCTTTGAAAATAAAACAGCAACACCAGCGCTTGTACGTGAACCATGACTGAGTGCATATTTCCCCTCCCACCATAAATCCCACTCTATCTCATTAGCCCTATCAGAATGAGTTTCCTGTAACATAATTATGTCAATATTTCTAATTTTCATAAATTCTGATAGTATAGCTCTTTTATTTTGATCTCTCACTCCATTTACATTAAAAGAGCCTATCCTTATAAGTCCCATATTGATAAAAGAGAAAGAGACTGCAAAGAGCAGAAAAATATAGGACAGGAAAAACACCCAGTGCATTTGATTCATTATCCTATTTGTTTGAAAACGAACCTTTACACTTTCTCAATTTTGTAAGCAGTTTCCTCAATCGAAATCTCTTTTTTTTTATCCAACTCATCCAATCCAACGGTACACTGCAATTTGACCACCGATTTCACAAATTTTTCAGTATCCGGAAAAAAATCATTTATTTCTACTGTTCTTCCAAATGTCTCATCCAAAAAAATCATTTATCTCTTGTAGAGAATAAAGATTACCATCTTCGATTTGAGACCCTGTTTCAGAAAAACCTGACATTTGAGAGAAAGTATCCTCATCCCTCATTTCTACTCTATTTTCATCCACTAGTAGGCCTTCGACATTACTTTCCATTTTCTGATTGAGCATCCCAACTCCACTAGTACTCGCAATCTCAGAACTCAAAAAATTCTCAGCCATAACATCTTGTGCAGCTACAGACTGCCTTTCACCCTGTGCCACATTTTTCTGAACCTCAATTCCTTCATTATCACTCTCGCGCACCTCAGCTATAGCCTGTTCATTTACCGTTTCCGTTCGTTCGATTTGAACATTCTCTCCAGCCGGCTCATTTACATCACGTACTACTCTATCCACATTCTCCTCCTCCTCATTCATGTTCGCTTGAACTTTATGAGGACAAGCAAACTGTTTGTGGCCAATGTCACCACATTCAAAACACTTTAACCCAGCAGTAGAAGCATAAATCATAAACGACTTACCTTCATCCATGACCCGAAACGATAGATCCAACGTTGGCTCTTTTAAAAACATGAAAACTTTTCGTCGAAACGACATCACATGTTTTAGTTCCGAACTTTTACAACCCCGTGATATGACTTTTATTGGGCTCGCGATTCTTCCAAACCGAATGAGTTCTCTCTCAATAACTTCATCGGGGATGAATGGCGGCACATTCGAGATAATTACTTTAGACGTTAACGTAGCTAAAGGAAGAATTTGACAAAAACTCCCATTAATTACAACACCACTTTTGATAAGTTGTGCAACAAGTTGCTCCTCTTTAAGAAAGACCACTATGGCTTTGTTCATCTTAGAAGCTGACGAAATATTTTCGCAGCCGATTTGTTCTCCCCCTGCTAATAACACACTCTCCACCGTAACTCCCTGTTCCGGCACACATCTAACGCCATGGCAGAGTGAAGGAGATGACGCACGCTCACCTGGGAGCGACGCCATTCTCACACTCCCCAATTAATTTAAATAACGACAAGACCAAACTACACAAAATTAGAATGTTTTACACCTTAAACAAATCAAAAGAAAAATAGCAAGAAAAAAAAAAAAAAGATAAAGAATATAATTAAACGGACAGTTGAAACAACCGTTCTTCCCCTCCACCACTCTCCTACATCTCGCGAGAAGAGAAGAGAAGAGAAGAGAAGAGAAGAGAAGAGAAGAGAAGAGAAGAGAACGACCCCAAGCACACAAGTCATTCTACCAAAGAATGGTTAAAGAAGAGCAAAATTAATGGTTTGAAATGGCCGAGTCAAAGTCCAGACACAGACCAGATCCAAATGAAATGTTGTGGAGTGACCTGAAGCAAGCAGTTCATAGGAGGAAACCTACCAAATTCCAACAAGCCGTTGTGCAGAACTGATCAGCATTACAAGAAACGCTTAGCAGATAATGAAAGGAAAGAGTCACATACTTTTGCCACCCATAGATATGTAACACTGGATTATTTTTCTCAATAAATCAATGACAAAGTATATATATTTTTTGTCTCCTTCGTTTGATTGGATTCTCTTTCAGGACTTGTGTGAAAATGTGATGAAAATAGGATGATATTTTGGGTTGCATTTATGCTAAAATATACAGAATTCACAAACTTTCAAGCAGCACTGTATATTTCCATTTACTGCCCTCCAGAAGCTACAGAAGATAATTAGGCCTACGTGTTTCCCAGAAGACAAAAAAGCACAGTCTGATCATCCAATTAATAAAATGTACACCACAGACTCTTAATGCATTGTGTTTCCTTCTTGAGCATCAGTGAATGTTGCAGCTTTGGTAATAGTTGGTTAGGAGTCCCTCGAATGTCCTCAGTGTGAAAAGATGGATCTTAAAGTCACAGCTGGAAAGGGTTCAAAAATGCAGAACATGCTGGAAAACCCAAGAATGTGCAGGAGGGTTCATGAACAGCTATTAAAAAAATAGTGGATCATCCACGTAACATCATATTAAAAATAAAAGGGTAAACGGGGCCATTTTTATAAATTCAGCGGTTAATTTTATCTTGTAGTAGCCTAAATTTATGAAACTGCTTATTCACTAAAGTATTGAATAAAAACATGCAATTTCAGAATCACTTTTTTTTTATTTTTTTTTTTAATTATCATTTTCACAGATTTTTCAAAAGCTATGTAAACTTATGAGCAGAACTGTAGAGGCGTGTTAGTGGCTTCTGTGCATAAGATGCCACTTAATCAGGCCGAATTTGTCGTCACGTTTTTTTTATGAGTTAATCTAACACTGTCTCACATTCAACAATAGCAAAACATAAAACTGCTACCATATAAATTCAAAACAAATGTGCAAAAGATGCGGGAGAACCAACAGAATGGATATTTGGATAAGGACTAACCCAGAGAAGTCACAAAAGCATATCAGACGGCAAGATAAATGTCAGCGACCATCTGAAAAATACGCTGACATCAATTTGTTCTGTATGCAGCGTGTTCCCTCTGGTGGTGATCGGAGGGAGCCACAGAGGCTGAATTCGTGACAGAGCCCACTCCCTGCGAGCGGCTCCTGACGAGAGGGGGACCACGACGCCGAGGCCTTCCCCGAGGTCTCGGGGCCGGCCGATCCGGATGGGAGTTGTGGAGGTCGTCAATTAGACTGGGGTCGAGGATGTCCTCGGCATTGACCCATGAACATTCCTCCGGTCCGTACCCCTCCCAGTCCACCAGGTACTGGAGACCTCGGGCTCGGCGCTGTGAATCCAGGATTTCGTGGACCTGGTAAGCCTCCTCGCCGTCGATGATGAGTGGAGAGGTACTCTGGTCACCAGCCTCCTCCTGGTCCTCCACTCCTCTCGGTCCACCAGCGGGCTTGAGCAGAGAGACATGAAAAGTGGGTGAGATAAGGTGGCAGATCGGTGACAAAGTCGATGGCAATGTGTGACCAGGGCCGTCGAGGTATGGGTAGAGGTTGGAGGAGGCCGGCAGGGAGCTGGTGAGAGGATTTGGAGGTATTGCAGACCGTACAATTTCTTACAAAGGAAATGGTGTCGGGTTGAAGTGTGGACCACCAGTAACGGTTGGTAAGAAGCTGGATGGTTGCTGTGATGCCGGGGTGACCTGAGCTGGGCATGGCATGAACTAGCTGAAGGAGTTGTTGTCTCAGTGCCAGTGGAACATAGGTGCGATCAGGTGGGCACTCCGCTGGAGGAGGATCTGTTAGGTGTGCCTCGGAGATTTCAGTGGAGATGTCCTATTGAACAGGTGCTACGATGATGCTGGGTGAGAGAATGGGTTCGTTGGTGGGAGGAGATGCCTCATTCTCGTGAAGGCGTGATAGCGCGTCGGCCTTGGTGTTCTGGGAGCCCGGACGGTAGGTGACTGAGAAATTGAATCGAGTGAAGAACAGAGCCCACCTGGCCTGCCTGTGCTTAAGACGTTTGGCTGAGCGGAGGTATTCTAGGTTGAGGTGATCTGTGAGAACAGTGAATGGATGTTTTGCCCCCTCCAACCAGTGCCATCACTCCTCAAAGGCGGCTTTCATGGCCAGTAATTCCAGATTGCCAACATCATAGTTCAGCGGGGGTGAGTTTGTGTGAGTAGAAGGCGCAAGGATACATCTTGGGAGGATTGCCCTGTCTTTGAGAGAGTACAGCGCCAATACCAGTGCTCGAGGCATCCACCTCCACAATGAACTCTCGGTCTGGGTCAGGGTGATGTAGAATAGGTGCTGTGGTGAATCGGTGCTTAAGCTCTTGGAATGCTGACACGGCAGGCGGAGACCAGGAGAGCCGCTGTCTTCCCCCTTTGATCATGGACGTCAGAGGTGCGGAGATGGAGCTAAAATTGTGGATGAAGCGGCGGTAGAAATTAGCAAATCCGAGGAAGCGTTGTAGCTCCTTGACTGTGGTAGGCTGTGGCCAATTTACAACGGCTTGCACCTTCGAGTCATCCATGGCGACACCCTCTGAACTGATAATGTACCCCAGGAATGTTACTTTGATCTGGTGGAGCTCACACTTCTCTAACTTGGAATACAGTTGGTGTTGCATGAGGCGGTGAAGGACTGACCGGACATGATTGACATGATCGTGGAAGGAGTCGGAGTAGATAAGAATATCATCAATGTAGACAATGACCACGGAAGGACTATTTACCAATCCGAAGGGCATAACGAGGTATTCGTAGTGGCCAGTAGTCGTGGAGAAGCCCGTCTTCCACTCGTCACCCTTCCTTATGCGGATGAGGTTGTAAGCGCTGCGTAAGTCCAACTTTGTGAAGAACCTCGCCGTCCGCAGTTGTTCTAGTGCTGCCGGAACGAGAGGGAGCGGGTAGCGAAACTTGACGGTGATTTCGTTAATCCCTCGGTAATCAATGCAGGGTCGGAGACCTCCATCCTTCTTTTTAACGAAGAAGAAGCCAGCAGAAGTGGGAGAAGTGGACGGACGAATGAAGCCCTTCCTTAGTTCCTCGTCAATGTACGCTTTCATGGCAGCAGATTCCGGTTGTGACAGGGGAAACACACGTCCCTTGGGAGGATGAGAGCCCGGCAGCAGATCTATAGCACAGTCGGTGGAGCGATGAGGGGACAGTTGCGAGGCCTTGACCTTGCTGAATGCTTCGGCGAGATCCCAATACTCCCTGGGTATCTTCGCGAGGTCCGATGATGAACAATGTGCGTCGCCAACCTCCATCTTGGGTGGTAAGGGAGAAAGACAGTGCTTGTGGCAGGAGTCAGACCATCGCAGAATTTGTTTCTCGGTCCAGAAAATAGTCGGGTTATGTTTTTCTAGCCAGGGGAAGCCCAGGATGATGGGAGTTTGAGAGGTGGATAGGACAAACAGGCGGATTGTCTCGGTCTGGAGAGCCCCGGAAAGTAGAGTGAGATCATCTGTGGTGTGCTGGATCTGCCCGGAGCCTAGAGGTCGCCCATCTACTGCTGCCACTGCCAAGTGAGACACACAAGGAACAAGGGGAATGGCATGAGTTCTAGCGAAGTCACGGTCAATGAAGTTTCCGGCATTGCCGGAATCAACCAGAACTACGGTCTGCACAGTTTGAATTGTTGAACTTTAGTATTACTGGAATTTCAATACAGGTAGATGTATGTGAATCAGAACTCACCGCAGCAGTTTTACGGGCAGGGCGCGTCGGGCAGGATGATCTCATGTGTCCAGGCAGACCACAGTAGAGACACAGGTTCCGCTGTATGCGCCCTCTCCTCCGAGCTGATATGAGTAACCCCCAGCTGCATGGGTTCGTGAGTGACTGACGAGGACGACGTGAGCGAAGGAGATTGTCGACTCAGATAGCCAGATCGATGAATTGCGCCAGGGATCTCTTCATCCCTGCAGGCGAGCTCAGACTATAGCTCGGTGTTTAAACCCTTGCGAAACAGCAGTTTGAGGGGATCATCCAGCCACCCGGTTTGCGCAGCCAGCGTGCGAAACGTCAGCGCATAGTGAGCTGAAGTAACTGCTCCCCAGCCTCCTTGCCATCCGCTGGGTGTTCGAAGACCTCCCTGTAGTTCTGTAGGAAGCCAGCGAATGAGGGGAAAATGACACGATCCTCACTCCACACTGCTGTGGCCCATTCAAGTGCTCAGCCGGACAACAACAAGCACACAAAGGCTATGCGGCTATTATCTGAAGGATAGAGGGCAGGTTGTTGGTCGACGAACATGGAATATTGTAATAAAAAGCCCTTACACTTAGATGGAGTTCCGTCGAATTTATCTGGGAATGCCAGCCGCGGGCTTGTGGTCGTAGACGGGAGGATCGCGGTTTGAATCGGGAGGTTGGGCTGAGAAGCGGCTGGTTCAGCGGATGGAGTGCGGAGAGCCTGTAGCGTCTTTACAAGCTCTCCGGTGAGCGTGGTGAGGCGGTTGAGTTATTGTTGGTGAGTCGCTAACATGGACGCTTGAGCAGACAACTCCATGGTGAGCTGATACACTGTTGCTGGATTGGTGGATGGCGAAGTCTTCTGTGACGAGGAGTCAGCGTGGTTGGGATCCATATGCAACTTTATTAAGGTCCAAATCATAAACAAGCAAAGCAGGGTCACACAGGGGCAATGCAGACAGTCCACAGGCAGAAACTGAGTCCAGGCGAGAGATCGGGGCAGGCAGCGGTCAAACAACGTAAATCCAAACAAACGTAGCAAAGGGTCACAAGGCAGGCGGCAGACAAACAGAGTGGCAAGGCAATCGGTCGGCAACAAGAGATCAGACAGGGAATAAATGCTCAGAAATGTTAGCAATAGCAAAACAAGACTTCCTGAATGGGTGAACGTGAGTGTGAGCGTGCTATTTATAGTTCATGTAATGGCTGACACCTGAGCAGGTGATCAGCCCCAGGCACGGGGTTATGGGAAATGGAGTCCGAATTGTAACTAATACTCCGGTGACGGTTCCCTCTGGTGGTGATCGGAGGGAGCCACAGAGGCTGAATTCGTGACACAGTGAGACTCAGAAAACATTATAGCAGATTCGCTGATAACGTGAGACCGCTTTTGAGCGTTAAAGGGGAAGTCCACTTCCAGAACAAAAATTTACAGATAAATTTGTACTCACCCCCTTGCCATCCCAGATATTCATGTTTTTCTTTCTTCAGTTGTAAAGAAATTATGTTTTTTGAGGAAAACATTTTAGGATTTTTCTCCATATAATGGACTGATATGGTGCCCCCTAGTTTGTACTTCCAAAATTCAGTTTAAATGCAGCTTCAAATGATCCCAAATGCGGTTGTAAATGATCCCAGCCAAGGAAGAGAGGTCTTATCTAGTGTAACGATCAGTTTTCATAAAAATAATACAATTTAAATTTTTAATCTCAAACACTCATCTTGTCTTGCTCTGCCCGAACTCTGTGTATTCTGGCTCAAGACAGTTGGGGTATGATGAAAAACTCCGTATTTTCATATCGCATTTTCTCCCTAAACTTCAAAAATCATTTCAAAATCATCCTACAATGCTGCAGAAGTATCAACTTTGCAAAGCGAACATGCGAAGAAGATCAAACAGCCTTAACAAAAAAAGGAAAACAGTGATATAGGACGATTTTGAAGTTGAGGGAGAACATGAGATGGGAGTTTTCCGACATACCCTAACTCTTATGAACCTGAAAAAAAAACAGAGTTCAGGCTGAGGAAGACAAGTCGAGCATTTGACATTAAAAAGTATATACATTTTATTATTTTTATGAAAATAACCGATCGTTTCGCTAGATAAGACCCTTCTTCCTCAGCTGGGATCATGTGACCTGTCAGTGGCTGCACTGTAAAAAATTACTGTGAATTTAACGGTAAAAATACTGTAAAAATGCTACAGTAAAAACCTGTTTAATGATTAACGGTAAAAGGCCGGTAAAATTTACAGTGAATAACCATAAACTGACATTCCCAGAATTCCCTGTGTTACATTTTTTTTTTATTTGATGCTTTTTTGTTGAAATAACCCTTTCTTCTTAGTTTTTTCTTAGCTGTTTTGTACATTAGGGTTCTATGTTACATCTAATGTTGTTAAATTAATGTTTATGCATTATTTCAGTTTCATGTGTGTTACCATGATGGTGTTTAGTGTTTGTGTGAATGACACTGTGCACCTTCTATATGTTAATATTTAAAAGCTGTTTGTAATGAGCTTTGGTTCATTATGTGACTTTCTCATCACCACCTACTTTTGGTGGTTATTAGTGTATTACAAAGGTACAAAACAGATTTCAGTATTTCAATAGGTTGGTACATTAACAGTATATGAGTTAATGAAATTACGGTAATTACCTGTAAATTTAAGTGAAAACCGCAAAACATAAAATGTTGTTACTGTATTTTTTACGGTAAAATTCCACAGCAACCACAGCTGCCGTTTTTTTTACCGTAAATTTTACGGAATATTTTTTACAGTGTGGTGGCAGTCTACCTGTCAGTGGCTGGTGGCAGCTGCCAGTCTGATTCTGTCGCGAGAAGGTGGCTGGCAGTCTCAACCTCCTTAGATCTGTGAGTATAACGCGTTCTCTGCCACTCTCGCTGCAAGGAAATACACTATTTTATTGTTATGAATGTATTCTTATTACTCTGTTCTTTTGTATGATTGACGTTTTAGTTTTTTTTCCACAATTAAAGCAGTCAAATGAACGTGATCACGGCTGGTTGCTTACTAAGGCTTTGCTTAAACTCAGAGCGCTCTCGCGGCTGTCTGACTGAGCTGCCAGTGGAAGCGACAATAAGCTCCCAGTTGAAATCACGGCCATTTGAACCATTTATTCATAAGAAACCTCCATAAAACGTCGGCAAATAAAAAGACTAGACCCATAAGAAGATATTAATGATCATGAAATAATATGCTTCCTTGTAGCAAGATTGGTAGAGAACCCGTTAGACTCAGAGCGCTCTCGCGGCCATTTAAGCACTTTATTCATAATAAAACTCCGTAAAATGTGGATAAATTAAAAGACTAGACCCATAAGAAGATATTGACGATCATGAAATAATATATTTCCTTGTAGCACGAGTGGTAGAAAACGCGTTAACCTGACTAAACTGCCAGTGGAAGCGACAATAAGCTGCCAGTTGAAATCACGGCCATTTAAACACTTCATTCATAATACAACTCCATAAAACGTCGGCAAAATAAAAGACTATACCCATAATAAGATATTAATGATCATGAAATAATATACTTCCTTGTAGCAAAAGTGGTAGAGAACGCGTTGATCTCGGAGCGCTCTCGCGGCTGGATGACTGAGCGACCAGTAGAAGCGGCATTAACCAACCAATCGGAATCACCGCCATTTAAACACTTTAATCGCGCTAAAAGTAAAGGACTGAACAGGTTCACAATAAAAAATTAAGCACAAAACACAAAATCTGCCGAAAATCTGTTGAAAATCTGTTGAGAATCAGACTGGCAGCTGCCACCAGGTCACGTGACCTGTCAGTGGTGGCTCCTGCCAACCAGTTTAAGATTGAACCCCCTCTCAATTTTGTCTGCTTATTGCCGTACCAGAGGCTTGTGTTAAAATAAAGTACATAAAACCCCAATCTCCTCCTGAAGATCCCAAAAAATTCTGTTGGCGCCTCAATTCACTCAGAGTATGTCAATCTCAGCTGTCAATCATGACGTCACGCTCCCGTTTTTATAAAATCACATAACTAACTAAAACCAAACTGCATAAAATGACAAAAACATATTTGGAAAAACATTATTTGAAGTGAAATCTAACTATTTAGCCTCGCATGCCATTAGATTACATGGAGAGGGCGGGGTTTATGACCTATACTGGGACCAGCCACCTGGGGGCGGTCGAAACGTTTTGGCTTCACTTTCCAAAACTAGTGCGGCACACTTGGTCAAGTTAATACCTGCTCCCCTAACCTCCACTTTTCTTAGGGAATTGGAGCGATTGAGAAGATCTGAAACCAAAAGCATGACGCTTTTTTGTTTTGTTTTTGGAGTAACCCCACTGCGGTAACTTTCGACACGCCTAGCACTCCTTCCTGCTGCAGAGACCGGTGCTTGATACCGTGACGTTAGGGACAGAATAATGTAGTAATTGTGTAAAAATGTAAAAATAATGTGTATTACATTATTGCAACAGAGTGTCCAACATGTGCTGACTCATTTCTCACGTCATGTCGATGCTGAAGTGAATCTCGTGGGTTTTGTCGCACCACACACAAGAAGTTGAAAACGCAGAAGAAACACGCGCTGATGGAGCGGTGAGGTATAGTTGCGTGTAATTTTATAAAGTCGATAATTACAGGCTAATAATTAAAGTTTGACGTCCTGATTCGACAGGGACATAGCTTTGTTTACGGCTGTCTGATTAACCCCGATGCTCTTTTCTTTGAGAGGTAGGTAGCCTATATGTTTGTATGTTTTCACGAATTGAATTTTGTAAATTGCATATAATAGTTTTGTCAGCCTATGTCCTGTGGCACTAAAACATTTAATATTGTATTGCGATTCGATATCTATGCAGACAGTGTGACTCATCATCTAAAATGAATCCGTACATATTTGCAAATATGTACTGTATTACTGTATATACATATACTACATGCAGTTATTTAAAATTATATATTTGCTTATAGTAATTAGAATAAATACTATAATACTAAAATACTATACTATAAATACTTAAATAATTATATAAATACTTATTTTAACTAGTTTGATGAAACTTACAGATTCAGAAGTCATAGATGTTTTACCATTTCCAGGTTTTTTGGAGAGCTTAAGATAACAGCATCCAGTTTGTGTACATCTAGGGCTAAGCCATTCCCCCTGCAGACTATCATTGCAGTGAATGGAAATGCTAATAGTTGCTCTGTGCAGGTATATTAGACTGCTGAGGGTTCATTTAATTGATTTAACACTATTAAAAATAAAAAAAATGTTCCCTTAATGTTACTCTGTAAGCATAGCTGTAGAAAAATTATAAGGAGATGATACAAGGGAGTGAGATTTCAAGATAAACAGTCAATAGGCGTGACAACCTTGACCATTATATTCGTTCCGGTTTTAGATAGATATAAGATATAGATATAAACTTTATTGTCCGAATTTTTTTCTTGCATAACAGTATGTGTGTTGCATACCCTTTACAAACAGACAAAACATAATTCACAGTAGACCTAGACAAAGTAAATACAATGTAATTAAAAAAAAAAAAAAGAATGAGGATACAACTGCATTGGACTTGATAAATGTTCATAAATAACATGATTTGATTGACAAAATTTTTTAAATATTTATAAAATATGTTAAATATTTATAAAAAGTAGTATTGTAAGATGTTTTAGAATAATAAGGATTATGCTAAACTAATAGTTCAAAGCAATAGTTAAAGTAATAATTCTCTCAAAAATTAAATTAAAATTTGTTGAAAATGTACTCAGGCCAAGATGTCAATGAGTTTGTTTCTTCGTCAGAACAGATTAGAGAAATTTAGCTCTTCACTTGCTCACCAATGTACTGTCTGCAGTTAGGTGTTGTCAAAACGATACAGCTGGTAAAAACATCACAATAATCCACAAGTAATATAAGTAATCCAAAGTAATCTGCTGCATGTTTGTAAGAAAAAAAAACATCAAGACGTTTTTAACTTCAAACCATTGCTTCCAGCTAAAATACGTGTCCTCTATCCATAAAATTGCTTTCTTCAGTGAAAACATTGTCTAGTCTGAATCAGTCCAAAACAGTTCTAAAGCACTATATTGGTAGAGAGAACTTTTTATGGACGATGGACTTAAAACGTCTTAAGGATGGATTTGTTTATTACAAAAACAGAGCTTTTCATTTCACAAGACGTTAAAGGCACAATATGCAAGATTTTTTATTAAAATGTCCAAAAAACACTAGAACAGTGTTATATATTTTGCTGACTTGTGTACTTACATTATCCCAAATGTTTCCAAAAATGTTTAAATCCAGAGAAATAAGTCATTTTAAGTAGTGTAACGGACTGTGTCATTGAGTTGCCTGCCAATGACATCATACACCTTTGATTTTCCAGTTTTATTTTGTAGAAAACATGGAAACCCCAAAGACACTTTAATATGTTATACATTTTATTAGACAGCTGACGAGAAGCATTATAACAGAATTTTCAACAAACATAAATGTATCTAATATGATAAAACAGCGCTGCTTTTTCCTACGTACGTATGACCGGAAGAAGCGGAATCGCTCGACTGCTTAATAAAACTCAGCTGCTTTCGAGCTGTGTATCGCGCTTGTCCTTCATTAGCAATCACTCCAGAATCCTCGTTTTGCTTCCACAACTTTCAGCCCCAACCTGCTTTATACTAGAGTGACTAGAGTGGACATGATTTCTGCCCAAGGGGATGAAGACAACCACTCCCATGATTTCACACTCAATCATGGCGTTATCAAACTACACCTTAGTTTCTTTGTTTGTTTTGAATATGCACCCTCTAGCGGTGAAAACTTACATATTGTGCCTTTAATTGATGGACTGGAGTCGTGTGAATTACTTGTGAAATATTGTGAGGTTTTTATCTGCTTTTTGGACTCTCATTCTGACGGCACCCACTGATTGCAGAGGATCCATTGGTGAGCAAGCAATGTAATGTTAAGTTTCACCAAATTAATTCAGACAAAGAAACAAACTCATCTACTTTGCACACGGTGAGTACATTTCCATTTTTTGGGTGAAATATTCTATTAAGATTGTCTTTTTAAGAATTTCTTTTTTTAATCAGATTTTTCTTCATGATATTAACATTCAGGACAATTATGCCCCATTTTAATATGTGTATGCATTTGCAGACAAAATGCCAGACACCTCTGAAGAGCAGCAGTGCCTCTAAAATGAGTTTCTATGAGAAGAGAAATGGAGTTGTTTCTGCTCAGACCAAAAGGGCAGGAACTCCAGAACCCAGCTGTGTATCTATGAAGAGTGACGTATCTATGGGCATGCCACCTGAATTCAGTGGTGAAGCAGTAAACTCTGACCCAGGATCTCCAAAACCCAGCTATGTGTCTATGAAGAGTGATGTATCCATGGGCATGCCACCTGAATTCAGTGGTAAAGCAGTAAACTCTCACCCAGGATCTCCAAAACCCAGCCGTGTGTCTATGAAAAGTGATGTATCCATGGGCATGCCACCTGAATTCAGTGGTGAAGCAGTGAACTCTGACCCAGGATCTCCAAAACCTAGTTGTGTGTCTATGAAGAGTGACGTATCTATGGGCATGCCACCTGAATTCAGTGAAGTAGCGAACTCTGACCCCAGGTGAGACACAAGATTAAATCTTTGGGATAGTGCACCCAAAATGAAAATTTGCTGTTAATTTACTCACCTTCAGGCCATTCATAATGTAGATGACGTTTTTTCTTCAGTAGAACAGTAAAGGAGTTTTCAGCTGAAACGGTGGTCCTTGGTGATACATAAAATGGAAATTAGCAGCTGCCCATTTTTGAGAATAAAAGTATATCAGCTAGCACAAAATTAAATTAATGAATTTAAGTGAATTAATTAATAAATTAAGTGAATAAATTAACAGCAAGTTTTAATTTTTAGGTGAACTATACCTTTAATAGCCTATACAGCACAGAAGGATAAACGTAGGCATTTCAGTTCCTTACAAATTTTCACATTATGATCTGTCTGTAAGCAGGTTCACAAAACAACATCAGCATATGTATTATAGTATTAATCAAAAGTGACAGTGAAATTAAAAATTTGGTACAATAGTGAATATGATTAGTGTAATAGCTAGAAACTTGCTATATGTTATATAACACACCTAAGATCTCTTTACAGGTGTTTGTTCCAGGTTTTTTCCAAATGTGGAATGTGTAAGCAGGCTCTGAGAGATCCAGTCTCAATTACCTGCAAACATAGTTTCTGCAGACAGTGTATCAGTTGCTACTGGGATAAGTTCAGTCGACCAGAAGACTTTGACTGTCCTCAATGCAAGAAGAGATTTAGAACACACCCTGTTCTACAAATGGATAAAGTCTCAGGAGGACCCAGTTCTGCACTCTGTTACACAAACCTGCAGCAGGATTCTCTGGTAGATGATGTCCTGCAGAGAGTCAAAGAGAGACACAAAACCAGTATGAGGACCAAGTATGAGAGCTTATTTGAGGGAATCAAACTACAGGAGAATCAAACACTCCTGAACAAAATCTACACACAGCTCTATATCATAGAGGGAGAAAGTGAAGGGGTGAATGAGGAACATGAAGTGTTACAGATGGAGAAAACACCCAGAACACAACATTCACAAGACACTCAAATCCACTGCAATGACATCTTTAAATCCTTACCTGAACAAGGATGTGAGGGGAAGAGAAGAAAGATGGATGACAAAATAAAGATCGTTCTTACTAAAGGAGTCGCTGGAATTGGAAAAACAGTCTCTGTGCAGAAGTTCATTCTGGACTGGGCAGAGGGAAAAGCCAATCAGGATGTAGATTTCATGTTTGTGCTTCCATTTCGGGAGTTGAACTTAATTAAAGATGAACAGTACAGTATTCACAAACTTCTGCTTGACTTTCTTCCCGAACTTCAAGATCTGGATGCAAAGATGTATTATGAATGTAAAGTTGTGTTCATCTTCGATGGTCTGGATGAAAGCCAAATTACATTGAGGTTTTCAGACCGTGAGATGGTTTCTGATATAAATACGTCTTCATCAGTTGGTGTATTGATGTCAAACATCATCAGAGGAGATCTGCTTCCTTCTGCTCTCATCTGGATCACCTCCAGACCAGCAGCAGCCAGCCAGATACCTTCAAAATACATTGACCGGGTGACTGAAATTCAGGGATTCAGTGACCCTCAGAAGGAGGAATATTTCAGGAAGAGGATCAGCGATCAGCATCAGGCCAGCAGAATCATCTCACACATAAGAAGATCAAGAAGCCTCCACATCATGTGCCACATTCCGGTCTTCTGCTGGATCTCATCCACTGTGCTTCAGAACATCCTGGAACAAGATGAGAGTGCAGAAATCCCTCAAACTCTGACTGAAATGTACATCCACTTTCTGCGCATTCAGATAAACATAAGGAATCAGAAGTATGATGAAAGAGATCCAGGAGAACTCCTGCAGTCCAACATGGATGTAATTTTGAAACTTACTGAACTGGCTTTCAAACAGCTGAAGAAAGGCAATATCATGTTCTACGAGGAGGATCTGAAAGAGTGCGACATAGATGTTATTGACGCCTCTGTGTATTCTGGGATTTGCACTGAGATATTTAAGGAGGAATCTGTGATTCACCAAAGGAAAGTCTACTGCTTTATACATCTGAGCTTTCAGGAGTTTCTTGCTGCTATTTATGTTTTTTATTGTTATGTAATTAACACTGTGGAGGTACTAAGGTTTTTTGATTCCCTGCATAATTTGCTCAGAGGAGCAGTGGATAAAGCCTTAGAAAGCGAGAATGGACACCTGGATCTTTTCCTCCGGTTCCTACTGGGCATCTCACTGGACTCCAATCAGAAACTCTTACAGGATCTACTGACCAACACTCACTGCTGCTCAGGGAGCATTGAGAAAACAACTGCTTACATTAAAGACAAAATTAAACATGGACATAATCTTTCAGATGACAGATCAATCAATCTTTTCCTTTGTCTCTTTGAAATGAAAGATCAGACTCTGTTCAAAGAGATCCAGGAATTTCTGAAATCAGACAAACACTCAGAGAGGAAACTCTCTTCCGCACTTTGCTCAACAATTGCCTACATGTATCAGATGTCAGAAGAGGTGCTGGAGGAACTTGATCCAAAGAAATTTAATACATCAGAAGAAGGTAGAAGAAAACTCCTACCAGCAGTGAAGAACTGCAGAAAAGCTTTGTGAGTGTTAAATTCCTGTTTTACATAATGAATGCTGCTTCTTCTGATTAATGTTTCTTTATAATTTGCATAACTTGATATGTTTACAGCTGACAACTGTCAAGTTTATTTTCGGATTAATGCTTAATGTACATAGTTCTTGGAAAAAAAGGGAGTTGGCCATGAAACAAAGGAGTTTTATTTCAAGATAAACAGTCAATAGACGTGCCAACCTTGACTATTATAAAGTTGTTTTGAGTGGGCTAGTGAGATACAGTCTTAAGAAAACGATTGTTCGACTTACATTTGAACTACCTTATGCAGTTGTCTGTAGATCTAATTTGAATTGTGTTTTGAATTGTGCTTTCTTATAGTCTTGCTGACTGTAATCTTACGGATAAATCCTGTGAAATTGTGGCCTCAGCTCTACAATCACCAAACTCTGTCCTGAGAGAGCTGGACCTGAGTAACAATGACTTACAGGATTCAGGAGTGAAGCTTCTGTCTGATGGACTGAAGAGTGCATACTGTCAACTGGAGAAACTGAGGTTTCTAAAATGTTTATCTTTTAACAGATTCTTTTAAAAACATAAAATCAGTGTGAAAATTACACCCAAGTGCCCCATTTGATTCCGGTGGTACGGTGCAAAAATGTGTAAAAAAACAATTCACTCTTAATAGCATCTTATACTGTGTGTAAATGATCACAATTACTAGTATTATACTAGTGTGTTTGAAGATTATCTGACTGTTGATATGCATGTTGGTAGATTATCTGGCTGTATGGTGACAGAGGAAGGCTGTTATTATCTGGCCTCAGCTCTGAGTTCCAACCCGTCGCACCTGAGAGAGCTGGATCTCAGCTACAATCACCCTGGACACTCCGGAGTAAAGATGCTCTCTGATCGACTAAACTATCCAAACTGCAAACTGGAGATATTCAAGTATGTGGACCTAAAATTGTCTTGTTTACATGTATGTTATAATGAATTGTATAAAAGTATTCTATTTGAATATAATTTAATTGTATTTTTCCTTGGGCCAGCATATGCAAAAATATGACTATATCTATGACTACACAAACATTTTACATACAAAGTTTTTTGTCAAGAGTTATTTCTCCCTAAACATATTGATGTCTGGTAGCTTTGTCCAAACACTGTGTTACCAGATATTAAATTACTTTCCACAGAGATATAGTTACAAGCAGCATGCTTGTAATTATATCTCTGTTAAAAATGACCCAGTGCTGGGTGAAATATGGACAAACCCGGTGATTGGGTTGTTTTGCCCAGCAGTTGGGTAGTTTCTGGGTAGCTTTATTTAACTCAACTCTTATTTAAAAATTACACCAAAATAGGTTGTAAATTAAAAATCACACAAATAATTAGAGGCATCAGCAATAATCAAAAAGTGAACATTTATTAATAAACAACTTAAAAATGTTTATTATTTAATTATTATTTATTCAACTTTAATTATAATTAATAATTAATAAATGTTAATTTAATGAACATATTGATAAATGTTAATTTCCAACCTATTTTGGGTTCATTTTAAGCAAGAAATATAGTAATTTAAGCAATAATTGATTTAAATAAAACTACTCAGAAGGTTGGGTTAAACATTTAACCCAACTGCTGATTCAAAGCAATGCAATTGCTGTGTTTGTCCATATTTCACCCAGCACTGGGTTGTTTTTAACCCAGCGTTTTGTATAGCTTACATGAATTAAAAAATCACAAACATGACACTTTTAAATTAAATAATTTTATATATACTGATTTATTCATTAATGTGTAATATGTTACATTTTTAAACAAATTATGAGGTCTAAAAGATTTTCAGAATATTTTTTTTTTTAGACCATCTACAAATGTTAAATCTTAAAATAAAATGTTAAAGTTCTGAGAAAAAAAATGCAGCGATTGATATATAGTTTATTTATAGTTATTTTCAACGTTTCAAGGTACTGTCATTATAAAAAAGAAAAAAACCTTTATTATTGTTTATTTAATTCGAACAAATAAGTTCTTGTTAAAAACTAACCAAAATTAAAAATAATTTGCTTAGAATTTCTGCACAGGAGAGACTTGGTGTTGTTTCCAAACAATAGGAAATATATCAGCATTGCATCGTCTATCGGCCAAAATATCTGCATGTCAGATATCGGCAAAAATCCAATATCGTGCATCCCTACAAATAACATAACAGTATATTGTCTTATGTTGTCTTTAAAAGATAAACTGTATGGTTTATAATACAAATATTGTGCACAGGCAACAAATAATCCATAAACCCATTTTAATGACATCACACACTGATTCAGTGCTCCTCACTTAAACGAGTCCACTTTCAGAACAAAAATTTACAGATAATCTATGCACCTGCTTGTCATCAAAGGTGTTCATGTCTTTTTATTTCTTCAGTCAATAAGAAATTGTTTCTTGAGGAAAAATTTCTCCATATAGTGGACTTTAATGGTGCCCCCAAGTTTGAACTTCCAAAATGCAGTTTAAATGCAGCTTCAAAGGACTCTAAATGATCCCAGCCGAGGAAGAAGGGTCTTATCTAGTGAAATGATCAGTAATTATCAAAACAAACTGACAAATTTATATACTTTTTAACCTCAAATGCTTGTCTTGTCTTGTCTCTGCGATGCATAGTCCGTGTAATCCGGGTCGGTACAGTTAGGGTGTGCTGAAAAACTCGCTTCTCGTTTTCTTCTTCAACGTCAAAATCGTCCTACATCGCTGTTTTACCATTACTTCTGCAGCGATGTAGGACGATTTTGAAGTTGGGGAAGAAAACGAGATGGGAGTTTCTTGACATACCCTAAGTGTCTTGACCATATTGAACCAGAAAGTTCACACAGACTTAGACAAGATGAGCATTTGAGGTTAAAAAGCATATAAATTGTCAATTTGTTTTGAAAATGACTGATCGTTTTGCTAGATAAGATTCTTCTTCTTTGGCTGGGATTGTTTAGAGCCCTTTGAAGCTGCATTTAAACTGCATTTAGGAAGTTCAAACTTGGGGGGCACCATTGAAGTCCATTATATGTCGATAATTCCTGAATTTTTTCCTCAAGAAACATAATTTCTTATTGACTGAAGAAAGAAAGACATGAACATCTTGGATGACAAGGGGGTGAGTAAATTATCTGTACATTTTTGTTCTGTAAGTGAACTCCTTTAATCAGTGTAGCATAAATTTTAGGACTTTAATTCACCTTTAATCATGTATGTGTTTTTATAAAACCATTTTCACTTGCTTTTTTCTGTACTGTTTAGTTTTGACCATGGAGAGTCTTTCAGAATCACACCAGGACTGCGTAAATGTAGGTTCTCTCCCTGACAAGCAAACTACATGCGCATGTATTATTTTCTATTCATTATTGTGCTTTTACAGCATAAAACATTCTAAAGCAGCCAGTAGTGCCTTATAATCCCAAGCTAAAGCCAAACATGACAATAAAGAAAATGTTCTAAAGATCTTTAGTGATGTCACATATGTTTAATCTCCCTTCAGATGCCTGTGATCTCACATTGGATCGAAACACAGTAAACGCTCATCTCATTCTCTCTGAGAACAACAAAAAGGCAACATATTTGGAAGAGGAGCAGCCATATCCTGATCATCCAGAAAGATTTGAGCATTATGAGCAGGTTCTGTGTAGCGAGAGCCTGACTGGACGCTGTTACTGGGAGGCTGAATGGAGTGGCTGGAGTCATATAGCAGTCACATATCGAGGTATTAACAGGAAAGGAGGGAGCGACTGCAGGTTTGGACTGAATGAAAAGTCCTGGAGTCTGGTCTGCTCTGGTAAAAATTACTATGCCAGGCATAATAATGCAAGAACTGACGTTCCTGCACCCTCATCATGTTCTAACATGGGTTCTAACATAATAGGAGTATATCTAGATCAGCCAGCTGGCTCGCTGTCTTTTTACAGTGTTTCCTCTGAAACTGGCAAAATGATCCACATTTATACTTTCTACTCCATGTTTACTGAGCCCCTCTATGCAGGGTTTGGTGTTGGAGTTGACAGTGGAACTTCAGTATGTCTGTGTTAAATACAGAAGCTGTAAAGCAGGTTTGTCAAACACTCAAACTATGTGTCAAATACAGCCTATGGAGGAAATAAATTATGAGAGTTTAGCTCCAACTCTGTGTGACTGTGGCCCTCCAGGAGCAGACTTTGACACTCCTGCGCTAAAATATGCTTTGTTTATTTATTTATTTATTTATTTATTTATTTATTTATGCATTTATTTATTATGTTAGTGTGATATGTCTATCAGTTACGTATGACTGTTATATTTTTAGCTGTAATTAACTCTATATAAATGAAAACTTAAAGCTTGTATTTCCGTTTTGCATAATGGGTAATCCTGACAGTAAGAGATTTAAACATTGTTTACTAAATGCACATCAAACAGACAGAGCAGTCAGCATTATCATTTTAACTATTTGTTGTCGGAGGGTACATGTAGACTAGTTATATTAACTGCAATACTACTGTAATAAAAGAAGTGTTTTAAAATTACAGAGAAAAGAAGTGGCATAGTAGCATATTATTTTGATCAGTTAAGTAATTGTGTGTTCCTGAAGAACATTCTACCTCTTACTCTTAAAACACATTTGTTTTATTTTAGGAAATAATGAAATAAAATGTTACAGTCATAAATAAGGAAAATGAATGTAAAATGAAAGCTTCAAATCAGTATGTAAAATGAAATGTAATATCTAACTAATAAAAATATTTTGTAACATTATAAATGCATTTACCTTTGAGCAATGTATTGGGTGTGTGTTAAATAAAATAATTAATTTAAAAAAAAAAAAAAAAAAAACGTACCCCAGACTTTGAAAAGGTATTGTATCAATTTCTACAAAAAGAATTAAGCAACAAAACCAACAAACATGATTTAAATAATAATCATCATCCTGGTCATAATAACGCCGCAATCGTAACCGATTGTGATTGGTCCACCCTAATCAGCGTTGAGAAAAGTATCAGTTCTCATATGGTATGCTGTTCACAAAACATCGACACCGGTAGGGACAATAATTTCTGTTTGATTAATGGTATTGCTAAACTTGAATAGCCTTTTAATTAATAATACATACTAATAAGTTATTCTAGCATAAGTGTTGTTTAGACCAATTTTACCTGCCCAGAAAGAGTACGGATTTTGTCTATGGGGGCTTTTATTTTGAAACACGTCTCCCGGAAGCTATTTTAACCGTATGCATTAAATGCCGACAGCTCTCAGTTGACGTAACGTTACAGACACTGCAGTTAGTAGACATTTTTACTAACTTAATCATGGCTGAATCTTTGCTTCGCTGGACTGTTGATAAATTAAAGCATAATTTTGGATTGGAGGCAAGCGATGACATTGTGCAGTAAGTACATTTGCCCAAGTCTATCTTTGGTCAGAACTGACAAGCCTGAATGGGGACTTAAGCTAAGTGAGCAATGTGTAAGAAAAGTCAGTCAAATATCTGTATTTTCAGGTACATCCTATCCATTGACAATGCTGATGAAATTGTGGAGTATGTTGGAGATCTCTTACATGGAACGGAGGGAAACAAGAACGATTTTGTGGATGAGCTGGTGCAGAGATGGCAGAGGTGTCAGATGCAAACACCTGGTGGTCTAGGAGGCATCCTTAAGAAAGAGGCAATAATGGGTGAATATAGACACAGATGTTTTTAATGTGAATACAGACACTATTAAGAACTAGAGATAATATATGACTTACCATATCTGTATTTATCGTAATTAACAATTTTGTAAATAATATGTATCACTCCAATTAGGCTGATATTAGATTTGATGATTTTTTAAGTAAATATTTTATTGTAAGGGGTTTGGCTGACAAGAAAAAATAAAAACATTAATAACAACAGTGACATTACACACCCAAAGTCTCTGGATATGATAAAGATACTTAACAGCTTCAGTTTCACAGACTTTCAGAGCTACATCACTAGTGTTTGCATGCATGCATCATTTTTTTGTTTCATACATGGTCTAATTGTGAGGTGGTATTTTTTCTCAAATTCAGAAGCATGTTTGCAAATTTATTTCCACAATATTTATGAATATAGTCAAAGCTAAATGGTATGACACTGTAGGATTTATTTTAATGAAAATTTAAAAGGGAGCAAAGAAGAATTAGGCAGAATCAGTAAATTATGAATGATTTACTGCCATTGTGCAAATAATATGTAATCATGTAATCCATAAAAATGTGACTAATGTGATTATGAGCAGTCATAAATGTTTCACAATACTTATACATCATTTGAAAGCTAAATAAATAAGGTTTCCATTAATGTATGGTTTGTTAGAATAAGAACAATATTTGTCTGAGATACAATATTTGAAAATCTGGAATCTGAGTGTGCAAAAAATCAAAATACTGAAAAAGTCACCTTTAAAGTTGTCCAAATGAAGTTCTTAGCAATGCATATTACAACTCAAAAATTAGGTTTTGATATATTTACAGTAGGAAATTTACAAAATAGAACATGATCTTTACTTAATAACATAATGATTTTTGGCATAAAACAAAAATCGATAAGTTTGACCCATACAATGTATTTTTGGCTATTGCTACAATATACCCATGCTACTTAAGACTGGTTTTGTGGTCCAGGGTCACATATACTCTAATTAAAATTTGTAATTTTTAGAATCTGATTACATTATCTATATTACGTTTAATCAGTTACTACACAGCACTGGTCACAAAGCAGAAGAAGAGATCTGTTGCTACTTTCATTGCAGTTTAAAAAGTAAAAAACAACCATTTTATTGGTTGATCATGTTGTGATTGCTATGAAAAATAATGTATCCAGTGTCAATAAAGGGATTTTGTATGAAATGTCTTCCCCAGAGGGTCTGGATACAACTACCAAAGATGCTCAGAAAAAGTCTAAACGAAAGGGAAGAAACAAGCAAGAGATTGTGACTGTCTGTCAGGCAGAGCCAGAGCCTGTGAAAACTCCCATTGACTTGATGAAGGTATGTCAACTCATTTAAGTATCTAAAACTCCTTCATAAAGTATAGACCATTTCACTAGATGTAAACAACACTGGTCCAGAAGCACTTCCTGTTTTTTTGTTTTTTATTTTTTTTTTAAATTAACATATACAAATACATCTTAAAGGTGCTAATGTAACATTTTCATCCAGTCAAATGTTATGTTGGTTGTATTTTTTTGTGATGTTTGTGTAAAGTTAAAAAAAAAAGAAACAGGAAGTGTATCGGGACCAGTATGTTTACATCTAGCGAAATGGTCTATATCAGGTTTAACTAGGTGGAAAGAATTACAGAGGAATTTACTTTCTTTTATCAGGCACAAGAAAACAGCAGCTCCAGCTCAGTAAAAAAGAAGAGCAAGTTTGTGAATCTGTATGCTAAAGAGGGTCGAGATAAGCTGGCTGTTCTACTGCCTGGCCGTCAAGCCTGCGAGTGTCTGGCTCAGAAACACAGACTCATCAACAACTGCCTGAGCTGCGGCCGTATTGTGTGTGAGCAAGAAGGCTCTGGCCCCTGTTTGTTCTGCGGCAATCTGGTGAGCTTTGTCCGCTTACTAATCAGTACAGTCTATGTTTGTGATAGACCCATATGTCAGCCAAGCTAATTACTTTGGATATTGTTTAGATGATTGTCAAAAGTAATGGAAATAGTGTTGCATGATATACCAGTACTTAAAAAGTATTGCAATATCCTGCTTTTAAAAACGGTACGATTCCGCATTTTACTAGTACAACCACTTTAAGAATGCTTTAAGAACTTTAAGTACTTTAAGAATGCATTTTAATAAGAGCCGTATTTCTGCGTGTCGCAGAGGCGCAGTTTTGTTTACTACACACATACGCGTAGTGTTCTTTTTGCGGAAAACTATCGTCATATAATGAAGACCCTAAAGGTCTTCACAGAAACCTGTCAAAATAAAAGTTTGGTTTGTATTGATAGTCAGAAATATAATAGGCCTGTATTACTTAATGTAAAGATAGTACTACTACTACTAATAAAAATACTTTTAAAACAATGTTTAAGGAATATTTACCAGAAAATTTAAAATACACAACACAGTATTTCTATAAATAAGGAAATAAAGAGCCTATAATTAGGGCTGGGTACCGAGCTCGATACTTTTTAGGCACCGACCGAAATGCCTCGATACTATCGAGTATCGAAAAACCTCTTGTCGTTCGGTACCAAACTTCGATACCTAAGGGGTTAATCTTGTCAACGTCAGTGTGCCAATAAGCCTGCAGCACTAGGTGTGTTCGACTAGAAGCGGCGCCGCGCAGATTGGTGGCTTTCACACTGAATGCGTAATGCACAGCGGCAAAAGTTCAACTAATTTGAACTTTGAGCGCGGCCTTTGGTCGATGCAGCAACAAACCGTACTCGCGCGGCGCATCTGCGAGAGCGTTCCGAAAGCATACGAAGCAGTCTCCTCTCTGTAGCTCTCTTGATCCTGCGCAGAGCCGCGACAAAGTCGAACACACCTGCTAGTTTACACCGGTTACACTCAGAGATGTGGCTAACATGTGAGGCTGTAGCGTACAGCCCCCTTAGATGTAAGGCTACATTTACACTGGTGCGTTTTGTTTAAAAAAAGTTAAAACAATCCTCATCCATACTGTCATTTCAGAAAAGATATCTGTCCATACTGCACGACCGACAGTGTGCGTGATGCTACATAAGAAAATAAATAGGATTTATATTCCACTTTTACTCAAAACTCATTTTAAACCACCAGCGAGTGTTTGCAATAACTTCCGTTTAATGTTGTTGAAATATGTTATGACCTCTGAGTCAGAACAGCGATTGCAGAAGAGAGAAGGCATATAACGTTATACATACCGGCAGACAGCGCTGGAAGGTGCTAGTGTTTGTCAGTAAATTAGTGGAAAATGAATAGAAATTATGATTCTGTCTGAGGTATGCATTTTAAAACGAACATGCAATAGTGTGAATGTAGCCTAACAGATGTGTAAACTAAAAACTTTTTGAGCTTAAAATTAAAATTAAAATTATCTTAACTGATTTATTGTGTTGGATATATTTTGTTCCTTTGTGTAGAGGCTCAGGAGTCTTTGAATCTGTATAAATAAGTTAAAGAAAATTTTTTTTTGAGATAATGTAATCTTGTTAAAAATTATTTCATAAAATTGGTATCGAAAAAAGTACCATTCAGGAACCTGTATCGAAGTCAAGGTATCGGTATCAGCACCGGTATCGGAAATTTTTGAATGATACCTAGCCCTACCTATAATAAATTAATTCTTTATCAAATCTAATTATCCTTTATAAATTCATTAGATATGCTTTTGATTATTAAAATGTAATGAAATGATTAAAATAGAATCCAGAAAATTAATGGAAAACACGGATTCACAAACAAAACTGAATTTCAGAAAAATAATAAAACGTATTTCATAGGCTTTAAAAACATGTCATTTTTGTTAAACTTTTAATAAAGTGCTGTTAAATTCTGCAGGTTTCATGATTTCAGTTAATTAGACATGCTTTTTGATAAATATTTTTTTATGCAACCGTTAAAATAGTCTAGAAAAATTAAAATGGAATTAGGTAAAAATTTATTTTTACAGATTTCATTTATTTCATTTGTGTCTTTGTTTTATTGTATAGTTGTCCTTTAGTTTGTTACTTGCATCTAGGTTCTTATTAAAATAAAAATAACAAAAAATGACATTATATAAATTTTTGTTGTGAAATAAAATTACTATATTATGAAATAATATTTGGCTTTATCCTTTAAGCTAACTTACCAATATAGCAAAGATCTCTACGTACCTGTAGGCTCGGTAGTTGTTCACCATAATCCTGTGTAGTGGCGCTTGCATGTGATTTATTATTATTTTATTTTTTTTAAAAGGGGGCATGAAATGCTTTATTTTAATAGATAAAATAACTATGATCTCCATTATTCAATTACTTTTCTTGTTGTTCTATGTTTTTCGTAGTATCGGTTCAGTAGTATTATCGTGATATTATAGTCAGGTATCGAAGTCAAAATTTTGGTATCGTGACAACACTGAATGGAAATACTGAGTCATGAAAACCATTTTGTGTGTGTGTTAGTGTTTTGTTTTGTAGTTTAATTTTATTTATTCATTTTTTGTGAATTTCGAGTAAGGATGAATCTCAATTATGATTACAAAAAAAATAAAAATAAAAAAATAAAAACACTCTTAAGTGTTTTAAATGTATTTATTATTCAAAAATAATAAATTACTTAATTATTCCTTTATTATTGTGACATCTAATTATCTGTCTGTCTGTCTATAAAATAGGGGATGGAGGTGTATGACCCAGACATGCTTTATAAAATCATTATAAAGCAACAAAATAATATAATAATAATAATGTTAGAATATTTACAATATAAACTCATTGTTTAAAAATTTGGGATCACCATTTTTTTTTTTAAATTGATGCTTTTACTCAACAATCACTCATTAAATTAGTTTAATTTTCTGTTCATCAAAGAATCCTGATAAAAGAAACTGTTTAATAAGTTATAATAATACTGCACAATAGAGGAATGAATAGAAGACTCTTCTTTAAAAAACATTTAAAAAAAAGACAAATCATACTGATCCCAAACTTTTAAAATGGTGGTGTCAGTAATGACTACAGATATTTGCATTGGGCATCGAAAAGCCCATACAGATCAACTATTATTCTGTATCAGGTCTAATCTTATAGACCTTGCAAATTTGATTGTGAGAGTGATTGCAAAGCAATTATCAACACTGTTTAACATCTTTCACACATAATTCAGGTCTGTACTACAGAGGAGCAAGAGATACTGCAGCGGGACTCCAACAAAAGTCAAAAGCTCCGTAAAAAACTCATGGGAGGTAAGAAGTTAAGTGATTGCATTTTTTTTTCCTCCTGACTGGCAGCATTTGTCTGACAGCCTTTGTTTTTCTTGTGGTCCCAGAGGGAACTGAGCGGGAGTATCTCCCCCATCAAGAGGCCAGGATGAAAGCCGGTCTGGAAAAAGCTGTGAAGCACAAAGACAAACTTCTGGAGTTTGATAAGAACAGGTCTGCCAGTCCAAATACACTGTTTTTAAACCCATTGCTGTAATCTAAAGTATAATGCATGCACAAAACCAAAGTTAGACTTAACAATTTGACCTCTTCCTCTTTCTTTTAGTGTTAAAAGAACACAAGTCTTGGACGATGAATCAGATTATTTTGCAACGGATTCCAACCAGTGGCTTTCTCCAGGTGAGAGGGAGGCATTACGCAAGCGAGAGGAGGAACTCCGGGAGCTTCGACACGTCTCCCGCAAAGACCGCAAGATCACACTTGACTTCGCAGGCAGACGAGTGCTGGATGAAGGGGAGAATTTGACTCCGTACTACCAGAAGTAAGAAGCAACCTTTGTAATATTTTTCTGTCTTTGAAGTCTGCGTCTTTCGAAGGATGCAACCTCTGAATTGGGATATAACATATATGCACACACCAGGGTTCGTATGGTCATGAAGAACCTGGAAAAGTCATGAACAAAAAGGTTTTTAATGGCAAAGTGGTAAGATTTCTTTTAGTTTCTTTATTAAGTTCATTTAGAAATAAGTTTGAAACTTTTTTTTTTTTCTTGTAAAATTCAAGTTTTTGTTTTTAGTAATCTAGTACTTTAGTAGTTTTGTTTAAAGTAACGACCAAGTTGCCAGCGGTAGACAGTGAGTTAGGGCTGTCACACTAAAAAAAAATATTTCGAATATTCAAAATAAAATCCCACATTCCAATGCAAAAACTTTGGATTTGAATTTTAGGTGTGCGCCTTATAAGCGCAACACGAAATGCGATGATGCTGTGATTGCATTGTAATGTTTTTATTAGCCTGTCCAGTTGAAGCCAATAGATGTGGCACTAATGTGTTGTTCATTAACAATATTGTGGAAAAAGAGAACATCAATGCGGAGAACATCTTGTTTACGTCACAGCTGAAACTAAGTCGTTCACACAGAACACATTATTTCACGCATTTTCTAAAGGCACATCTATCACCGTTGCACTTGCGTCTCGCATAAGAGAGACGTGTGTAGAAAGACATGCAAAAGTAATGCAAATTCAACTTTGAAAAAACATATCTTGAGACTTCATGGTGGGTTTCTTTTTTCCCCTGATCCAACTGCATCTTGTTTTTAAATGAAAAAAGTACTTTGTGATTGGCTTTTGGTCCTTTTTATTAGGTCCTTATTATTAAACACATATATACATACATGATGCTATTTTGTTTAAAGTTGTTTAAGCAACTATAATTTTAAGCAATTGATTATAATTGATTCATAAACATTATTTTAAACATTATGCACTGTTTTCACAGATAGTGATGTTATTTTATTGCTTTGAATAAACGTGCATTAGTAATATTTTGGTCGATGCGCCCTCTTATGGCCTCAGGAGAGAAGCCAAAAGCATTCTTTCACCACAATTGAAATTATGCATTTTTAATTCAGAATAATATCAGGGTTCCCACAGGTCCTTGAAATCTTTGAAAGTTTGTGAATCTGAAAAATTTTTTTCAAGGCCCTGGAAAGTTTTTGAAAATAGACACACATGGGTACAGGTCCTTGAAAGTGCTTGAATTTATTTTGTGCAAGAAGTTTTCTGGAAAAAATTCCATATTATTCCTTCCGGTCTGCTAATGTGTTATTTCACCAACACTTCGTGGCCTATGCATACTAGCTTGCTTGATTTACGTTACACGCATTTTCGCGTTACGTTTCGCGTTACGTTTGACTCACCAAAGAAGATTACAAAGAATAGCAAAGCATGTTCTAGTACACCCCCAAAACAAAATCAAGACTTTGTAAAAGAGCATAATGGGACCCCATTATTCAGGACTGTAAAGGGTCTACTTTTATTTGTGTGCACTCACAATATCAGCAAACGTTGTACTTTTTTAGAAAACAAACAAGATGTACTTTCTGCCGTCTCGGTCTTGAGCAGGAGGGCCTCGCAATGATGAACCGAAACTTAGTGAATACTTGTCTCACAGACATGATATCTAGAAATCTTTAAATTACTACTTTAAAACAAAATAATTTAAATCGAAAACAAAAACTCTTTCATTATGTAATCCGTAAGGATGCATTTCTCTCTGTCAAATGAGGAAATGGCAAATCAGGATTGTCAGCTTCATCTTTGCAAAACTGACTCATGCTGCTGCTGGCAGGGACATTAAACACCATCCGAGCCGGTGCTCTAATAGTCGCGGTAGCCTGTTCTCATGTTGTGTCCACCAGCGCAGCAAATCCTTTTCATCACCATAATAATTGACTGATATCTAAAATATAAAAATAAGGATGAAGCCGAAAACAAGCCCGATGCCTGGCCTACATCTGAGCTATGACCTGAAAATTGTCCCGAATCCGTAAACAAGTCAGGGCCCGTCGGACTTGGGCTAAAATGCAGGGCTCTAAAGCGCAGCTTGTTGCTATGATAAATCAAACAGATTTTTATTGTTATTGTAAAATATTAGAACATTAGGTCATGAATATTGTCTCGAAAGTCATGGAAATGTATTGGTATAAATGTGTACGAATCCTGACACATGGATGAGGATTGCAAGTTAAAGATGATTGCGGTGATGTACAGGAGTCGTACAGTAAGCACGCTTGAGTCCGTTATTATTGATGTGCAAACAAACAATATACAGACTCCTTATATCATTTGGTTATTTGTTGTTCTTATGGAGTCTCCAAGTGAGGACATAGTTCGCTCACATCTCTTTTTAGTCGCAAATGTGAGTGAAACACTCACACTGTCAAACCCTGAGGATATTTTTTTTAGAAGTATGATGCTACCTTTAACTTGTACAGTTTCTTTTTTAATAATAAAAATTTTATGCACATAATAAAAAAAGTTTAAAATTTTTGGCATGATACTTTAATTGATGCCCTTAAGGCTCTGAGTCGAGGTAAATAAACTTTTGGAAGCTGTTCAAGTCCGTCATCATCTCCTTGATTTGAAGGCAGTATTAATTGCGACTCATTATTGACAAGGCATGATATGAATATAATTTTTTGGTTTTGAAAGGTTTGATGAGACAGTCAAGGCCATCAATACTGGTTCTTTTGGCCAGACACCAAAACATTCTGCTTCCGCTGATCGAAAGCACCTCAGAGAGCTCGTCAACCCCAACATCATACAGTCCGCACCGGAGGTGGGTGCAAACAAGTTGCTTCTGAAGACCTTATATTCATATCAAAAGCAAACCATTTGTTTTTGAGTTGCTATGTGTGTATTTGTTAATTCGTGTAAGTTTGTGTTGTGTTAGTGGGTGGATGTGTCCGGTAGCGGCACCTCGCGTAAATCTTCATCCAAGACTGTAAGCAGTACACAGAAAAGTGAGCGCAGCCGACTCAGACTGCAGGACAAAGAGCTGCAGGAGATCTCAGATGGTGGCTGGTGTCTCAGCATGCATCAGCCTTGGGCTTCACTGCTTGTTAAGGGCATAAAAAGGTACAGTTCACTTGAAGACCCCATAAATCATGTCATCTCTTGCTCGGGGTGGATGCATTCAATTGTTTCTAAAATGTGAATGTTTTTCCTGCTAAATTATTAATAACACCTGCATCTGACTAGCATTTCATGTGTTTGTGTAGGGTAGAAGGCAGAACATGGTACACATCCCATAGGGGGCGCCTTTGGATTGCTGCTGCTGCTAACAGACCCACTCCTCAAGAGATTGCTGAGGTAGAGGCCATGTACCGGCACATTTACAAAGAAGGTGTGTTTAATGTTTGCAGATATATGGCAGCAGTAATAAAAACTGTTAGATCTAAAGACCATTAGTCATGTTCGTAGACTATAATGCCTTTGTAATTTCACCTAACCTTTCACTTATTTCACTGTCCAGAGCCCAAGTTTCCTGCGGAGTATCCCACAGGCTGTCTGCTGGGCTGTGTGAATGTCACAGATTGTCTCTCTCAGGAGCAGTTCAGAGAACAGGTCAGTGGCCTTTTTTTGCGCTCTTGGTATTCATCTATTTAAAGCAGTGTATTTCTCTGTGTAAGTCCTCCGAGCTTGTTTTTGTAAACAAGCTTGGCATCTTGTGCTCGAATCGTTAACATCACCTGCTGTCTCTCAGGAACATCTGGAGCTCTTAGGGGCATTTACACACACTCATAATGATGTGCCGTTACAAAGCAAGTAAATGTCACTTGCTTTCAGCGATTTGAGCCATATATCAATTTTGTTTATTGTTGGTTTATTTGCAGTGGCTCCAAAACATATTAAGTATAACTTAACAGATTTTCATGCAGTTTTGTATTGGTAGTGTATGTAAATGAACGATGTGCACCCAGATATCCCTGTTTATTTGTCAGCAGTTGACAGCTCGATAATGTGTTTTGCATAATCCGGTGGACATGTGCTGACAAATAAGTGAGGATATCTTGGTGCAGGTATAACAGAGAAAACGGTACATTTATTTGTAAGTTATCCTTTAAGCCATACTCAAAAATGTTTGAATGTCTTTGGATTAGGACAGGAATGAAGTTGTAGAGATTTGAAACTTGAAGGGATAGTAGTACTCACATCCTCCACAATGTCACCAAGGCTTGCCCTAATCGGCCTGACAGTGGCACTACAGTGATCCAAAGTACGAAATCTCGTAACTTTTAAACTGTTAGTCGCAGACTCAAGTGTCTTATATTATTGGACTCCTTGGCTCACGACGGACATGCCTCAGATCACCTGGAATTTTCAGGTATTTTAGAATTTAAGGAAACCCTACTTTTATAAGCTAGTCATTGTTTTCACTTGATCAGAACCAAACCGGTGCAGAAAGACTCTTTGGATAGTGAATATCAATAATTATCAAAAATGCTGAACTTTCGTCTCACCGTCGCGACAGACGGCAAAACGTTTGTGAGGGGAGGAGCCACTTGTACTAAAATGCCTAATGAGATATTTCAGAACAATATTGTTAAACATGTATGTAAGAGCTCAATCTGAGGTCAGCATAAAAAAAAGATGTGGAGTTTGGCCATTTGGTGGCGCTATAACATGGAAAAATTTAAAATGGGCTATAACTATGCACCCGTTCCTTCGATTGACTTGAAAATTATTGTCTTTGTCCAAAGTGCCACAAGTGTTAATGAGGACATTCGTGTATCTCGAAAAACATGGCCGCTTTTGGGCAATGAATTTCAAGAACCTATTTAGACAAGGTTAAGGGGGGCCGATCGGAACAAAACTCGGTGGGCATTTTCAACTCGTGGCTCTAGATGTCTATAAGAATTTTGGATGAAATGGGCAACTAAATAATGCCAACAAGTTTTATGCCTCTGTAATCATGTAGTGTTTCACACATTAACACAATATTCATATCATTCGATGGATCTCTTTATACTACTTCTAACTACTTTTGTGAACTAGTTCTAGGTTTTTCACCTAACCTGTATAAAACCTCTGCAGTGCAATTCTTTGGACTCTTTAGAACAATAATTATCAAAAAAAAAAAAAGTTGAACCTTTACCCTTTGGGCAACTATAACGGGTTGATTTAAAAGAGGGGCATAGTCAAGAGCATGCAAAAGCCTATATCTCAAAAAAGAAAACTTCTAAACAAGCATGCAAAGTTTCATGGAGATCGGACCATAGGTGGTGCTATAACAATGAAAAAGTTGTCAAAAACATAATATCTCTATAGTAAATGACATGAAATTGCCAAAAATGTTCTTTTTAATAATTGATAATTAATAGGTGTTATATGCTTGCTAAATAATATGTTATACTTTTTATAATATGTTATACAACATTTTATGTTGTTTTTAAAGATCTCATTTATTTATTTAATTTTTGTGAATTCTGTTCTTCAAACAAAATTCTAATCACATTGTATGTGAATATAATAAAACCCAGAGGTGGACAGTAATGAAGTATTTTTAGTTTACTCAAGTGAAGAAAAAAGTATCTGTACTATGTTTTTCTTTGGAAAACTTTTACTTCACTACATTCCAAAACATAATATCGTTTTTTAACTGCACTACATTTCATAAATAAAAGTTGTTGTTGTTGTTGTTGTTTAACCTTTAATACTTACAGTGGGGAAACAATTATTTGATGCCATGCTGATTTTGTACGTTTGCCCACTGACAAAGAAATGATCAGTCTATAATTTTAAAGGTTGGTTTACAGTATGTGAACCAGGACCTTAATGTGCTTCTTCTTGAGCCACTCCTTTGTTGCCTTAGCCGTGTGTTTTGGGTCATTGTCATGCTGGAATACCCATCCCTGACCCATTTTCAATGGGGGAAGGAGGTTCTCACCCAAGATTTGACGGTACATGGCCCTGTCCATCGTCCCTTTGATGCTGTGCAGTTGTCCTGTCCCCTTAGCAGATAAACACCCCCAAAGCATAATGTTTCCACCTCCATGTTTGACGGTGGGGATGGTGTTCTTGGAGTCATAGACAGCATTCCTCCTCCTCCAAACACGGCTAGTTGAGTTGATGCCAAACAGCTCGATTTTGGTCTCATCTGACCAAAATACTTTCACCCAGTTCTCCTCTGAATCATTCAGATGTTCATTGGCAAACTTCAGACGGGCCTGTTCATGTGCTTTCTTGAGCAGGGGGACCTTGCGGGCGCTGCAGGATTTCAGTCCTTCACGGCGTAGTGTGTTACCAATTGTTTTCTTGGTAACTATGGTCCCAGCTGCCTTGAGATCATTGACAAGATCCTCCCGTGTAGTTCTGGGCTGATTCCTTACCGTTCTCATGATCACTGAAACTCCACCAGATGAGATCTTGCATGGAGCCCCAGACTGAGGGAGACTGACAGTTATTTTGTGTTTCTCAAATTTGCAAATAATCGCACCAGCTGTTGTCAGCTTCTCACCTAGCTGCTTGGCGATGGTCTTGTAGCCCATTCCAGCCTTGTGTAGGTCTACGGTCTTGTCCCTGACATCTTTTGACAGCTCTTTGGTCTTGGCCATGGTGGAGAGTGTGGAATCTGATTGAGTGATTGCTTCTGTGCACAGGTGTCTTTTATATAGGTAACAAGCTGAGATTATGAGCACTCCCTTTAAAAGAGTGCTCCTAATCTCATCTTGGTACCTGTGTAAAAGATACCTGGGAGCCAGAAATCTTGCTGATTGATAGGGGATCAAAAACTTATTTCACTCATTAAAATGCAAGTCAATTTATAACATTTTTTTGAATTGCATTTGTCTCCCACTATTAAAATAAACCTACCATTAAAATTATAGACTGATCATTTCTTTGTCAGTGGGAAAACATACAAAATCAGCAGGGAATCAAATAATTTTTCCCCTCACTGTAAGAACATTAAAAATGTAGTACTTTCTTGTACTCAAGTAAATCTTTGAATTACTTTTAAAAGTAAGAAAGTACTAGATTTCTAATGTAATTAAGTATTAAATGATATATAATATGAAATGTAGTGCAGTAAAAAGTACAATACTTATGCTTTGTACTAGTACAATTTTATGCTTTGGAAAATTGTGAAGTAAAGTTTTCTAAAATAAAAAAAATAAAAAAGAACACTGATAAAGTACAGACACTGGTAAAAATACTTCACTACTGTCTGCTTTAATATTATACATGTTTCAGTTTATGAAAGTATTTGTTGGTCAAAACAGTAGTTTGATATGACCACCAAAAAGTATCTGTCTCACACTGGTGGTATAAAAGGATGGTAAAATTTCTGTGCATAATCTGAGATTAAACCATCCAGACTGTTAAATTGTCACAATACAACCATTAAAGGCTTGAATAAGTTTAAGTTATCCGTGAAATCTTTCAGCTTACACTGCTAAAAATCTGAAGACTGGCTTGATTTTTTTCGGCTATTAATGGAAACTCCTTTAGACTGCAAATGGGAGCAAAAGTTGTGTAGTGTTTTCCAACCTTTATTGTACCCCATGACAACATGCAGTGTTTTTGGACCAAAACTTTTTGTACAGGAATTGACATCAACAAACAAACCCACCCTAAAAAATATTCACTAGAGTAAAAAGTATGTAGCACAATTTCATACAGCCTACCAAAACATTTCAACAGCCATACATGTACTGTTAAAATGTGGGAAAAAGTATTTAATTTCTGGTTGTGAAATGTTAGTGGATCATGTTCATAGTAAATGTTGAACTGCTCCTGTGGTTTATAACAGGTCTTGCCTCAGTTTTTTGGAAATGGCAATTGGTTTGATATTTTTTTTGTATCAATGACATTCATTTTTAAGTGTAACTTAAGTTTCCAAATACAGTTTGGGACCTCTGTATGTGTGCATCGTATGGATGTCACAATGCATTATTCTAAAACGGCAAGATGTGAAAAGTTAAAAATAGTTTGCATCTCAAAACTCCTGCTTTTGTTCCATTTCACTGCACTCTGTCTAGCTGTTTTTGAATTGAATAACATCTTCTGTGCATACACCCCCTTAGGCTTTACATGATGTGACATGATTTAAAAGCCATTAAAAACAGATCAAATTGGATGAGTCACACACAAAGCTGTTAAATAGCTGATATACCCACACCTGTGTCCGCACAGACTGTGTTCAAGTCTGGTCTGGTACTGGTGTCGATATCCAATATAAAACCTGGGCTTTGAAGCAAAAGTAGTAAAAAAAAAAAAAATACAAATAAATAAATATATATATATATATATATATATATATATAATATATATATATATATATATATATATATATATATTCATGATGAATGTTACTAAATGTAAGTTTTATCATGTTGTTGACATTGGCGTTTTTAAAAAGCAATATGCCACATTGACCTTTGCATTGACTTTTTTTTCCTCCCTGCAGTTAATGTTTTTTCATGCCTAATACACTTTTCACCATGATATAGTCGCTGTAATGCATGGCTCCTGATGCTTCATTCATTTAAAAACCTATAGATCTACTTGATAAAGCTTCAAAATGCTTTTATGTTTTTCACTCAGTGTTTTAATATCAATTTACTTCCCATTTATTTCTCCACATTAATACATCTTAGTCACTTCTCTAACTCCCTCCCTCTCTCCAATGCAAAAATCAATGCTCACAGTGCACTTGAACTGAGCAGCACACAGCAGTATTCTGGCGTACAAGCACATTCCTCTCTCTGTCTGTGTCCGCTTCCCCTGCTGTCTTCTTCTGTAGCCTACAGCACACTTCCTGCCTCATTTCCTGTTCTCCCTGCATGGCAGGCTCCCTGTAATAGAGGTGTAATTGGTGCTGCTGCAGCAGCGTCTGCTATTGAGATGAGCTCTCCTCTGTTGTGGTTCACAGATCATCTCACAAAGAGCGTGTAGGAGTCGAAATTTTTATTTCAAAATCAAGAGAAAGCAAAAGACTGAAACCTATTTTTTTGGACTGTGAAGGTTTTTGCTTTGTAATGTTATTTATTGACTTAAGCACATATTTTATTTCAAAAGTAGATGTTTGCAATGTCTTGGAACAATGTGTTTGCCCTTGAGGATCAACTTGTGTGTCTTTTTGAGTGTTTAGGAAAACATGCAAGACATGTTGTAGAGATTTATCATTCTTCCTGAAACAATTTGGTATTAGTTTAAATACACTGCTGAACGTAATTTTCTTTTTGGTGTAGACACATTGCACTTTGAAACAGGAAGCTGGGGCTGGATGTATCAAATGACATACTTGTACTAAAAAAGTGCCATTTAGCTCACTTCACAGCCTAGAAAGGCAAAGGGGTCATAGTTTGGCTAGTTAGCATATGGTCCATTTAGCTCCTGCTGAGCTTTGAGTAATTGCAGTTTTTGCAAACATTTACATAACAATTCTTTAAATTATATTGTAGTGTATTTTTTTTTTTCTCAGTAATTGTACTTTGTATAATATTGTATTATACTGTATTATACTTTAATTTATAAATCATATATGCAGAGACTATATAATTATTTTTTATTTATGCCCTTGAAACTGATTTGTATTTATGGTTCAGGTGATGGGCTAAAAATGAATTCTTTAAAAAAATGAAACAAAACTTTATTTTATTTTAATTTAAATTTTTGCTTGAAATAAATATGTGTGTGTGTGTGTGTATATATATGTATATATATATATATATATATATATATATATATATATATATGCATACATACACATATATTATATATATACACACACATATATATATATATATATATATATATATATATATATATATATATAAAATAACTATTCTAATTCTATTCTTAACTATTATATTATTAAAAAACATAACTATTATAACATTATAAAAGAAAAAATTATATAGACATTTAAAAAAAATAATAAAAATTACGAATATTGCCAAAACTTTAAATAAAAAGAGAAAACGGAAAGAAAATATAAAAATGAAAACTAATTTAAAATCTGAATAAAGAATATTTTATCTTAGTGATACTAAAATCACACAAAAATTGCGTATGTCAGTGTGAGCAGGATGAGTCATAAATACAATACAATTCAGACAAAAAAAAAAAAAAACCTATGTATGTTTCCCCCTTAACCAAAAAATGTAAATATATTTCTTTTAAATAAACTTTAAGTTGATTTTATTTTAGTTATTTTTTAAGGGGCATGCTTGCATACAGATTTTCCCTTAGAGACAGAGGATAAAAGCCAAAAAGACAATTTAAATGTAACTAATTATATTAATTTTTTAAAATGTAAACAGTGTTTTACTCTCAGCACAGCCTGCAGAGGGCGCAATGCACCATCAGCTCCTCAACCTCAGCAGTCCACTACTGCCATTTTGACTGCTGCTTCACTGAAGCAAAGCCTGAGAATCCTTTCATACTAATTTGTCATGCAATTGCTTTCATATTGCACACTTCTACTTGATAGCTGTATGTTTGAAGCGAGCATCTATTTTCCTAGTTTCTATGATGTCAAGCAGAGGATTTAAAAGGATTATGTCCAGGTGCAATATCACAACCCGGCTCTGTCCTTGATTAATTATAAATCAATGAAGTCTATTGCAGCTCAGAGGGCTCTAATCTTTTCTCTTTTATCCAGTGTAAATGTCGGCATTCCTCAGCCCCTCTGTCTGCTTTAACCTGAGAGAATCTGTCTGCCTCTGTGCTTTTCAAAAACCAAACACCACTTGACAAATCCACCATGCACTGAATGAATTTGCAGGCAACTGTCATATGGCTAGACTGATGCCCCTGTTCAGGCTGCAGATACTTAGAGGGGATACTCTGGTTTTAAAACAATCAACACAAGAAAAAAAAATCCTTTGGCTAAACTTCATTTTCTTTTTTTTCTTTTTTCCAAGTTCCCCAATCATGCCATTTTTAAGGTTCCTAATATTGTTTTGGGAGTCTCCTACAATAGGTGTACATGCATGCATACATACTCTGCTTTGATTGGTCAGGTGGCCCAGTCTGTTGTGATTGATCTACCGCATACAGCGCGTGTCAGAAACGATATGCCCATTGCCATAGTTCTGTTTTGAACCTCTATTATTGATCATGCTTACAGTTTGTGATTCAGTGGAGCCAGCTGGTCCACATAAACTGGTTACTGAGCCATCTTTTAATAGCAAGCGTTTTGCGAATCTCGCGAATCTTTCGAAACTCCCTGAGATTAGAGAAGCAGCCGTCAGTAAAATGACATGTTTGAGGGCAGATCAAGCTGTTCGCAGCCAGCCAACATAGAACATAGGTGGGAATTTTGCAAATGTGTTTCACCATGATGTCATATTTATTAATTTATTAATTGGGATATGTTTTCTGTATATATTAGTGGGTGCTTGGGTGAGTTAATTAACCCACTAGCAAAGCACTTTTGTTTTAACAGTGTTGGATTGGATTAGTGATGGATCTGGAAGAATCAAATTTTTATTTTATTTTTTTTTAACCATCAAATTTTACAATAGTGTATTTTAAGTTATCAATAATGACTCTTTTCATCAGGCCATCCACAATGTAGATGGGAACAGATGAGAATAAATTGAGCGTTACATCACATGCTCACCAATGGATCCTCTGCCGTGAATAGGTGCCGTCAAAATGAGTCTAAACAGCTGATGAAAACATCACAACAATCCACAAATTAATCAACACAAATCCATTAATTACCATCTTGTGAAGTGGAAAGTGGTGTTTTGTAAGAAACAAATCCACCATTAAGGCATGTTTAATTTTAAAGTCACTTCTGGCCAAGATATGAGTTTGTGAATCCTTAATAACACTTTAGTGGGAAAAGTCCATCCCTTTTTGGTGTCTCACATAAAAATCCACCAACTTATTTGTTTAGAACTGTTTCGGACTGTTTCACTCGTAAACAGTGCTTGCCCCATGCATATTCTCTCCTGATTCAGGCAATACAACCTTACACTGGGTAAAGCAATATATGTGACCGTGGACCACAAAACCTGTCATAAGGGTACTTTTTTTTTTTTTTTTTTTTTTTTTTTTGAAATTGAGATTTGTACATCATCTGAAAGCTGAATAAATAAACTTTCCATTGATGTATGGCTTGTTAGGATAAGAACATTGGGAATCTGAGGGTGCAATAAAATCAAAATATTGAGAAAATCACCTTTAAAGTTGTCCAAATTAAGTTCTTAGCAATGCATATTACTAATCAGAAACTAAGTTTTGATAGATTTACAGTAGGAAATTTACAAAGTATCTTCATGGAACATGAACTTTACTTAAAATCCTAATGATTTTTGACATAAGAAAACTCGATAATTTTGACCCATATTGTTGGCTATTGCTAAAAATATATCTGTGCGACTGGTTTTGTGGTCCCAGGATCATGTATGTTAAGGACTCATATTTTAGCCTGAAGCAATGGTTTGAAGTTATTAATGTCTTAATGATGAATGTGTTTATTATAATCACGCAAGCTTTTCACTTCACAAAATATTAGTTGATGGACTGGAGTCGTGTGATTACTTGTGGATTATTGTGATTTTATTTTATTTTATTTTTTTTTTTTCATCAGCTGTTTGAACTCTGGTTCTGACGGCACCCTTTCACTGCAGAGGATCCATTGGTGAGCAAGTGATGCTAAATGTCTCCAAATCTGTTCCAATGAAGAATTCTCACCAAATTTTCAATTTTGGGTGAACCGTTTCTTTAATTTTGTTGACGCAATTAACGCTGCCTTCTCTATAGCCAACTCCCGCAACTTTGCTTGTCGGTAAGAGGGCCCCTTCCTGTCTAAGTGTAAGGTTCTTCAAAGTAGACTATGCTAATAGTCCAGCTACACAAGTCTAATTTATTTGTTTGATAAATTGATCTAACATCCAATAGTGCAGCATGGTTTTTGTTTGTAGGTTTTATGGATTGTATGACAGTATTAATCTCCGAGCTTGAGCAGGAGAGCCCCTCTTTTGTCTTGCGGTTTTATTTGGAGACAAAATTGACAGCGCAAACATCTGTGACTGCCACCGCCAGCGTTCCCACACCCTCTTAGTCTCATTAGCTTTAATGAGATATTGACACAGACACTGGTGTCTAAATTATGCACACTCGTTTTCCGCTGATGTATAAATAGCACTGATGAAATGTAATTGCTCTCCTTTAGATCACTCAGAGGGTGATTATGGAGAGACGGCTCCGAGCGACTTCTTCCCGGTCGTCGGACAATTCTAACCGCCGAGAGAAGCGAGTCGCTCCCCGGCTGCTTTTCCAGACCTCGGGCTTGTGGTCTGGCTGTGGCAATAACAGCGCGAGCGGAATCTGCTCGGAATCCTCTTTCTTGTGTTTGTCTTGTTTGCTCAGTGGCTGTTTTCTCTGGCTTTTCGGCGCTGATCCTGTGGAGTGTCATAAAAGCCTGTGTTTGAGGTGCAGGCAGTGTGAGCGCCTTTTCATCCTCTGTTTGAGTGCTCACAGCTCGGAGGCCAACCATAAATCCAGTCTGGGAAGCAGGAGGGGGGTGGAGTGGGGGTTGAGAGAGCGAGGGCGAGAGACTGAAAGAGAGAGAGAGGCTGGGCGTAAATAAAGCTTCCCATAAAAGCCTGAACGAGAAGTGTGGATCCTTCCATCCTGTCCTCCTCCACCCCCTCTGAAAGAGAATTAGCGCGGGCTATGTGGCCTCTCCGGCTGTAGTTTGTTTCCCCTCCCACTCAAAGAAAAAAGGCTCGGCTGGCTTTGGAGCAGCAGTGGGCAGCCTGGAGGGAGGGAAGAGAGGAGGGCGCTGGCGGGGGTAGTAGGTTTTCACAGACACATACACCATGGCCCATCTGTTTGGAGGCATTATAACAGTCTTGCAGTATTAGAGTGCATTGAGATATTGATCAACGACCCCCCACTCTCAGGATTACTGGGAAGGCACCATCATCTGCTCCCTGCCCCTCCTGTTTTGTTTTGGAGATTGAGACATAAATTATGTGGCTGAGCCACAGATTTCATTCAGACACCTTTCTAGGCATCTAATGTAACAGTTCAAATCTCATGTTACATCGAAACAGCAGTGACGATAGAGTAAGATCAGTTTTTGATAATCTACACTACTGGTAAAGAGTTTGAAATAATTTGTTTTCTTTTCTTTCTTTTTTTTTTTTTTTTAATAATGTTTTTGTCTCTTTTGTCTTTTAAATCTCTTATGCTCACCAAGGCTGAATTAATTTGATAAAAAAATACAGCAAAACTATAATATTGCGAAATATTTAACACAACTGGGTTCTGTTTCAATATTTAAAAAAAAAAAGCTGAATTTTCAGAATCATTACTTTAGTGTTACATGATCTTTCAGAAATCATTCTAATATGCTGATTTGCTGTGCAAGAAACTTATTAATAATTGGCTTATTAATAAGATTATTAATAATGTTGAAAAAGGTTTTGCTGCTTTACACTGTGGAAACCATGATACTCTTCTATCCAAAAGTTTGAGGTAAGTATTAAGCTTAAATGGAAAAAGAAGAAAATATTGCTATTATTCAGCAAGGACACACTAAATTAGTCATAAGTGACAGTAAACACATTAAAATGTTATAGAAGATTTCTGTTTCAAATAAATGCTGTTCTTTTGAACTTTCTATTCATCAAAGAATCCTGACTGTAAAAAACAGCAGCATTTATAATAATAATAACCATCATTATTAATTCAGTGCCAATGATAAATGAGCATCAAAAACAGCATTTTATAATTTCTGAAGGGTGGTGTGACACTAAAGGCTGAAATACAGTAAAGTCTGCTAAAAAATGTATAAGTGAAATAAATTACATTTTAAAATGTATTAGAATTGAAAAGTTAATTTTCATTGTTATAATGTTTGACTATTGGTCAAATTTAGCGTTATGGATGTGACATATAAATGCTTAGAGAATGTACGTGTTACCAATATACCGATCCATCTGTTTATATTTTAATAAACCCTTGCTGGTAAAGTCTAAACATCAGAAAAAGTATCAGTTAATGCACAAGTTTTCTATGTTAAAAAAGGGAAATAATAATGCGTTATGGATGTGACAAAAAAGGCCACAGTTTTTGAGAGACTACATACTTTGTAGGATTTCTGCTAATTAAAATGCACAAACCAGACGCAATAATACCCAACAAATAGAGAAGCGATGGCTGTTCACAGAACATATAACTGTTACCTTGTTTTAATTTTAATGTGTCTTTTTATGATGAATATATATATATAAATGATATAAATAGTACTTACCAGACTATGGAAAATCATGCACTAAAAATAAAAAGAATGCTTTAAAAACTTTAAGAGAGACCTCACATGGGTATTTGAACCACCAAATGTTGATATCTGTGTTATCAGTATAGAAAAAACCTTGGTAAAAACTTTATTTTTTCATGGTAGGGTTGACATTTGCATGGAATTTATTTTTTTGTCCCAGTGTTGTCTACATACAAGGTTTAAAAAGCACATTTAGCTGAAAATGTACTGGCCGTGATACAACTGGGAATTTACCAGCCATCAAGCATATTTGTGGCAAAGAATGCAAACCGCCATGCCAAAACACTTGTCACGAAAACATGGAGACATGCCTTTTTTGTTTGTTAGATTTTTGTTTTGTTTGCTTAATGCTAAGAATATCTTACCACAGTTTTGGAATTTAGTGATCTTTCATTTAGTAGATCATATTTTGATTTGCCTACAACAGGGAAGGTCTGACTGTCGTTAAACATTAAACCATGGTGTATTTCCTTGTAGACTAAATAAACTATCTGGTCAGTGTCCTGTTATTTTTAAAAAAAAAAAAAAAAATTTAACCAAAACAAATTGTACCAAAGCACATGTATTCTCTATGGTTTTCAACGTGCTGTCAAACATAACTATTATGTTTAATTGTCTGTTACATTGATTGTTGACCAAAACAGTGGAATTCAGTCCTAATACAACAAAAATTGTAAGCCCTCACAATATTCATTTCCTAAATCTCATACTCTGTTTAGTTTGATTGTATTGATCTAAACCTTGAACAGAGCCCTTAATATCTCTGTCAGTCCAGTGCTGTTTTGTAGGCTGCCATGTCAGGATGATTATGGACACCTCCATTTGGCTGTCAACACGGCACTTTTTTAGTCAGCCAGATATGAGCGGGAAAAAAAGAACCAATTTCCTCTCCACTGTAGCTGAGTGCTGTATTGATCTGTATTGACTGAGCATGGGCAGGTTGTCCTGCCAGAGAGAAGCTGTGGTATTGTTGTAGTACTCCATCATTTGCAGTCTCGGTGTGCATGTAAATGTAAGGGCTTGACTTGCCATTGCTTTATTAGGTTGAATATCAGCTGTTTATGCTGCAGATTGGCTTGGTATGGCATGGCAAAATGAGATAAAAGGCAGCTTTTAATGTTTTATCTCTAGATGTTGTTGTTGTTGTGTTCGACATGATATCTAATTATATCTAATTACACCGTAAATTAATTTGTTACAAAGCAAAATTTGTATTTGTATTAATTTTTCTTATTGTCACTATAGCAATGTATGGATTTCCGTTTCTGCCACTGAATAAAAAAAATAAGTGACAGTGTTGCTCACAATTCAGACTTTTTTTCTCAGTTGTGAGATATAAACTCATAATTGTGAGTCAGAACTTCAAGATATAAACTCACAAATCTGACTTTTTTCTCAGAATTGTGATAAACTCACAATTGTTAAAAAGTTATAAAGTCAGATGTGCGAGATGTAAACTCTGAGAGCGTATCAGTCTTTTTTTTTTTTCTCCTCAAAACCAGACTTTGTATTTTGCAGTTGTGACTATATATCTCGCAATTCTGAGAAAAAAAGTCTGAATTGCAAGGTCAAACTTGCATTTGCAAGGGGAAAAAGTCAGAATAGCAAGATAAAATCTCTTATTTGCGAGAAAATGTCAGAATTGTGAGTTTATATTTTGCAGTTCTGACTTTAGAACTCACACTTGCAATACTTTGTTCTCTGAATTTTATGCTATAAACTCAAAATTGCGAGGAATAAAGTCAGAATTGGGAGATATAAACTCATAATTCTGACATTATTTTGAACAATTTTAAGTTAATATAACAATTCTGAGAAAAAAATCAGAATTGTGAGTCTATCTCGCAGTTCTGACTTTATAGCTTGCACTTGCAAGTTTGTCACGCAATTCTGACCTTTTTAATTTCTCAAAATTGCATGCTATAAACTGAATTGCAAGGAATGTAATCAGAAATGCAAGATATAAACTTGCATTCGCGAGAACAAAGGTCAGAATTGCGCATTTATATCACAATTCTGACTTTATCACAATTTTGAGTTAATATCACGCAGTTCTGAAAAAAAAGTCAGAATTATGAGTTAATTTCTCACAGTTCTGACTTTATAACTCGTAATTGCAAGTTTATAACACGCAATTCTGACTTTATTCATTTGTCAAAATTGCATGCTAGAAACTCAAAATTGCGAAAATTAAAGTCCGAATTGCAAGATATAAACTTGCAGTTGTGAGAAAAAAGTTAGAGTTGCAAGATACAAACACATTTGCGAGAACAAAAGTCAGAATTGCAAGTTTATATTGCACAGTTCTGACCTTATAACTCGCAATTGCAATACCTTATTTATTTCTCAGAATTGCATGCTATAAACTCAAAATTGCTAGAAATGAAGTCAGAATTGTGAGATATAAACACACAATTCTCTTGCAATTTTTGTTTATATCACGCAGTTCTGAGACAAAAAGTCAGAATTGTGAGTCTGTATCTTGCATATCTGAATTATAACTTGCACTTTTAAGTTTATATCACACAATTCTGACTTTATTTCTCAATTTTGAATGCTCAAAATTGCAAGAAATAAAGTGCAAGATACAAATTTGCATTTGCAAGAACAAAGGTCAGAATTGTGAGTTTATTTTATTTCTCACAATTTTGAGTTTATATAACGCAATTCTGAGAAAAAATGTCTGAATTGTGAGTTTATATCTAACAGATCTGACTTTATAACTCGCAATTGCAAGTTTATATCACGTAATTCTGACTTTATTTATTTCTCAGAAGTGCGTGCTATAAACTCAAAATTGCGAGAAACAAAGTCAGAATTGTGAGATATAAATTAGCAACTGCAAGGAAAAATTTTTTAATTGAAATACAAACTCTCATTTGCTTGCATTTTATATTTTGCGGTTAAAAAAAACAAGTCCCAATTGTGAGTTTATATCTCGCAGTTCTGACTTAATAACTCGCAATTGCAATGCTTTATATATTTCTCAGAGTTGCGTGCTATAAACTCAAAATTGCGAGAAATAAAGTCAGAATTGCAAAATATAAACTTGCAATTGCAAGAAAAAAAAATCAGAATTGCGATTTACGACCTCGCATTTGCGAGAAAAAAGTCAGAATTGCGAGTTTATCTCGCAGTTCTGACTTCATGACTCACAGTTGCAATAGTTTATTCTTTTCTCAGAATTGCATGCTATAAATTCAAAATTGCGAGAAGTAAAGTCAGAATTGTGAGATACAAACTCTAATTTGCTTACATTTTATATTTTGCGGTTATATTTTGTGGTATTTTTTTGCAATACTTTATTTCTCAGAAGTGCATGCTATAAATTCAAATTTGCGAGAAGTAAAGTCAGAATTGTGAGATACAAACTCTCATTTGCTTGCATTTTATATTTTGCGGTTATATTTTGTGGTATTTTTTTTGCAATACTTTATTTCTCAGAATTGCGTGCTATAAATTGAGTTGCAAGAAATAAAGTCAGAATTAAGAGATAAAATCACAATTCTGTCTTTATTTCTCTGAATCTGGAGTTTTTAGCATGCAATTCTGAGAAAAAAATTCTGAATTTTGAGTTATAATTCACAATTCTGACTTGCAATTGCGAGTTTATATCATGCAATTCTGACTTTATAATTTGCAGTTGTGAGTTTATATCACACAATTCTGAGAAAAGCAGAATTGTGAGATTTTAAAAAGTCACAATAAAAAGTCACCTTTTTTATTTTTTATTCCGAGGCAGAAACAGGCTTCAATAGCAGTTAATTATAACACAATAACAAAAAGTTTTGGCATATTGTTGTAGAGAGTTTTAAAAGGGCCTTTGTATTTATTTAAAGGTGTAAGCAAATTCTTTTATTATTTAGTTCTTTTTATTATACATTATATTATGATGTTGTTGTTGTTGTTGTTGTTGTTGTTGTTATTGTTCTTATTGATCCAATGTAATAATTAACAATCTTGTTTTTTAAATAATCATCAATTTTCTGTATTGACCAGACTTTTGTGATTTGAGCTGTAGTTCATTTTTTTTTTTTTTTTTGACAGTTGTCAGATTTTCTCTCAATTCATTAAAACTGAGTGCAATGGATTTTGAAATGTACATAGTCACATTTCAGCGAATTTAAAATGAGAGGTTAATCATATTACCGGCAGAAAATCATGCTATTAATTGGGATTATTTTAATCTATTAGCCCTGGTTGTTATTTGGAAAAGGTGCTTTGTCTATTGAGATGCAGAACAAAACAGTTAAGCTGCCTCTTATAAGAAGACAGTGGCCGGTTGGCAGGGGGCGGCAGCCCTCGTTAGTGCAGGTTCGAAGGCCAGCTGATGCCTGTGTTTCCTTGTGTGGTAATGTGATATTTATATGCTGAAAAGCCTTCCTCCAGTGGGAGAGACGCCCGGAGTGGCTGAACTGGATCTGAGCCAAACCGAGAGAGTCCTTTTTCTCTCTCACGCTATCTTATTCTCTCTCTCTCTTTCTCTTTCTCTCTCTCTCTCTCGCTCTCTCTATTGCCCTACCTATCCTCCCCCTGCAGACATTGTTTTTCCCTGTCAGTATAGTGTGTAAGGATGTGGTTGTTAGGAATTCAATTTCTCCAGTAGCTGCCTTCATTATCTGCTGTGTGAAGAGGTGCTTTGAAGCCCCCTCCCTCTCTGTGTGCTGGGCGTTTTGCCGTGCTGGAGAGGTCAGAGCGTATGTGACTCTGCAGCAGTGTGTAGAATGGGACCAGTGGAGTCTGGATATAGTGAAAACCTCAGATAGACATGTGACTACAGCACTCTTCTGTATAGGGATGGAAAATGTTTGGGTACTTAATAATCCTTGATCTGATTCCTCTTAACAATTGTTGTCTCTTTGTGATTCTAGAAATGGTAAATTCATCGTTAAATTTTCGTAGTGCTGTCAGTTGATTTAAAAAAACAACAAATTTTTCTCACATTTTTCTGTAATTAATCATGATTATATGTGACCCTGGACCACAAAACCGGTCTTAAGTCGCTGGGGTATATTTGTAGCAATAGCCAAAAATACATTGTATGGGTCAAAATTATTGATTGTTCTTTTATGCCAAAAATCATTAGGATATTAAGTAAAGATCATGTTCCAATAAGATATTTTGTAAAATTCCTACTGTAAATATATGAAAACTTAATTTTTGATTAGTAATATGCATTAAGAACTTTATTTGGACAACTTTAAAGGCGATTTTCTCAATATTTAGATTTTTTTTTTTTGCACCCTTAAATTCCAGATTTTCAAATAGTTGTATCTCCAAATATAGTCCTATCTTAACAAACCATAAATCAATGGAAAGCTTATTTATTCAGCTTTCAGACTATTTACAAATCTAAATTTTGAAAAATTTATCCTTATGACTGGTTTTGTGGTCCATGGTCACGTATTTATGCTGTCATAATTTTACATTTGAATCTCCAAATGTAGAAAGTCAGTATGTTTAACATTTAACTTAGTCACCATTTTACAGAGTGAAGTATTTATTATAAATGATTTATCAGGGCACATCATCATCATTATTTTTATTTTTTTTTTTTAAATTCAATTGCACTTGTAATCTTTAATCAAAAACATTAACCTCCCTTCCCCCACTCAACGACATCTCATGACAAAAGACTTGAAAAAGGGGTTTGACTATATTGATTGTCCAATGACCAGACTTTTAGCACCCTTCGCCTGGGGTTTGATTGACAGGCGATCTGACCAATCAAAATGCAGAATCTGGCATTTTGTTTGACAAACAAACCAGACAGCAAAGTTAATAGATCAACTGAGGCGATATAGTGATCTGTCATATTAAAGAGCCCCAAAAATACTTTGAATTTCTTTAAAAATTTGAAAGCTGAGACTTTAGTCCTTTTCGCCATTTATTAAGATTAGTAAGATTTCATTGACGTCAGAATACAGACTGTTGTTGTTTATCTCTCACCACCTGCGTAAAAATCCCTGCCCGTATTACCTACTGTTTTTTGATGAACACCAAGGTTGTGTGGTTATTTAACTGCCGTCCGAATCCACATCTTTGAGGTTACGAGAAGAAATAGATTCAAAATTCAATGTTTAATACCTTCTTGACCTCTGCCGAACACCGTACAGTAACTGTTGTACTTCGTTGTAATTGGCATGCATATTTCTTACGGAAATGCTCGAAAGAATTTAAAAGAACAATCAGGCCTCAATGCTAAGGATTTTTTCTACTTGCCCAGTCGGGACAGTGGTTAAAATTTTTACTTGCCTGGACAAAATTTTCACTGGCCCTACCATAAAAAAATGAAATAGTTGCTGTTATCATTGTTTTTGACTCATGCTATCTTTTATTTTAATAAATAAGCTTATATGACACCAAAAGTTTACATATCAAATAAAATTGTACAATTCTCGATTCCAATTTTGATACCACACCTAAACCTAGTAGCCTAAAGTTCAAATATTATTCGTTTGTTTAAAAATTATTTTATTATTATTAATAATTTATTATAAATATAAAGAAGCTTTAGGGAAAAACAACGGACAGACTGAAAGAACGCTAAGTCTTTTTGTCAGCAGGTGGCGCTTTTGGAATAATAGTGATAATACGTTTCTATGGTTACCGCTGTAAACAAAGCAGCACAGTGTTTATGAACGCTACTTTAAATACGTCATACATGGGCAAATGAAAAGAAAACGCCATGTGAACTTTATTAAAACAGTCAGTTCCCCTCACAGATACATTCACATGAACCACAGTTTCAATATTTAGGATAATATTTCCAATATTTCGCGCATTGTGAACCGTGATCTTGCTATACCTGCTACAGTATTTTTTCCTCTTTGCGTTCGTCTTCAGCGTCTCTGGCCTCTGCTAACGGACGTTTAAAGAGTTCGTAATATTTCCACACAGGACATTTTGAAAAAATATGAAATGCAGCTCGTGTGCAAGCCCGGAACAGAGATCGGTTAAAATATGTCTGGTCGATCGGTGCATCTGTACTCCTCTGTATAAATTAAGTATGGATTGATCATTGTTAAAGCTACAAAGCTTATTGTCAAGACGAGTATTTTGACATATTTTTGTAGGCTATTTGTCCGTCAAAGACGTGTCTCTCTGTGATCGCTTAAAATTTTAAATTAACAAGATTTAAAAAAACATACAAATCGTGACGTTTCCTGAGGACGCCGCAGTGACTGCAGTGACTGATTCGTCAACTGTCCTGAGCGTCTTTCACGCTGGCCCCGGGCCATCGGGCACTCCTTATGGTCGAGCCCTGACAATACTTCATAACTGTTTCACCACAGCGAGTGGGAGCAGAAAGAGACGTAAAAGCACGTAAACATTCAAAATGGGTCTTTATTATGGCAGCAGCTGGTATGCAATACAATTTTAAAATGTGTATTATATAAAGTTTTTTATATATATATATATATATATATATATATATATATATATATATATATATATATATATATCACGTATAATTATACAACTATAGTGCAACTATTTTCAGAGATTTAAATGATCAAATAATAAATAGGATTATATATTATAAAATATGCTTGAAATAAAAGAATACATTTTACATAATAATAAGCATTTTTTTAAATACCTTTTACACAATAATAAGAATAAATTTGTAAAATAAAATTAATTTCATTTACAGCAGACAATCATGTGACTGGCCACGTGAGCAGTGTGTTCCTGCGTAGGATCACAGAACTCGCTCCTCTACTGTGAATAAATCGCCATCCAAATCCATGAGTTGAGGTGATATGTAAATTTGTAATTTTTGCTGAGTGATGATGTATGGCGTGAAAACTAGGGATGCAACAATACAGTTAGTCCATGGTTCAATATGTACCTCGGTTTTTAACCACGGTTTTCGGTCCGGTTCTGATGTCTTGCCACTTCAGTGTGGGCTTTTTTTTGTTTTGTTTTTTTTTGGCAACAAATTAATAAAATACTCCCGTAAACCTCTGCACACTGGAAAAAGCATGGTTTAGTATATGTCTGCTTCATTTTTCTTTTGAGAGAGGTATTATATTTTTGATTTTTGCGCAAAATAGAATGGGTTTTATTCCAACTGGACAGCAGAGGGCGTCCTCATGCAGAAAATCCACATATACGTCAAAGTATTACGGATGACATTCCGTTCCAGCTTCTCTAATATGGTTGTGGCTAGAGGGGATACAGTTCTGACCGTAAGCTAACAATTAAATTAATTGTTATACCTATTAGATTGTTTTATTAATGTGTACACCTACCCCAACCCTAAACTTAGCCCTTACTATAATACAAAACGTTATATCTTGTTTTTATAACTTTTGTTTTTATAACTCTTTTGGACAGCAGGTTTAGAAAGGCTTATCATTGCATGTCATTAGAATGGAAGATGCTCTGCGTTTGTTGCTTTTTCAAATAAAAGCGGGGAAGCGTTTCCTCATTTCAGCATATGAAATCGTGGGAACACTTACAGCAAATTCCGAGAGAAATAAAACAAGGAAGTTATTTAAATGCAAAACCGAAAAACGCAATTCACGAGCGCATATTGAACTGTGGATGTCGTACTGAACGGTTCGATATTATATTGAGAACTGTGACATCCCTAGTGAAAACGCAATTGTTTCAGTTAAAGCGGCACATGAAACAATAATCTCTTCCTCTTTACTACAAGTTATAGCATGAAAAAAACATGCATGGAAACTGCAGAAAGACAGCAGTACACCATAGTCCGTTGACGTGAATCTAACTCTTCTGTTTGGGTTGTTTGTCATATAAAATGGCGGATTTGGCATTGCAATTGGTCAGATCGCCTGTCAGTCAAACTCCCGGCGAAGGGTAAAATCCCACCCTGCATTCCAGGAGCCATTACACTCAGATATACTTCACAATAGGAAGCATTCACAGGGAGCTGATTTTGCGTCTTATCGAGCTTGATATTGTGATAATAGAGTCTACTGTAGCACTAACCGAAGAAATGGCAGGTTAATTTTGACAGCCCTAAAATTTCCATAAATTAAAAAATTCTGGTATTGTCTTTCTAAACATTTTTTGGGCTACGACAATTACACAACCATTCAAAATGTTTTTGAGACTGAATTTTAGAGGTTTTTAAAGCAAAAATCAGTGAAAAAAAGTGGCTAATGATGACCTTAGCTAGCAAATATAACTGCACTACATCACATTATTTAAGAACAATGTTTTTGTAGTTTGTGCTAAGAAAACAAATCTGTAAAAACATGAGTATTTATTTATTTTCACCTCATGATAGAACAATAGCTCCTCATTGCTATATGCACACATGTACTCATTAACATTTAATATGCTTTCTTTTATTCATGTGGTCAGAAATAGTTGAAATAGTGTCTTTAAATGGGTAAATGTCACAGCATTTAGGGGTTCAAGGATAAATTCAGGGATACAGAAAAAGGTTTTTCAGAACATACATTAAAGCATTATAGAAACTACAAACTAAATACAGTACATTGTGAAAACGTCTATTTCGTTATCAATGATAGGAACATTCAAATTGGCTGAAAACAGTCTATGCCTGTTATCGTGGACAAAGCTTTTAATGGAGTAATTAATCTACGGCCTTTAATTTAGATCGGTGTTAACCGCAATTGATGCTGCTTTGTCCTACATCAATGTTGTTTCAGTTGGCCAAATGATTTGTTCTTAAAGATCGTTGTTATGGTCAGCGAGGGGTCGTTTTTCACTTGCCCTCATGAATGGAGGCCGTGTGGAGTCCAGCAGGTGCTCAGCTGGGTCTGTTAAAGAACCGTGGCCCTGTCCCCCACCCAAAAGAAGTGGCAGGTGTCGGCCTGCGCCACCGCTACTGAATTGAGGCGGCGTTAATGCGTCTGACATTCTCCTCCCTTATCCCAGCCGGCCTGCGGTCATGAGCCAGAAGCTGTCAGTCATAGAGAGACACAGGCTGTGCAGAGCTCACCTCGTCAGCCATACACTGCAGCGCTGCTCCATAGGCATCCGTCTTCCTGACAGGCTGAGCAGAGAGACCCGCTGAGGGTGCCGTGGGTCAGAATGTACAAACTCGACTGTGTTATTCTGGAAATGCATGTCCCTCTAAGCCAACCCCACCCCGATGGATCAAAGACGCGGTGCTGCTTTCATCCTTCGTCCTGTTTCTTGTCAGGGCTGCACCTTTTACGGGAAGGGATGTTGCACCCTCTTAAGCACTGTTCTTCAAATAAAAACGCGTTCTTCTTTTAAGGGATTCCCTAATGAACTGCCCTGCAGAACTGGTGCTTGTTCTACCGTTTCCCTGTTCAGCTGATCATGTTGTGACTGAACCCTCCCTGCTCTTTCCCATTCGCCATTTTTCCAGGTCTGTTTAATGAGGTGTCGGTAGAGCCAGGGGGGATCTGGATGAAAGGCATCCTCTTGTGGCCAGTTAGTCTCACTCTTTTGGGACTTTGTGGGAGCAACTGGAAGTTCACCGCAGGGCAACGGCTTCCAGCAGACATAGATGGGCTGAGGTCCAGAACCTCAATCAAAGCAAACATTCACGTCTACTTACTGACACGCTCATAAACATATCTCTTATTTCATGTCAAGACCTCTGGGTGAGGACCTGTGAGGAAACAGTTCCTCGTTGGACTACTGTCAGTTCCCAGTTCTTGACATTGTCCATGTTGACAGATTAGGTGAGATTTGTGGGGCTGATAAGATTTATTTCGAAAGTGCATTAAGTTTAACAGCAGAATTTCCTGCTGAGCTTTGATCCAGATGGAAAGCCTATCCCTTAATAACGCTCTTGAGAAAAACCAAGTTGTGATTTTTATTGGGTTTCGATGTCAAACTCTCAGAGGCGTGAGGTTTGCTGTGTTTACGGTTTAGCAGATAGCATTACTTGAAAGAAAGATAGAGTTCCACATATGCTGGGTTTGCAGTGTTTGAGTTCAAAGCTGATAGGCATGTCAATTTTAGTCATTTTGACTTCTCTGGACACTGACAGTTAAATCAGCAGAGTACTTGGGATGGGATGAAGGGTAATGGGCCATGATCTGTCTACGTCACCTAGAGGATCCACCAAAGAGTCACATGCACAGGCTACACATTCAAACGTGAACGTGAGGCTAGAGAGGTTAGAAAATTTGGGCTGCATCCACACAGTCCAAACAAACCCTGCTGTTGACACTGCACAATACAGCAAACATTACTTTCAGTTTCAGGTCAGAAAGGAACACTATGCAAGTATGCAAACACTGATGTGAATGCTTGGCCAATACATTGCAAACAATCAAATGTCTGTGCCATTAAATTGGATGTCTCTCTTCACACTTTAGCTGTTGTTGACAGTATCATATCTTACTTCCTCTGAAAGATTCTCTTTAAACGGTTGCCTCGACATGATAGAACTGACAGTAGAAAATGATTAACGTTAAAGAAGTCCACTTCCAGAACAAAAATTTACAGATAATGTACTCACCCCCTTGTCATCCAAGATGTTCGTCTTTTTTTTTTCTTCAGCTGTGAAGTTGTTTTTTGAGTTAAACATTTAAGGATTTTTCTCCATATAATGGACTGCTATGGCGCCCTGATTTTGAACTTCCAAAATGCAGTTTAAATGCTGCTTCAAACGATCCCAAATGCGGTTTTAAACGATCCCAGCCGAGGAAGAAGGGTCTTATCTAGCGAAACGATCGGTTATTTTCATTAAAAAAAATGCAATTTAAATACTTTTTCATCTTAAACGCTCATCTTGTCTTGCTCCCCCTGAACTCTGTGTATTCTGACTCAAGACAGTTAGGGTATGTTGAAAAACTCCAATCGTATTTACTCCCTCAACTTCAAAAATCATTTCAAAATCATCCTACATCGCTGCAGAAGTACCGACCCAGTCTTTGAACATGCAAAGATCATCAAACACCCTCAACAAAAAAGGAAAACGGCAGTATAAGACAATTTTGAAGTTGAGGGAGAACATGAGATGGGAGTTTTTCGACATACCCTAACTGTCATGAACTGGAAAAAAACAGTTCAGGCAGAGTGAAACCAGACAAGCATTTGACATTAAAAAGTATATAAATTGTATTATTTTTATCATAATAACTGATCGTTTCCCTTCTTTCTCGGCTGGGATAGTTTGAAGTCGCATTTAAACTACATTTTGGAAGTTCAAAATCGGGGCACCATAGTAGTCCATTATATGGAGAAAAATCCTGAAATGTTTTGCTCGAAAAAAACATAATTTTTTATGGCTGAAGAAAGAAAGATATGAACATCTTGGATGACAAGGGGTGGGTACATTATGTGTCATTTTTTGTTCTAGAAGTGGACTTCTCCTTTAAAACTCCCTATAGTGACCAAGTTGTGCAATGAATTGCATTTTGACACTTTTTGGAATGCTACCTCAAAATGTTTCTAATCATCACAAAAACGTAACATTGAAAGCTCTGAATTAAGCAATATGTTGTAACCAAAAACAAACCAAACTTTAAGACAGAACATTTTTAAAGGTGACCTATTATGCCCCTTTTTACAAGATGTAAAATAAGTTTATGATATCTCTAGAGTGTGTATGTGAAGTTTTAGCTCAAAATACTTGACAGATAATTTTTTTTTTTGTAGCTTGTTAAAATTGCCACTTTTGGGGTATATGTCAAAACGTGCTGTTTTTGTGTTTGTCCCTATAAATGCAAATGAGCTGGTGTATCGGCAGCATTTGTCAAGACGTTTTTTCACGCATCTTTGTATTTATACCTAAGCGATTTTCCCTGATGAGCCGAGTGAACATGCAAATTCACTCCCTGACATTAGATGGCACTTAAAGAAAAACAGAAGTACCCCTGTACGCAAGGTGGTGCTGCGCGACTTTACGCTTCTGACACTCGCTTGTCACACAGAAGAAGAGAGCCAGTATTTACGTGCTTGTCAAAACCATTTACATGCTTTTTGTTAACTGGCAAACAAAACATAGATATTTCAAGCAGCAGCAGCTCCAGTGATGAAGAAATTATTGTCCTGTTTCATCACATTTATGTGCACACTCACATTTGTGGCCTTTGTTTAGTCATGAGGTGTTTATATTTTCCAACCGGAATCGGTTTAAAAGTCAGTCATCTGATTGTACTGTGCATAATACTTGCATATTTATAAATTACACAGACGGGGAGCACGGTGTGATTTATAAAAAAAAAAAAAACAAAAAAAAACAGCGACATAGCTGGTCTCATGGTGCCTTCACGTGCTATCAACTTTTTAAGTCCCACTTGTGATTATAAACTCGACGAATTAAAGCAGACTGACACTCGTTTGTGAGGCAGTCCGGTGTAAAATGATTGGTACAAACTAGGGCTGCCCCCTAATAGTAAACTAACCACTAGTTGACAAGAAAAAGCTTGGTTGACCAAAATTTTATTAGTCGTTTATTCGCAGAAAAAGAATGCACAGGAAGTATGTCAATGTCGAACAGTCCGTGACGGACAGATCGTTAACGGCTGGTCTATGTGGTAGTATAGTACATCGGGCAGGACATCCAAATGCACACCTATCATTCATCGACCTCAAATATGGCTTATAATTTGAAATATCTAAGTAGTAGCAACTTTACATGGCTGCTGAATCTAATGTTAATCTAGAAAAATGTGCGCTATTCAAGTGTCTATGCGGAGTGTGGAAGTTGAATAGTAGTGCACTCCCTGCATGACAGATGGAGGTGCCAATGCAGTCACTTGCTCTTAAAATACTCTGTCATTTTTGGTCATACAGATAAAAGTAATACATCTTTCGAATCTGTAAAGATTTTACGTATATTTGTGTATACTCACAATAACAACAAAATGCGCACTTTTGTAAAATAATGAAAGTAAACAGGATGCACTTTCTGCCATTTTGGTGTCTGTGAACTTGAGCTTTGAAACTTTGAAACTCTGTGTATACTTGCAGAATCGAAAAATGTCTATAGAAAGTGAAATGTCTACTTTCAAATGAACCCATTCAAATAGAAAACAAATATTCGTTGACGTCATCGTCAGCCTTTTGACTCTTAAGGCAAAAACAAAGAAACCAATAGTTTATCAATAAATTATTAAATCATTAATGCAGTCTCCTTGCTGTTTTTCCCTGACACATTCATAATTATTATATCTGTTGGTTGCAAACTTTTTTTGTGCGCTTGAGCGCTTATTAGGCTATGTAGGCAATTAAAGGCTTGTTATTATGATTTATATGGTTTATTAATAAACGTGCGACCAATGGTCAACTGATGATTAAAACAAACCACTACTAGTCAACCAGAAAAATCTTTAGTCGAGGGCAGCCCTAAAAGTTATTGAGAAGACATTCAGTTATTGTGCTTTACTGGTTGGTTATTGCTGTCACTTCCATATACTCAAGTACTCCTCCGCAACTTTTAGGCATCAATTATACATAGCATCAAATCTTACTATACTGGCTTTTACTGAATGTTAACATTCATATCTTATTTTGAGCTTTATTTATTTAACACCACTTTAAGTTTAACATTACTTCCTGACAGAAATCACTTTGAGAATGTTAACATAGTGGGGATGTTGTGTCTAATTTGATGTCTAGTCGATTCTTAGGCGACCTTGTTTTCTCGTTGCTTGTGGTTTGTTCTTAAAGGTGAGGTCATAGGCAAAACTCAAGGGAACAGCAAAACATTTGGGCTACATAAATCTTAGCAGCAAAATAAATGACCTCATAAAATCTATCATCATCTTGTGAAGCTGCATTTTCTTTTTCCCATTCGCTAAGCCATGATTTTCAGTAACTGAAGGTCTGTCGAATGCTAATGTAGAACCTGCAATTCAGCCAGCTTTGGCTCCATTGGAAGCCTGCTAGTGTTTCATTTTGCTTATACGTTTTCAGCAGGAGCCTGATTCAGTGACTCTTTTTAAATGAGGCCAATCAATGCATTACAACGACGGTTTTTACCCCTGCGGGCCGCTGCCCAGCTGCTCCTGGAAGTTTTGTGCTGCTGCCTCTGATAGAAACATTACCTGTTCAGTATGCATTAAGGCGAGCGTTTACCATCAGCTTGATTGACACAGAGGCAGCCTGTGAAGCGGTAATAGCTGGACATGAATTTTCTTGTGGCTGAGACATAAATTATGTAAAAACACTAGTGGCAGTGTTGGACAGTGCTGTATAATTAATTTGCGCTCCAACTTGACACCAGTTGTGTTTGTGTGTGAAGGAGTATGTTTAAATATTAATCACTGCAGAACTATCCTACTGGAGAGAGAGCAGCTCTGCCTGCCATAAATACAAATAACTGCATTTCAAAAGTTTCTGTTTGTCTGAAATGGTGTGGGCATGCTGTGGTTTCTGCATTTTCTTGAGCCACATGTTTAGCATTTACAACAAAACTGAAAAATCCTCTCTTTTTTAAAACCTGACAACATGAGTAAACCACATTCAATTTTTGACATCCGCAGGTTTTTTTCCATTGTAGTGCAAGATCCTGTTCCCCTACAAAGACTTGACTCCCTTGGACCCCAAAGCAATACCATTGGCTGACACAATTTTTATTTATTTATTTTTTTTATGGATGCATTATTTAGTGCATGATTAGAAATAATGGAAAATCATTTTACCATATATTTAGTCTAAAGTAGGGTCACATTTACCATCTCAATGGGAATTGTGTGCGAGAGCTAAATATTTCCCCATGCAAAGTTAGACTAAGTGTAGTTTAAAGGACTTCTATTGTGAGCCGTTCTTCATACATTGCAACACTGTTGACGATAAACAATGGATGCAAAACCGTCACGGTACAGGCATCTCGGTTCGGTGCATGAGGCCTTACAACTAATACAGGCAGTTCACCCTCAATCCAGAAGGGGGCGCTTGCAGTAATGTAACTCTGTTTGATAACCACCGGCAGAAGAACAGCGAATGACAGGAGTTGCACACTTAAAAAACAAAGCCCACTAGACAGTGATCATGTGCTGATTCTGAACGCGTCTCTCACTGACAAAAGAGTATAACGTTACTTTAAAGGCTAGCGCACTCAACTGTTTGCGAAATGGAGCTTTGTGCTCGTGTATCCTACCTCTCTCATTCGGCGCAAATCCAAATACTCCATAATATTTCCATATTTGCGATGCATCCAAATGCTAAACTGTTATTTATTATGGAAATTATAGACTTTGTACTTCAGTCACATTCTAACGGTGACACAGTGAGGTGGGCGCGCTGATGTTTGGTTCACTGTGTTTTATTGTGATAAAGTACCAACTGCGCCATCAAGTTAGCAATGCTAGAAGCCTGGAACTGATAATTTTTGTGTTTGTGTGCGCCGTCGAGATTACTTCAACTTTCCTCATACCAGCAAAATCAGCTTAAACAAAAAACAAATAGAATGTCACTTTCTGCCATTTGAGTTTCCTTTCTGTCACAAAACTGAACTGAATGTTACGTGTCGCCCTGTTTCTTTCCCTATCAGTTAACTAAATGAAATGTATTTCAAATATTTACTCCCTTGTATGTATATATGTAGTGCAGATTTTATAGCCTGTATATGACATTAATTTGATATAATGTTTAGTATCTTCACATGTAGGTGGAATTTTTTTTTTAATTTGTACTACTGTCTGTTTAAAATAAATTAAAAGAAACCTAGCATAGTAGATTTGTTTTTGTTTTTTTTCTGTTGTACCGAAATCGTATCAAACCGTGAGGTACCCTCAAACCAAGGTACGTACCGAACCGTGCTGTCTGTGTACTGTTACACCCCTACTGACTACACATTTAATCCTGAAAATGTCTTTTAAATTAGATAATCACATATTATCAAAGTAAAAAAATGAAGTTAAAGGGTTACTCCACCACAAAATGGGAATTTAATTAATCACTAACCCCTATGTTGTTCCAAACCCGTAAATGCTTTGTTCGTCTTCGGAACACAAATTAATATATTTTTGCCAGCTCTCTGGGCCATCTAAACAATCAGCGCAAAGTAGACTCATGTTAAGGAGGGGTTTAGAGAGACTGAGTCGTAGAACTGCTTCGAACAAATTCTTTGAGAATTGTTGGAATACCAATTTTCACCTGAAATTCAGAGTCACGTTACAGGGGGGTAAAAATTACTTCCGAAAGACGGTAACATCATTATCTTATTTTTACAGAGATTGGTAGTTCTATTAGTAAAATCTCTTGACTTCAGCTGTCTTTGTTGCATTATGTGCCAATGGTGACCATTCAAAAATGGGAAAATGGCACTTTTCAAGTTTTTCACCAAAGTTTGCATGCCTGTAACTCAAGAAGTATAAGGGAATCTTAATGCCCTTTTAGATATTGGGTCTTAACAACCTTTTCTTTTGGCATGTTTATTTTTAATGTCTTATGAGATTGAAAATGGAGCCTCATTGAGATTCCCCATATCTCTGGGACTGAATGATATAGGGCCTTGAAAATGAAGATTCCAAAGGAAAAGTTAAAGGAGAACTCCACTTCCAGAACAACAATTCACAAATAATTTACTCACCCCCTTGTCATCCAAGATGTTCATGTCTTTCTGTTTTCAGTCATGAAGAAATTATGGTTTTTGAGGAAAGTATTTCAGGATTTTTCTCCATATGATGGACTTCATTGGTGCCCCGATTTTGAACTTCCAAAATGTAGTTTAAATGCAGCTTCAAAGGGCTCTAAACAATCCCAGCCATTGAAGAAGGGTCTTATGTAGCGAAACGATCTGTCATTTTTTTTTCAGAAAATAAAAATTTGTATATTTTTTTTTTTTTTTAAGCACAAAAGCACAAAAACATTAATCATACTACAAACAAGACAAAACTATAATGCTATTAGAAACAGAAAAGATTAGTTCATTGTTTACCGTCTGTAGTCTATGATTACCTCGCCTCACCTCTTATCTGACAAGTTTTCGGGTTTGAGTCATTCATTCATCACATGTCAGCCCCATAAGATGAACGAACGACTCAAAAAAAAACAAAGACTCGAAACAGGTGAACAATTTCCAGTACAAACCTAATAGGATGTTGTGCATGCGCGACTGAATGAATCACTCCCCGAGACGACTAGTTCTTCCCAAGTCACATTAAAGATTTGTTCAAAATCAACGAATTGTTCAAGAATGATAATTCGTAGCATCGTGGATGCGCACCGCAGAGCCTGTGCTACACAAGCTTTTGTGCTTAAAAAGTATGCAAATTTAGATTTTTCGAAAAAATGACAGATCGTTTCACTAGATAAGACCCTTTTTCCTAGGCTGGGGCTGTTTAGAGCCCTTTGAAGCTGCATTTAAACTGCATTTTGGATGTTTAAATTCGGGGCACCAATGAAGTCTATTATATGGAGAAAAATCCTGAAATGCTTTCTTCAAAAAACATAATTTCTTTCTGACTGAAGACAGAAAGACATGAACATCTTGGATGACAAGGGGGTGATTAAATTGCTTGTAAATTGTTGTTCTGGAAGTGGACTTTTCCTTTAATGAAGAAATACAAGCTAAAATCATACTGCGATATCTATCTTTAATACTTCTTGAGTTATAGGCATGGAAACTTTGGAAAGAGAATATTTATGGCACTCAGACTAGTATTTTCAATGGAGTTGTCTTGACAGAAAGAAATGAGATGCATCTCTAGTTTTAAAAAGAAAAGAAGTCTCGTATGTTTGCAAACTAATCCACATTTGGGTTTTGACCACTGAATATGTGGAAATTTTAATGATTTTCTCCTGGAGCCATATTCCAATTCCAATATCTTTGGAACTGGATCTCATAGGGCAGATAAATAAACATGCCAAAAGGAAAGTTTGTTAAGACCCAATGTCTAAAAGGGCATTAAGATATCTTTAATACTTTCTGAGTTGCAGGCATGCAAACTTTGGAGAAAAACTTGAAAAGTGCTGTTTCCCCATTTTGGAATGGTCACCATAGGCACATAATGCAACAAAGATTGCTAAAGTCAAGATTTTACTAACAGAACTAACAATCTCTGTGTAAAAATAACATTATGATGTCTTTCTGAAGACATTTTTACCCTCCTGTAACTTGACACTGAATTTCAGGTGAAAATTGCCATTTTGACATCCCTCTACAAAATAGTGGATTACTCTGTAAATATCCATCCATGACATTTAATATTTTGGTTTTCATCACTATACACGTGTATCTTTTTTAAGAAAAAATATTAGCAAAATCAAAAATTTGAACCAGGGAAGTTTTTGAAATTTGGTTGATTTGACACAGAATGTCCCATTAGGAAATGGCATAATATGGGCAGTTTTAATGTTGATTGGTTATGAAAAGTTTTTTCGATTTAGCTGGAAAAATATATTGTGATTAACATTGCATATATACAACCATAAGATGTAAGTTATGCTGTGGAAAATGCATCTTAAATAAATTAAACAAAATGTATCTGACAGTAGGGCAAGCCGCGTAGGTTTGTCAAGTTTGAAGCACTTAATATAAAGCAAGTCTCATGTTTAAGACTTCTCCGGCAGCAGCTCACGCTGTATCTTTAGTTATTTTTCAGATGCGTTTGCAGCATCAAAGTATATCAATATAAATGATAATGTCCCATTCTAGGGGGCAAACTCAGTTTGCACACAGAGAAGTTCCACACATGGTTACAACAACACTGTATGATGGAAAGACTCTTACTAAAAAATTTTTACTGTTACACCTCTATTATGTATGTTAAGTGTTTTCTTCCTGGAACATTTTTTATTTTCTAACAATATTCATATAGTATTATTGTATTTTTCATACAATGATGGTATATAGTGAACATGTTCCAAAAAAGACAAAAAAAGCACCATTTAAGTCATTAATAATTTCTGCCTCTGTGAACAATGACTTAGATTTTGGTCTGTTCATCGCACAATGTTAGTGGATATAGAGGATATATCTACTTTTTTATTTTTGAGCTTGACAACCTGTGGTTGACAAGTATCTTAAATTGCATTAACTAACACTGATTTTACACAATATTTTCTCAAAATTCACCGCAAAAATGTTACTATCAGTTGACAAGCTGCCAGTTTTGACATAAGAGAGAGCTAACATTTTCATTAATAACGGTATCAGCCAATTAATCAGCCTGTCAAGTATGTCTATAAGATTTTTTGAGGTATAATAGCAGTAAGAGTTCAGGGCACTGTTCGTTCTAGTATTTCACGGTTTATTCACTGTTAGCCGTCACGAAGCTGGAATGCTGCTCAGGCATTTTTCTCACTACAGCTCCCAGATGGTCTTTGGCTTGCAGGGGTTTACAGGCTTTTTTTCCTTGTTTTGTTTTTTGAAAAGGCTGCTGAGCTTTTTATTTTCCGTTGAGAGTTGGTCTTATGCTAGTGGAGTGCATTTAAAAATGTTGAAATAGAGCATGAAAGCAGTGATCCTGACAGCCTGCCTTTTTCTTTTTCTCTATTCCCTTTCTCTTTTTAAGGACCTCTTCCTTAGTGCTTCTCCTGTATCAGGGCGTCTGTGCCAATGAAGTCTTTTTATTTGGCCGAGATTGAGTGCAGCCAAGCGGGCCGGCCCTATTACCACTGCGCCACAGTGCAGGAGATTGCCTGCCTCGGCCATCTAATTGCGGACATCAGCTGAAAGGCTGTTGCTCTGCAGTGGTGAGCAGACAGCCAGTCTCAGATTCATTGCTCCATTGGCTAGTTAAAGCACCAGGCTGTCTTTGTTTGGGGACATGGGGAGGCTTATAGGCTATGGTGTGCTCTGTCTGCTCACTAATCTTATAATGTTCCCTGGCAAGGGCTGCTCACCCTTTGCTGCCCTCCTCTGCACTGGACAATATGAATCTCTCATCACGGTGCTTATAGCTGGGACACACTGGCAGGATCCCAGCCTAGAGGAAAAAAATAAAGTCTTTCCACTTATCTGGCACCCTGTCAGTGGATAGTTGTGGCTGCGCACACATTTTGCACTCTGCTGGTTGAGTGTTTTGGAATACATGCGGACATGGTGTGAGCTGTCTAAAATGCTCTTCGGTGAAGGGTTTTTGCATCATGTTTTCCATATTAGCGGAAGAGTTTTTTGTGGGTTAAATACAATTTAAGCTCAGTTGACAGCATTTGTGGCATGATGTCACTTGCCACAAAGAAGGTATTATCAACTCATTCCTCAATTTTTAGAAACGGAGAAAATGTGTGTACAATATTACTCTTGCAGTGGAAGCTTAGCAGGCAATCGTCCGGAACCAAAAATCAGCGTAAAAATCTAAAGTGTAAAAATATGCTGTCACACTGTTTTGAATAAATAACCAAAACATTTAAATCAATAAGTCACAGAAACTAAAATTCTGTCATTATTTATTCACTTTTGGTTGTACTAGTCACTTTTTTCCATGCAATAAAAATAGGGGCTTTCGCACCGCATAGTTCTAGGAACTCGCCAGCATGGTGGTTCCTAGAGAACCAATTTCTCCCTCAGGCCGTTTTCCTGGTTGCATTCGCACCGGCAGCAGGAACTCGGAAGCGGCCAACAGCGAAGTCTTTATTCAAGGCATTTACAAATGTCAACAACCGGTGAATAGAAGGCATCATGAACGGAGATGTTTTTGTTCTCTGCCGTGGTTTTTGTAATAACGGAGATGGAATGTAAACGCACAGTTTATGCGATTTGAAAAAGCATGAAAATCTGACCAAGGGTCATTTGAAAAACAGCTTGCGCCAGTGCAAAGCGTCTTACGGCGTTAAAATAGTAGGGTAGACCGGGTACAGTTGGTTCAGGGGTAGATTTGAAACACCTTAAAGGGGTCATCGGATGCCCTTTTTCCACAAGTTGATATGACTCTTTAGGGTCTTAATGAAAAGTCTATAACATGCTTTGGTTAAAATTTCTTAATGGTAGTGTGAAAAACACCTTTTTGCCTTCAGCTCTGCAAAAATCTTCCTGTTCTGGTCGATGTTGCTTTAAATGTTAATGAGCTCTGCTCGCCCCACCCCTCTCTTCTCTGTGGAGTGACGAGCCTGTTTACTTTAGCTGCGTTTAGCCACGAAACTTGCTAACTTGCACGTTATTAGGAAAGGCTGTAAGTGAAGCTGGATCACGAATGATTCACGCGAACATAGACGGATATATGTAGATCGGGAAGCGCATTCCCTTCACAAACAAACATAATCCATGTCAGGAGTAAATGACAACTACTATGTTCATTATTACATCCAACAACAGAACACCTCAATCGCTTAGGAGTCATTCTTGTCTACATCCCTGTTCCGGCATCGAAACAACGGTGATCGGACTGTTACTGCTTATTCAAGGCAGGTCTAATGTAAGATGGCCGTGTCAATCAACTATTGTGGGAGCGGCCTCTGTCGGTGTGTCATCACACAGACAAGATACTAAGAATGGCTTGATTTGAAAAAGGGGAAATTATTTTTACAGATCAAATAAAAACCACTGGGTGGATTTTTATCATTGTAGGATGGTTGTGTACACGCACTGCCAACACACATTTATGTAAAAGTGAACTTTGCATCCGATGACCCCTTTAAATAACTTGCACGAACAAGAAGTTTGTTCTGTGATATTTGCTTCGCACATTCATATTAGCGTCCTCTTCGATTGTGGGAAATTTGAAGTGCATGCGCTTCTCCAGTCTGAAGATATAGGCGTTTTTTTTTTTTTTCCTAAGGTTTTTCACTTTACCACATCCCTTCCACATTGAATAGCTTCTCATCCTTACATGACTGTTAAAGTTAACTTACATTTTTGTAAACCTTAATCTGTGGTCTAAAAACTGACACATTGCATGACTTTGTGTCATGCAAGGTCACCGTACAGTTTGGGTACAGTTGAGACGCAATGTATTATTTATTTATGTTTGTCGTTATTATATTTATTAGGTTATTTATTAGGTTTGCATTCGATCTGTTTTATTATTGCTGTTTGCAATTGTTCAATGTTTTTTTACTGTTTTAATGTTTACTGTACTCAACCTTTCAACTGTTACTATTAAAATGAGGAACTGAAATTAAATATTGTATGGCTGTTTGCCATTTACTGTACAATGTTTTACAGATGAACTACTTTTAACTAAACAAATAATCATATAAAATACTGAATGGAAATAAAAACGTTTGAATTCTCATTATTAAAGGTATTTTACATTTGCAATGAATTGCTTGGGCAACTTTACAGCATTATGGATGGGTGTCTCAACTGTACTCTAGTACTGTTCCAACTGTACCCTACATGGGTACAATTGGAACAAAAAAGCTTCTTGTGTTTATGGGCTAATTGTGGCAAATATAACCTACTTATGTATGTTAAATATTATTAATATTTTAGTAGACAAGTAAAGGAAATGTCATATGAAAAATCGGTTCTTTTCAGACCTTAGTTTCGGTGTGTAACGGAAAAAGCAAAAAGTGTACCAACTGTACCTGGTCTACCCTACTGTCAGGATTTACTAAAGACACGCAGTGAAGAATTAGAAGAATTAGAAAAGGCATGGACACAGTTATTTTCGACTGACCTTATTGAATATGCATTTGTCTTTCAGTTTGTTTGTCTTTCAGATGCAAAATTTATTGGAGGTATTTGCGCCCTTATTTAACGCCCCAAAAAAAGCATTCTTAAATGTCTTAAAGCAGGCGGTAATTTGTGCTGTTCTTGGTAGATTGTGCTGGTCATTCTGGAAATGAGTTGCATCTGTGTTCTTTAATGTGTGCATTATTAGTAAAACACCTGCAGAATGTTCCCCTCCCATCAGTGCTTTTATGGAATTGCACTCCAAAGCTAATTTGCCCTGTTTAGTAAAACTGGCCCTAACTGTCCTTATGATAACTTGCAGTGTTGCATATCATAGAGGCTAAAAAAAGAACACAACTCTACAGACAACAGGTAGCAAAAATGCCATTATTGCTGTTTTCCGTGTTCGTGGAGTAAATATTTTTGGATATTTAAAAATGACGGGTAGACGTTGTTTGGCCAATCAGTGTACACTTACATCACTGGTAGTTCCTATCCACCTTATTCTTCAATGCAAAAGTAAGACTATGGGTGAGACTATTAGCCACTATAGGGAAATAACGAGAAGAATAACAACATGCAGTAAACGGTAAAACTGTTTGCACTACAAACCAGTGTGTTCATAATTAAGGTGTTCATACTTGTAGTTCGGTTCGTTTGGTTCATTTGGCCCGGACCAAAAAAGAAAATGATACATTTGGTCCTAGTCCGCTTAGAATTCACACTGGCATTTTTGACGGTGAACCTAAAGATACTGAACCTAAAGGCATAGTGATACTTTCACAACCTGATTGGTCGGGTTGAATGTTGTATATTTCGTGATGGGACTCACTGAACACCCCAAACAAAAGGAAAAGGTGCGTTCAAATTAAAGCGGCTCCACGGGTGGATGGCATCAAAATTCGTCATATTCAAGTCAAATACACCTAATGCCGTCTGCTGGACTAAGTGCGCTCATTGCGTGTATATGCTTTTATTTTCATTTTTATTTTTTGCAAACTCTCAAAGAGCTCATAAAAGTCACTTTACCTCCTCGTTGCTCAATGTTTGCCCTTTGCTTATTTTGTCTTAGATACTTGTTCCCTTCGTGAAATCATGTCACATAGCGTCGCGTCTTGTCATTACTTCCATTTTTTTGGTTTGTTTCGAACGTTTGGAATGCAACACAGACATGTTTCATTCGAACCGCACCAGAGTTCGTTTGGAAGCGGACTAAGACCCTTTTTAGTGGTATCGTTTTGCTTGTTTGGTGCGCACCAGGGTTCGGATGGCAGCACTCACACTTACTCAAATGAACCGCACTAACAGAGCAATCAAACCAGAGTTTGTTTTAATCGAACCAAACATGGCAAGTGTGAACCCTAAGATAACACATTAAATATATAGCTGCATGCAGCAATGACTGGCCCGAGCCGTCAGCGCAATTGCCACGCCGGTAGCATTAGGAAAATGGTGCCCAGTGGGCAAAATCACACAGATATAAATGTATGGACCTCTCTCTCTCTGTCTGACTCTCTCTCTCTCTTTGAAACCCTGAATAGCCGACTTCCTGTTGGGCGAAGCATGGACTGTGAGCACAAAACTTGTTTGATGAGGTCTATATGTGTATGAATTTTGGTAACTGTAGGTCATCCAGTGTGCGCTACAGAGCCCCTCAAAAGTCAGGTGACCCCGCCACACCCCCTTCCCCCATGTCAAACGGTCTGGCCCTGATGGCTGTACATTCAAACGTGTGCAAAGTTTCAAGAGTTTTTGAGCATGTTAAGGCCCCCCAAATCCCTGGAAGGTTGGAAAAAAATTTAAATAAAATAAAAAAAGATATATTTATTTAATTATTTATTTATTTGGTATATATTTTTTTATATATTTTTGGTCACAAGGATTGTGAACGTAGCCCACCTGCATGTTCCCAGTCTTCTGAAGCTTTTCAATAGCTCTGTGTGATGAACAAACTTAAATTAAAGACATTATTCTGAGACAATTTTCCAGTCCAGTGAGCTGTTAATCGCTGCATCCGGATCATCTACTCAGTGAGTTGAGAAACTTGAGAAATAGATTTGTCAGATTGGTAAATAAATCAATTAAACCAATTAAAATTTAATTTATGATTTTGCAGTCAATTCAAAACGTGAACGTCATGAATGCTCCAAGTAAAGCAGGGGCAGATGTGGAGACTTTCAGTGAATAACCACTTGAAATGTTGATCTGTTCCTTACACAAACTATTATATAGCATCAGAAGGCTAATATTGATTGTAATATGGCACACAGACTTATGGAATGTCTACAGTTGGTAAATAATACCATAATTACTTGAACGTTTTGTAAGTCCAAACAGGTTTCCTAAACAGTCACAGCAGACAGTCCTGCTACAAACTAATGGCATTGGCAGTCTCCACACATAAAAATTTAATTTCCCTAAAACAGTGAACTTAAAAGCTCAAAACAATTCACTGAACAACAAAATTGCAAGCTTCACATTTATGCTTTATGACCTAGACTTCCAAAACAGAAATTACAAACCGATGAACAGAACAAGCAGTCATTGCTTTCTAATGGGCAGCAAGCTACATATGCATTCAATAGAGCTTAAGTTATATTTAACCCATAACATTACTTTAATGACTGATGTTCAGATTGTATCTTATCTGCGTGATACGACTGAATCTTTTGAATGCAAGCCCTTATTCAGTGGATGGATATGAATGTGACATGCCTTTTCAATTAGTCAGGTATTGAAACTGTCACGCGGGGGAGGGGAGAGGCGGCCAGTGCAGTTCAGCAGCATTAAATCCTAATTAGCCACGGAAGGATGAAAGGGAAACGTTTTTGAGTTCATTCTTTGATCAAGATTATTAGATTCTGAACATTAGCCATATATATCCCTTCCATTGTGTCTATAGGCTTCTTTTTGTTAAGGCAGTTGGCTTGAATTTGAGATTAGTTGCTTTGTCAAACAAAGCAGCTCCTTTCTTGCTTTTATGCACTGTTTAATTTGAGATACATATAGAGGCTTTATGAAGGTTGTCTTACAAATAAGAAGACTGAGGCAGAGCATTCAAGGAAGCTATTAAGGAATAGTGCTGTTAGTCTTTTGTTCAGTAATCCTCCCACCGGCCCATCATGCAATCTGTCATCCTTTTAAATGAGTCTTAGCCCACACACTTAATCTTTGCACTCTGCAGTTATTTCTTCCATTAAAATTCTTCTAAAAACATGTTTTTGTGAGACTCTTCAACATGAAATCAAAATCGAAGCTGTTTACTTTCTAAATACATGTTTCAGGTTTCATTGTGCACAATTTATCAGTGCACATTTCTCCAAAGGAAACAAGGAATTATCTCTATAAATTGCTCCTCCTCTGAAATGACTTTCTTTATGTCACAATAACGTTACACATCATGATATAATTTTTGTAGTTGTTTTATTTTCAAAAACGAATACAATTTATTACAAATAAAAATAAGTGCTGTAAGTTTTCAGGTAAAATTAGCAATCAGGAACAACTGAATAATCACATCTAAAAACAAAACACTGCATAATGTCCACTTTACATTAAAATACATTACATTACAATAAATTTACAGATCCTTGGTAAAGCTCGTATGCATTTGGTCAATCAGTGACTTACATCACTAGTAGTTCCTATCCACCTTATTCTTCAATGCAGAAGTAAGCCTTTCTGGTTCATTGGCCGCTATAGGGAAATAACGAGAAGAATAACGACGTGCAGTAAACTGTATAATGTCCTCTGTATGATTTACATTGAATGACATTACATTACAAGTTTACAGATCCTTGGTAAAGTGATTTTCTATTTTTTTTTTTTTTTTTTTTTTGTAATTACCATTAATGACACATACAGCAGCAGGTATATTAGGCAGCCGTCACTTTAAGACCGAATGCAAAGAAGTTTTGTTGTTGTTGTTGTTGTTGTTGTTGTTGTTGTTGTTGTTTTTTCTGGCTTATTATGTTTTTTTTTTTTGTTTTTTTTTTTTTTTTAACATTTTTAATATCAAACAGGCCCCACATTCATTTGCATTGCATCAAAAAAAAAAAATAAATAAAAATAAAAAACTCAACATTACTAAACACAAACTATTTAGATGCTATTTGGCAAATTCTTATTTGACCTTGCTCTGTTCTGGTATAGAGAACCCTGTTTTTACAATTCAGCCAGTTCCATGTAAATAAAAATCCTGCCATTTATTTCCCTCATAAATGTACCATTTGTGAATTAAACAAAATATCCAGTAAGTAAATTGAGTTTCATGTTTACTTTAAATGTTCTCTGCATTGAGCAGTTAGGCTGATTTATAGTTCTGGTGTGTTGGATGCAGTTTTGGAGACAAAACATTGTTAACTATACTGCAAAAAGCTAAAGTAAGGTGAAAGTTATCCTTTGAGGAAAGCAGCTATAATGTAGATTAGCTTGTCATATTAAAACTACTTCATATGTCACAAAACCAAGGGTCAGTTTTTTAGAAATTGTCATTTTTACAACATCTTAAGAGCTGAATAAATAAGCTTTCCATTAATGTATGGTTTGTAGGATATGACAATATTTGGTCGAGATACAACTATTTGAAAATCTGGAAGAATCTGGAAGAAATTTTGGGAAAATCGCCTTTAAAGTTGTCCAAATTAAGTTCTTAGCAATGCATATTACGAATCAAAAATTAAGCTTTGATATATTTACGGTAGGAAATTTACAAAATATTTCATGGAGCATGATCTTTACTTAATATCCTAATCAATTTTGGCATAAAAGAAAAGTCATTCATTTTGACCCATACAATGTATTTTTGGCTGTTGCTACTTAAGACTGGTTTTGTGGTCCAGGGTCACATATTTGTTTTAAATTGTAAATATTATAAATAGTCTGCCAGTACTGTGTGTTCTAATTAGTTTTAATACATGATTTAACAAACAAAGAAACAAAGAAACTTAAAAAGAGGCACATCATTAAATTATAATGCGAGACAGTTGCTGCTAATCAATAAAATAGCTTTGCTTCTGAGAAGCTGCATGATTACAAAAACAGCAACAGTACAAGCTCACTAATGAGAAATGTAGTTAAACGAACAGCTTTGCTGTGTGTAGAGACACTAGTTACCCACAATGATCAGTGTATCATTTATTGCATTTTCAAATGTAAGATTTGTGTTTTGGCATTGGAGTCTAGATGGAGATTTTCCAACCACAATGCCAGAAACCAGGTTCAAAAATACTGACACCTATTTATGATAGCTATCACTGTTGTCTTTGTTTCTGCACACCAACTACTGCTGCTTCTGATGTTGTTAGCTGTAGTATTTTATGTGTTCAGTTATTAGAATAAATATTATTATATTTATGTTATGGCTCTCTATATATATTTGTTTTACCCAGAGGTTCTTAAAGGAGAAGTCCACTTCCAGAACAACAATTTACACATAATTTGCTCACCCCCTTGTCATCCAAGATGTTCATGTCTTTCTGTCTTCAGTCGTAAAGAAATTATGGTTTTTGAGGAAGGCATTTCATATAATGGAGTTCACTAGTGCCCCGATTTAGAACTTCCAAAATGTAGTTTAAATGCAGCTTCAAAGGGCTCTAAATGATCCCAGCCAAGGAATAAGAGTCTTATCTAGCGAAACGATCTGTCATTTTTTTCAGAAAATAAAAATTTGTATACTTTTTAAGCACAAAAGCTCGTGTGGCACTAGCTCTGGGATGCGCGTCCGCGCATCGTGAACACGCTTCCCAGAGCTAGTGCTACACGAGCTTTTGTGCTTAAAAAAATGACAGATCGTTTCACTAGATAAGACCCTTCTTCCTCGGCTGGGATCGTTTAGAGCCCTTTGAAGCTGCATTTAAACTACATTTTGGAAGTTCAAAATCGGGGCCCCAATGAAGTCCATTATATGGAGAAAAAATCTGAAATGCTTTCCTCAAAAACCATAATTTCTTTACGACTAAAGACAGAAAGACATGAACATCTTGGATGACAAGGGGATGAGCAAATTACTTGTAAATTGTTGCTTCAAAGTGGCGTTCCCCTTTAACAGATTTTAATTAGTGACTCAGCTTTTACACTGATATCTTTGATATCCAAATGGAGTCCCATGTATCAAAATATGCCCATGTTAGTATATGGATAATTTGGGCAGATTCTTTTGACATGTTGAAGTAGAGTTTTAGTAGACAAATGTCCTTTGACATGAACAACAAAAGGTATATTTGTCCTTTTATTTGTCACACTTTTTGATTGAAGTGATGAAAGGTTATTAAAAAAATAAGTTGACCACTTACACCTAAAAAGAGATATATTTTTCCTCATATTTTATACATTTGAAATGTTGAATGTAAGGTGTGTACTTCTACATTTTAACATTTAACCTTATATACTTTAATGTTAGAGTTAGAACAGAAATGCTCGAGGTACTTGTCAACCTCTCATCAGCTGATGTTGAAGCGACATTTCCCAACAAGCGTTTCAATCAGATATGTGGGCGTATCACAACACAAGTGTAAGCAAATCTAGCAGTTGCTGAATTTATCCACATCTCCTGCGAGACAACTCAAGTATGCATAGGGACCTCATATCTGCAGCACTCTTAAAAGCCCTGATTGTGTCAAGCTCTCTTTGCTGCTTTTAGTGTGGGGGTAGGGGTGGGGGTAGGAAATAGTGTTTTGAAAAGCTCGTGCTTCTTGAATGCAGTGATACAATCATACGACTCTCTGATGGTCGGGAGGAAATAAGATGACCTGTGCCTTCCCCCGACAGATTAGATAGATGTCACCTTTCTTATGAAAGTGCCAGTCAATTTCGCCTCTCCTGTGTGCTGCCTATCAATTACGGGGAAGAGAAGCCTTTCAAAGCCGCCGTGCTTTTCTGTGCGTGGTAACCAAGTGACTGAACACAGCTCATTGTTTCCTCTCTCTCTTTTCAGTATCCCCAGATCAGCGAGGAGTCGACTTCTCCATTTGTCTTCATTTGCTCCAACCCCCAGGAGTTGGTGGTGAAATTTCCCATGAAAGGGAAACACAAGATTTGTAAGTCCTGCCTGCCTCTTTTCATGTGCCGGCTCTAGTTGTTCACCCTTTCTACGCTCTCAGATGCACGTTTAAACATATGCAGTAAACCTAGTGAGCAGCCTACATGGGTAGCAATTTTAAGCATCATATAGGCCACTACACACACAAAGGTAAGCAGCTTCATTGTGCTCCCAATAAGATACTTCTGAACCAAAATCTAAGGCAATATCAGTGCAGAGGTCGTTAGATGCTTTATTGCTTTATGATGTTTAGTTAAATCCAATTATATTATACAACAGGGGTCGGCAACCTTTTGGGCATGAAGCACTATTTTTAATTTTTCTGGTTAAACACTGTGCCAATAGCGTCACCCCTCATTGTTTTTTTTTTTGTTTTTTGTTTTTTTTAATGCATGTTGTATTTATGCAGTACATAAGCAGTTTTAAATGTTCAGGCTAGGGCTGTCAAATGATTAATCGCATACAAAATAAAAGTTTCAGTTTGCCTAATATATGTGTGTGTACTGTGTGTAATTATTGTGTATATATAAATACACACAAACAATGTATATATTTAAGAGAAATATGTTATTTATGTACAAAATATTTTATTTATATAGAATATAAATTATATAAAAAATGTAATAAATGCATATACTTGTGAATATTTCTTAAATGTATACGTGAATGTTTGTATTTATATATACATAGTAATTACACACAGTACACACACATATATATGGCAAACTCAAACTTTTATTTTGTATGCCATTAATCGCGATTAATCGTTTGACAGCCTGAGTTCAGATAAAAATATTTGATTTTAGGGGTGGGGTAAAAATGGATTCACATATGGATCACAATTCAGTCTTCTAGTGATTCGCATTGATTCACAAATTTCAAGAATTTATTTTCTAGTTAATAATAATAATAATACATAATGATGTTGGAACAAAACAGCAACAGCAATGGAAGAGGAAAAACAAATACATCCTGCCCCATTTTCAGAGAGGGCAAGTGTTTGGAAAAATATTAATTACTGATCTCTCGTTATTTATGGGAAGTATGACTATGCCTGAATAGTGAGTCCGTATTCAGAAAGGCATGGAAAATTAACAACACATTCTACAGAGCTACTAAAGGGACATGGTTAGCTGCTTGCCAGCGGTTGTCTGTTACATTACATTACATAAAATTTTACTTGCCACGTAAAGAGTAAGAAGAGATGACTGATATGATCTTTTGCAGATCCTGAGCACCACTGTCAAACATCTAATCTTGGAAAATTACTGCCGCTCTGTAATACACAGAGTATGTGCATTTGCAAATCTCGAAAGTGAAAGTAAAAAGGGAGCATATTAATAACGGCTACCTGATGCCCACAATTTATATACATTATAATTACCCAACGACATAATTGCAAAAGAAAGCATTGAAATATATTTTTTTCCACCCATCTCGTATTGATTCCAATTAGGGGTCCGTAGTACGTCATGTCCTTTCCAAACACGGAATTCGGATTCAGCCACATCCCTAATGGGAAGTGTAAAACATTTTTGATTTATTTGGAAGTTAATAGTTAATAGGAAACACTGAATTCTTGACTGTACTATATACTATACTATAGACTGCTGTGTTTTTGTATTAAAATACTGGTGCATTTTATGTCCATTGTGCACAAAAAATTTGATGAAAAACATGAACCGTTTTTTTTTTTTTTTTTATTTGAAATGTGACCCCAACGATCAATATAAATCAAATCGTGAGGTATCAAAAGATTCGCACCTGCTATTTGATTGTCGTTTCTGAAGCATTTTTAAAAAATTTTTTAAACTTTTTTAAAAAAAGAATTTTTCTTTATTTTAATGTTTCAATTAGACTTTGAAAAACAGTTTTACAATGTGACCCTACTAAACATCATTGCATGTGTGTGTGATTTACAAGGCCAGCGCTATCAGCGTCATCCAATTTGTACATATTTTACAAGGTGGCTAATTCGTACAAATGTGATCAGGTTGGACAAGGCCTATTGTAGATTAAAATCATTCAGTTTAATGGCCGTTCTATATGAATGCGCTGCTTTAATTGACACACTCACACATCCGCACACACAGATCCGAGATCGCGCTGCGCAAACACAGAAACATTCAGGAACTCAGAACCTTGTTGTCAATACTGCCCTGTGACTTTTATTAATCGATATTGAATACGACAGGGGTAAAATTGCTGTTTGTGAAGTAACTAAACTCAGCTTCATTGTTTGTAGAGAGAGACACAGACGCAGGTAATTTACACACAACTTTAATCTCTCTCTCTAAATGGCCATATTTAAGCAAAAAAGTTGAGTAGTTTGACTCACTGGATATAGCTGTCAGTCATTTAACATTTCAATCGTAAAACGATATATTAAATGATTTGCAACTCTTAGTGTTAAACTGAGGCTTTGCGCTGAAATTCGCGCTCTGCTTCTGTGAACAGAAACCCCGCCTACTTTGATTTGATTGGCCATCTCAATTATTTTGAGTGCTGTTAGACCATAGAAGCATTGAGCTGAAGTGCCTCATACGCACAGCGGTCACACAAATGATTTGGCTTCTGTATCTGGAGACTAGCGCAAGTTAATTCTCACATTTTAGTGGCATTTATTGTGTAGCTCCTAACAGGCTGTGTGACTATGAGGAGTGATAACCTCAGAATGTACGTCGGTATGCAGTTTTCCCTATTGCTTGCATGCCAGTGATTATCCCTTTGCGTGCCACTGCTGGCATGCATGCCATAGGTTACTGACCCCTGTTATACAATATTTGCAAAAGGAATGTTGGCACACTAAAGCAAAAGATAACAATTTAAAACAAATGTTATTGAGAAACATTAATGCACTTTTGCCCTTGATATCATTTGTATAGAAGGCGATCCCACAGTGCATTGCACCAAGCAAGGGCTGTGTTTATTATAAATAATCTTGTATTTTGTTTTCTATTTTGAGTTTAATGAGATTAGCAAATTGCTGCCCATCTAGACGGTAGGCATTGAGGCAGCTCGCTAGGTTTTGAAACAGAGCTATGATGTTGCACATCATCTATTGCTGTAACTGCTGTTGCAGGGTATTCAAAATATTATTTTCATAATTACTTTTGTGGATGTTTGTTTACTCCACAAGCAGGATGATGTATAGTGTTGTTGGAGAAATTTCCCTGGGAAGCACAAGATTATTCTTTTCATGTCTGTGTGCCTTGTGCACATATTCTTATCAGTTAATGCTTATTGTTGTCCTCACTATCATCATTTAGCTTTGGTTCCCTTTGGTTATGACAGAGGTGTTAATTCATTTGATTTATGCAGACCTATTTTCACCTGGTGGATCACATCTTTAGTGCCAATAATAATGGTAGCATATTTTATTTGCATGAGTTTGGAAAGAGAACCATACCATTTACATACAAACATACTATGGAAAACCCATGGTAATATTTTCCAATCATACCATACAGGGCTTCAGACTTGCATTTGAGATCAGTGGCACCAGCGCCATCAAGTTCTACAGATGGTGGCACCAGGAGCAGATTTGGTAGCGCTAGCTGCTAGGGGGTGGTGTGTGGAAGTATTAAAAATATAGATCAATTTAATCATGAAATTACTGTTGTTTTGCATTAATAAGAGCAGTTACTAATAATAGTACATTTTCATTTCTTGGTTATTTCATGTTTATACAGATTTGTCAGTAAAGCACTAACCTTAATTTTTTTTTAATGAAACAAAATTTAGTTTTATTAACAGTGCAAGTGCAAAATCAAATTTTTATATAGTTCTATATGAATGCGCCGCTTTAAAGGGAAGTCCACTTCCTGAACAAAAAATTACAGATAATTTACTCACCCCCTTGTTATCCAAGATGTTCATGTCTTTCTTTCTTCGGCCAATAAAAAATTAGGTTTCTTGAGGAAAACATTTCAGGAGGTGGACGTCAATGGTGCCCCCAAGTTTGAACTTCCAAAATGCAGTTTAAATGCAGCTTCAAGGGGCTCTAAATGATCCCAGCCGAGGAAGAAGGGTCTTACCTAGCATAACGATCGGTCATTTTCGAAACAAATTGACAATTTATATACTTTTTAACCTCAAATGCTTGTTTTGTCTCGTCTCTGTGATGCGCATGCGTAGAAAATTTGTATATTCTACTCTTAATTAAATGTACCATTATTCATCTATAGTACTGACCAACAACTTCAGTGATTATGTGTGATTTAGTCGCAAATTGAGGAAAAGTTTTTGTTTTTCAAGCTTTTCTTACTTCATACACAAAAAATAAAAATCTGATTTATTGATGATTGATGGTATTTTATAATTTCAAAATATAAAGCAAAGTATAAATGAATGACTAATAAGCCAATAAGTGCTCCTCAGCTGCCATCTACTGGTTATAATGGTGATTTGATGTATTTTTTTTTTAATTTTACAAAAGTGTTTGTTTACCACAAAGTATAATTTGGTTGTCCCATTAAAAAATAATGTTCAAATTGGATCATTTTAGAGCTTTAAAGTGCTGGAAATGGTTGTGTGAAATGCTTGGAAGTCATTGAAAAGTGCTTGAATTTTTCTCTCAAAAGGTTGTACAAACCCTAAAATGAATAATGTAATAACATTTGACTATTTCTGCCACAACAATTAGCGTTACTAATTCTGGTTTTCTGACATACGCCAGGACTGTTTATATCAGTATTCTGAGCAGAATTTGAATGATTCTCACTAGATCTCCCAGCAACCTTCTTCATTCTGCAACAAATTCAAACGCTTCTTACTGTAACTTTGGTTCCCGAGTGAAGCTGTTCTGAGCTCAGACAAGTTTGTTTGCATTGCGACCTGAGCTGATAAATGGTCTGCGCTGCGCAGCTCAAATGAGTAGTGCGCTTTTGTTATGCTTTTGTTTTGTTTGCTGTTTAATGTTTCTCATATGCAACAGAAATGGCAACACTTATGAGTTTTGAGCCAGTGCAACTGCTCGCAAAATTTAGTCGCACCGGCAGAAAAAATAGTCACGAAATGCGACCATTTGGAGCCCTTGAAACAGATGATTGATGTAAAAAATCCAAGCAAAATGAAACAATTTTCAGTTTCAAAAAACAGCATTTTTTTTTCCCCGGGTTTGACATCACAGCTCAGGATAGTCGCTAATGAAGGATTTGGATCTGTGCAAAAAAAAAAAAAAAAAAAACAACCCTCATGGCAGTGTACTTCTGGGAGGTCCTGCACCAGCTGAGCAAGTGCCATTGAGATGAATGGGATTGCTAACGGATGAATGTTAGCTTTCTTTTACGAACGATAGACCTCCTTGTTCCAGTCACGTGACCCAAGTTTTGTCACCAGACAGCATAAAAAAGACCTTTATGATAAAAGAAACATCCATTTCGACTTGCAACTATGCCTTTATGAGTGCATTGTTTTTGCTCTGCAGTACTGTTCACAGGAAATCTCCACTCTTAACGAAGATTGCTTGGTGCCGTTTTCCCAGTCATTCTTCACAGCAGCTTGACTGTCAACAGTGGTGTTATTTCACAGTACAGACTGGAAGCATTTCACACTTGGATAGTATATGCGTGACGGTTCCTCCTTAATCACATTTGCACATTCTTTTCTGTCTAACCTGCTTAGCTTCTCAGATAAAAATGATCAATTAATTATATAACTTCAATGATAGTAAATGCCTGAATTTTTGAGTGGAAAGCATCTCTGACAAGCATGGGTGATTGCTTTTACAAGAGCATTGGCGACTCACTGTTCGGGGGTCTTTTGTTTTCACATAAAGGAAGCACAAAGCCAGGCCCTCAAAGGCAATCCTTCCCTCTGACATTCGAAGCGCCCTCCTTCCTCCACCAGCTTTTCATATCGTAATGGAGAATTTTATATCCATTTTGACCTTGTGTCTAGCCACCGTTTCCCATTCATTTTCATTCCCTTCTAAGCTGCCAGAGCTCTCAGGAGAGCCGACCTCTGTGAACTCCTCACGGGGTGAATGGGGGAGGAGATATGGACCGATAAGCTGGGAGAGCAGTGAGGAGTAAGAAGTCACCACAGAGATGTCCTGCCCTTTACCTCTTCCGTGTCTTCCACGGTTTATCCGACGTTAGGGTCAAGATGTCACCCTTTTTGTCCTGATGTTTCTTTTTCCTCCATGTGTAAAAAAACATCACATTTTTGGGGGATTTTTTGGGATTGAGATGGGAGAGTGTGGTGTCAAAAACCTTTCTGGCCTGCACATGAAGACCAAACAACTTTGTCTGTACCCTGTCATCCCAACAGTGTGTTGATGTATAGATTAGCAGTCACAAAAAGATGCTTGTGGTTTCCGAGAACAAAGCTGTTACGGAAAACTGACTTGTATAATAGAACACCATCCATCTACCCCTCATTGTTGCTGGAATTGCTGACATTTAGATGTGGGAAATTTGGACCCTGTCGTTCCATTACAAAGAAATTTCCATACGCTGATTAAAATGACTGTATTAAACACTGTGTGAGTGCTGCTGAGGTTTCTCTTCAACAGGCACTGGAATCTTTTATCCTGTCATTTCATCTTTGCACTGAAGGTCATCCTCGCTACATCGAGCTATCGGAGATATCCTGACGAGTGGCTTCAGCCATGTGTGAATATTGCAAGTTCACATCAGTGATTCTGTTACATGCTAGCCTTTTAAAGGCTAAAGGTTGTCTCTCTCTTCTTGCTTTATTCGAATCAATACGGCTTCAATATCCAAACAAGCGTGCCTTGCAAGCTGCATGCATTAATAATATGCAGTCCAGCTTCTAGCGTGCTGTGCTGAATTGCTTTGCTGAAGGACAGACTTGAAGTAGATGATCTGTTTACTTCCTTAAAGGAAACCACTTTTATCTGGATTAACCAAGTGTGTTGTATTAAATAAAGCTTTATTTAATAAACAGGTCACCTTTTTTGTGCTTCTGGTGACTTAGAGCCTCGCTTCTGACTATTGGCATAATGTTTGGTTCACTTGGCAGTTTATTCTGGCAAGAACTGCCCATTTTGGAGGAGATTGTCTGAACAGAATATAAAACGGGCAACCATAGTTTGTTTAATTTTTCCATGCCGTTTAAGGGCAACTTTATCTACAAAAATATACTGACTCACAGTCTTTGGAGTTATTGTTTCATTTCAGTTAATGAAAAGAGGACTGATATTTGTTTTATTCCACAACAAATGTGGGAATCTCTATTTCACAGACTGAGTGAAATACTGTTCTATGCATGTAGGGCCCTATGATTTCCGTGATGCGGAAAATGCGGACGGAATCACAGAATCCAGTCATAAAAATTTAATTTGCCAAATTTTGGATGAATAAATCCAAAGTAGGTCAGTACACTGAATTCAAAATGTGATATGGACTAGTGTTTGTGAATATTGAGCCACAAAATACTATGTAAGTGTGAATCCTAAATGTTCTGCGTGTCTCTGTGCGAATGAATCGCGCAGACACACTGTTTAGTTTATTATACACATACTGAAGCTAGCATGAGCTTGCAGTGTTTTTAACCTCTACTGTCTCAATATATGAGTACATGAACACGTAAACATAACCTCTAGAACTACTCTGAGAGTCTATTCATGAGCATTCTACCATTTCTTGCGAGAAAACAAAAACTGCCATTATATCATATACAGACAGGAACATAAAGGTTTTCAGAGCAACCCGTCAAAATTAAAGTTTGGTTTAACTTTAGGAGACTGATATGATACCAGAAAGATTATTTACCAGCATTTATTTACCAGAAAAATGTAAATACACAGCACAGTATTTCTGAAAAAAAAAAAAAAAATAGTTATATATGTGTATGTATGCATGTATGTATATATGTGTATAAATATACTTTAGAGATCCTTTTGATTCTTAAAATTTGATGAAACCATTAAAATATAGAAAATTGTGAAAAAATAAATTTGAGAAAAAATAAAAAAGAAACATACTTCATAGGGCCTTAAAAATGTAATTTTTGTTAGGCTTTTAATAAATTGCTGTTAAATTGATAAGACATGCTTTTTGAATATTCAAATTTAATTTAACCATTAAAATAAAGTACAGAAAATTTTAAATAGAAAAAAACTGAATCCAGAAAAATGTGGTAATTTGGAAAATAAAAAATAAAACAATTCAGTCATACTTTATTTTACTTTTAACAAACCATTGAATATAGCTTTTGCCTTAATAGACTCCTAATTTGCTGCTTATTAATGGTTAGTAAGATAGTTGTTAAGTTCAGGTATTGAGTAGGATTAGGAATGTAAAGTATGGCCATGCAGAACAGGTGCTTTATAAGTACTAATAAACAGCCAATATTAATAATAGGCATGCTAATAAGTAACTAGTTAATAGTGAGAGTTCTTTCCTATACTAAAGTGTTACCCAGATTTCATAGGGCCCAACACAAATGCAGTTTAAATGCAGCTTCAAAGGGCTCTAACTGATCCCAGCCGAGGAAGAAGTATGTCTTATCTAGCAAAACGATCTGTCATTTTTTTCGAAAAATAAAAATTTGTATACTTTTTAAGCACAAAAGCTCATGTAGCACAGGCTCTGGGATGCACGTCCATGATGCTACAAGTTAGTGATGGGTCGTTTGAACGTATCTTTAATGTGACTCAGGTTCATTCGCGCATGTGCAACATCCTATTAGGTTCAGTACTGGAATTAGTTCACCTGTTTCGAGTCTTCGGGTTTTTCGAGTCGTTCGTTCATCTTATGGGACTGTCACGTGATGAACGAATGACTCGAACCCGACGACTCGAGAGATGAACTTATCAATTATTTTTCCTGGCTCACACTGCATTGGTTAAGCTTATGGGGCTGTCACATGATGAACAAACGACTCAAACCCGAAAACTTGTCAGATAAGAGGTGAGGTGAGCTAATCATAGACTAAAGACCCAATGAATTAATCTTTTCTGTTTCTTATAGCATTATAGTTTTGTCTTGTTTGCAGTGTGATCAATGTTTGTGTAAGCAGTAGATTTTGCTAAAATGAACGAAATGACTCAAAAAGATTTGTTCATTTTGCTGAACGAGACTCAAAGGTCTGAGTCGGTAAAATGATCCAAACTACCCATCACTACTACGCATCACGTCTAAGTTCATCGTCTGTGTACTCTGGCTCAAAAAGGTAGAGAATGGCGAAAAACTCCATCTTTTTTTCTCCTACAACTTCAGAATCATCTGACATCATTGTACCTTTTTGTTTGTAAACAGCGTTTGACTTACTTGCACTTTCTTAGTCTTTGTGCGTTTGCTTTGTAAACACTGGGTCTGTAGTTCCGCCTACGTTCCGCGTGAACTTTCGGCGTGTTTCAACACGCAACGTGATTGAACGCACATCCCAAAGCCTGTGCTACACGAACTTTTGTGCTTAAAAAGTATACAAATTTTTATTTTTTCAAAAAAAATGACCAATTGTTTCACTAAATAAGACCCTTCTTCCTCGGCTGGGATCATTTAGAGCCCTTTGAAGCTGCATTTAAACTACATTTTGGAAGTTTAAAATCAGGGCACCAATGAAGTCCATTATATGGAGAAAAATCCTGAAATGTTTTCCTCAAAAAACATAATTTCTTTACGACTGAAGACAAAGAGATGAACATCTTGGATGACAAGGGGGTGAGTAAATTATTTGTGAATTGTTGTTCTGGAAGTGGAGTTCTCCTTTAACACTTTTTACCATATTTAAATCCATTCTGCAGATTTCTGCCAGATTACCCCACACAATCAGTGCAGTAAAGTGCGCAAAATCACCCACCAGTTACATCACCACCCACTAACTACCTTACCAAGGGGCTACAGTAGCCTGAGGCCATCAGCTTATTGACAACTTCTACTCTTATCGGCCTTTCTTTTTCTTCCTGCAGTGCCCTTGCCCCCCCCCCCCCCCTTCATTTCTCCACTACCCTTTTTTTCATTCTCTTCCACAGGGTAAGTAAAAAGAGAGGTTTTGATTTATTCATGGACTCCTTTTTTATATTCATGTATTTTCCAGGGCTATCTGGGTGCGGTGGAATTTCTTGCTTCAGCAGCTGCTGGGATGCTCGACAGAAATCGGGTTTCAGGTCTATTGAGCCTTGCGGTGGGGGAAGGGAATGTGTATTGGGGGGGGGTTATATATTACCCAGGAAATGTGCAGCAGGCTTCAGAGGTGACAGGCTGTGTTTATTACAGATCTGTCACACAGCTAATGGGCAGCCGGGAACTGGCTGCTTCACTAATGTGAAGGAGAAGCGTGCAGTGAACAAGAGGACTTTAGTGCTGAGAGAAGGACTCCCTCCCCCCTCTTTGGCCTTTAAACTCAAAGCAGTGACAGTGATCCGCAAACAGGGAAAAGGTGAACGAATGTCACACGAAATCACAATTTGTAGACACTGCACAGAAGTTACAACACTGCATGCTAGTAGATAAGTAGTCACTTAGCAGATGAGTTCATCCAAAACAACTTGGAGTAGAACTTACTGACAGGAATCCTTTTAAGGACTTTTTTATGCTCTTGAACCCCTATTGTAATTGTTAGAATGTTCATGGATCAGCGATCTCCACGTAAAACTGATTGTGCAGACCAAACTATAAGCCATAGAGACTTAAAACTTAGAGGGATGGTAGTACTCGCACCGCCGACTACGTCCCCAAGGCTCGCTCCAGTCGGCCTGGCGGGGACACTAGAGGCGATCAAAACTATGATCCGGCTCATGCCGGACAAATATGGCGAGCCAATATCAATAATTATTAAAAAAGTCAAACTTTCGACTCACAGTCGCAAAGGGACGCCAAAACGTTTGAAAGGGAACGTTCACAGGGACACTTTTAGTATAATGCCTATAACTCCTTAACGGAATGAGATATCTTTGCCAAACACTAATGTATAAGCTCAAAAAGAGCTTTTTTCTCTGTAAGAGGGAAAAAACATAGTGGTTATACCTATGCAACCATTTGTCATGAAACTCGCTGTGCACAGTCTTGGTCCAAAGTGCCACAAATGTCTATAAGGACATTTGCATATCCCAAAAAAAAAAAACATTTTTTGGACATACACACCATATTTGTATCATATTGTATCAAAAACAGTGTTTTTTTCGGACATACACACCATATTTGTATCATATGACAGAACTCCTCATTCTGGACAACTTGGCCTCTAGAACCACTGCTGTCAGTCAAGTCGTTTGTTTGAGATGATGTAAAAAGCCTACTTTGTGAACTGGAAAAAAACATTGCAGTACAATTCTCTGGACTCTCTAGGTCAAAAATGATCAAAAAATGTTGAAATTCAGTCTTTGGTAAGCTATAACGGGGTCGTTTAGAAAAGGGCCTGTCCGAATTTACCCAAAATTCTATAAAGCCTAAAAGAGAACTCAAAACTTCACAAAACTTGGTGAGCACATGCAACGTGATTCTAAACAAGCATGCAAAGTTTTAAGGAGATCGGACCACTGCTGACACTCTAACAATCATAAATGTTAGAAAACATAATATTTCTATGGTAAATTACCTTTATTGGCAAACAAAGGCTTGCTACATAATGTGTTTTTCCAAATGTGCTTAAATGCCTTAAAGCGCTTGAACCCCGGTAATCGCTGCTTGCAGCTATATTTTTAATTGACTGATAATTTCCTGAAAATTTACTTACCCCCATGTCATCTAAGATGTTCATGTCTTTCTTTCTTCAGTTTTTGAGGAAAACATTCAAGGATTTTTCTCCATATAGTGGACTTCAAACTGCAGTTTCAGTGCAGCTTCAAAAGGCTCTACACATTCCCAGCTGACAAATAAGCATCTTATCTAGTGAAACAATCTGTCATTTTCTAAAATAAAATAAAAAATATATACTTTTTAACCACAAATGCTCATCTTGCACTAGCTCTGCGATTAACTGTTCATCTGTGTATTCTAGTTCAAAAAGGTAGTGAACTTCAAAATGATCCCACATCATTGTTTTATCTTTTTTGTAAAAGGCGTTTGACTTTCTTTGCACATTCACTGGGTCGGTACTTTCCCCTACGTCATGTGCGACCTTTTTAACGTGAATATGTAATGAATGAAGTTGTGGATGCAGAGCTAGTGCAAGCTGAGCAAGCTGAGCATTTGTGGTTAAAGGAGAAGTCCACTTCCAAAACAAAGATTCACATATAATGTACTCGCCCCCTTGTCATCCAAGATGTTCATGTCTTTCTTCCTTCAGTCATAAAGAAATTGTTTTTTGAGGAAAACATTTCAGGATTTTTCTCCATATAATGGACTGATATGGTGACGAGCGTTTGACAATAAAAAGTATATAAATTGTATTATTTTTATGAAAATAACCGATCGTTACGCTAGATAAGACCCTTCTTTCTCGGTTTACAACCGCATTTGGGATCGTTTGAAGCCGCATTTAAACTGCATTTTGGCAGTTCAAAATCGGGGCACCATACCAGTCCATTATATGGAGAAAAATGCTGAAATGTTTTCCTCAAAAAACATAATTTCTTTGCGAGTGAAGAAAGAAAGACATGAACATCTTGGATGACAAGGGGGTGAGTACATTATATGTGAATCTTTGTTTTGGAAGTGGACTTCTCCTTTAATAAGTATATACATTTTTATTTTTGTTTTTAGAAAATGACTGATTGTTTCACTAGAAAAGACCCTGATTCCTTGACTGGAATCGTGTAGCTCCTTTTGGAGCAGGATTCAAACTGCAGTTTGGACCTTCAATCCATTGAAGTCCACTATATGGTGAAAAATCCTGCAATGTCTTCATGTCGATTTTTTTGTGTTGGCCCTAATCTTGTTATGATTTTGCCAATTAATAAGATATGTTCCTGAAAAACTTCTGTTAGTCCTGGAAGAACATTCCTGTCAGTGGAGTTTAATCCTAACCCTGGGACATCTAGCAGATGTCTTCTGTTGTTATATGACAAATACAGAAATTGGAAAACAACTGGAAAATGTGTAAACAGTCTAAATATACCGGCCGCCTTGTTGAATTCTTGGGGAGCAGAGGAAGGATGGAAAAACGTGTTGAATTTTCATTCCTCTAACCTAATGCTTTTCCAGGAACTTGTCCTACTTGGCGCAATCATGGTATCCCTATATTATTACAGGGACAATTCCCCTGAAGAAACCTTGGGTTAAGTGCCTTACAAGGACACAGTAATGTCGGTTCATGGCTCGTTCCTTATGAGGCTCGGGCCAGAAACCATCTAGTACTCTCTACTCCACACCACCCCCTTTTGCAAGTGAATGAACGTAAGACGTTATGTAGCATTTTCATGTTCAGAGCGAACCAGTGTATTTGGGAATCTGTTAGCATTAGCACAAAGCTAACGCACAAAACATTTTGATTTCATGGCATCTTTAAAACCACACAACTCCTACTTCTGTTCCTCAACAGCCTTGTTTTCATTCGTGTCACATTAAATGTGGCGTTTACCCTGACTAAGATCTGCTAATGTTTCTTTGTAACTGAAAACAAATGTAGTCTACTTTGAGGTGTCCTGGAGGCCATGTGGAATAGAGTTTAAGAGTTTAATTGCTGACTGCTTTTCCAGGCTCCCACACAGGGTTGTTCACTCGTATCGTGGTGTGTGATCAAAATATCAACAAGCGGTTTAATATGCTTGTATATCTGTCTCTGTGATACAAGCCTTCAGTGCTGAGAAGCCTTGCTAGCTTTTAAAAAGAGTACTACATAAACACATAAAAGATATGTGTACGTGAAAAGGGAATGGGGGGGGGACTGTTTGACAGTGCCAGAAAAAACCAAGCAAGCAAGCCTTTGAAGGTCCTGTGCACTCAAACGACGATCCAAGAATGCGGTTGGTATTTGGCTAAGAAATGAAAGAGGTGTAGCTCTCATTTTAAGCACAGTTCAGCCTAGCAATAAATGAATAATTGACACAATGAGACCCAGGTCCTGTTATTTAAACATAGTTTGATTTGTTTGTTTTGTGTTGTTTTTTTCATCTTATTCGACTAGTTTTTAAAAGCAACGGCCTGGCTGTGAGGGTTTCCACCTAGTGGACCCACCCGTTAATGCAGTCCATTCCAGGCACATGCAAAAATGAATAGGTAAAAGAAAAGAAAATATGAATAAAATAAAAATTGAAGGGGTCCTATTATGCTTTTTTTTTTACTTTTTGAATTTTAGTCAGTGTGTGGTGTGTGTGTTCAGGCATAAAAAATATCTACAAAGTTACAAATCTCCAAGTCCACTCCAAAGGGAGATATTTCAGTTTTTTTAAAAAATCCTTTTCAAGAACTACCACGAACGGCTCCTTTGGATTACAGCGTTGTTTTCCGGGTGTTTTGATGTCACAACGCGGCCCATCAAAATATCATTAAAATAAATCAAAATTCAAATGGTTGGGGGGTGGGTAGCCTAACTTTAGCGATGTAGCGCCGAGAGCCGTTTCTGGGACGCTTCAACGAGCCACAATGTGGCAGGTATAAATACAGGCATTGACTAGAGTGGCCGTGATCAGCTCCGGTGGCCGTGTCAGAGCCGTAACGAATCTTATCTTAACGTATCTTTTGATAATGTTAATGTTCTTTGCTCATTTTCTGTAGTTGCTTTTTGAATAACTAAGGAAATGTAAACATAATTAGTAACTTACAATGTTTTTTATTCAATTGTTGTCATGTTAAATACAAATTAAGTCATTAAACATTAGGCTGCTTTTAGCCTTATGCTGGTGCTGGTTTTAGTAGGGGTGTCAACAATAATCGATTCGGCGATGCATCGCGATGCGGGGCATGAACGATTCAGCATCGATGCGGCAAAGTGCCATAATCGATTATGTCACTGCTTATTTTCTGGCGGAAAATAAAGTTGTGAAGTTTCAAATACTTCCGGTTCCGGGGGAATAACAACAACAACGAGCAAGATGGCTGAGGCGGAGGGAGACGACCGCGATAGACGGGTTATTATTGCCTCATGACTGATAAAAAATTTGCCTTGTGTGCAGTAGAATTTTGATGAACGCAATGCATCATAGAATCGAATTGAATCGAATCGTTACCTGGTGAATCATAATCGAATCGAATCGTGAGGGCAGTGCCAATGCACACCCCTAGGTTTTAGGCAATGAAAATTAGTATGTAAATAATTAAATAAATTAGCATGGTAATATCATGTATCGATGATATGACAAAAGGACCCAACACTACTGTAGCATCAGTTATACCTTATTATATCCTTAACTATAATGGAGCAGATGGAACTTGCTACTTTGGTAAGGGGCGTAGCAGTACTGAAACACTGTCTAAGCTGTTCTCCAATCACAAAGCACTGGGACAGCTAACCAATCACAACACATTTCGTTTTTCAGAAGGCGGGTCTTCATCAAACCCGGAACTAATTGAGCCATTTGTGCCTGGCTGGGGAAAAAAGGTAGTGGAATAATGTAAATTATGTGAAAAATAATGCATTTTTCGAACCACCTAGTATGAGAGCATGTTCTAGTATACCCCCAAAACAAAATTATAGAGCATAAGAGGACCCCTATATGAGAATGATTGTAGACCTCTTATGTCTACATCTAGTAAATCTTTATTTTAAAAAATACAATTGCAAATTGTGACCCTGGCCCACAAAACCATTCTTAAAGGAGTTAAGAATAGTGGATTTTCAAAACAAAAATTGACAGATAATGTACTCACCCCTTGTCATCCAAGATGTTCATGTCTTTCTTTCTTCAGCCATAAGGAAAGTATGTTTTTTGAAGGGGAACATTTCCGGATTTTTCCGATTTAAACACGGCTTCAAACGATCCCAAATGCGGTTGTAATTAATCCCAGCCAAGGAAGAAGGGTCTTATCTAGCGAAACGATTGGTTATTTTCAAAACAATAATACAATTTATATACTTTTTAATGTCAAACGCTCGTCTTGTCTTACTCTGCCTGGACTGTTTTTTCCGGTTGATGACAGTTAGGGTATGTCGAAAAACTCCCATCTCATGTTCTCCCTCAACTTCAAAATCGTCTTGTATCGCTGTTTTTATTCTTTTTGTTAAGGGTGTTTGATCTTCTTTGCATGTTCAGTTTGCAAAGACTGGGTCGGTACTTCTGCAGCGATGTAGGATGATTTTGAAATGATTTTTGAAGTTGAGGGAGAAAATACGATTGGAGTTTTTTTAACGTACCCTAACTGTCTTGAACCATCATACACAGAGTTCAGGGAGAGCAAGACAAGATGAGCGTTTGAGATTAAAAAGTATTTAAATTGTATTTTTCTTTTTTAAATTAAAATAACATTTCGCTAGATAAGACCCTTCTTTCTCGGCTGGGATCGTTTACAACCGCATTTGGGATCATTTGAAGCCACATTTGGCTTCAAAACGGCATTTTGGAAGTTCAAAATCGGGGCACCATACCAGTCCATTATATGGAGAAAAATCCTGAAATGTTTAACTTAAAAAACATAATTTCTTTACGGCTAAAGAAAAACGTACATGAACATCTTGGATGACAAGGGGGGTGAGTACATTCTGTAAATTTTTGTTCTGGAAGTGGACTTCTCCTTTAAGTAGCATGGGTTTATTTAGCAATGGCCAAAAATACGTTGTATAGGTCAAAATTATAGATTTTTCTTTTATGTCAAAAATCAGTAGGATATAAAGTAAAGATCATGTTCCATGAAGATATTTTGTACATTTGCTGCCGTAAATATATCAAAACTTAATTCTTGATAAGTAATATGCATTGCTAAGAACTTCATTTGGACATCTTTAGAAGTGATTTTCTCATTATTGTGAATTTTTCCTTTTTTTTTTTTTTTTTTTTCCACCTTCAGATTCCAGATATTTAAATAGTTGTATCTCTGCCAAACATTGTCCTATCCTAAGAAATCATTCATCAATGAAAAGCTTATTTATCTTTGTATACATCTCAATTTTTAAAATTTACCCTTATGACCCTTATTCTTGAAATCTTAATACATTTGTGATGCGCTTTAAAGCAACATCACTTTTTTTTTTGGGTAAATGGCAAAAACCACGCTCCATTATGAAATGATTAGAGCACAACAAAAGGAATCTTGTGGCCAACACTTAGTGTACTGCATCTGTTGTATTGTACTGAGCCTCTTTCATCAAGGTTTTGCATTCTAGTTACAGTCTGTGTGAAGGACGAGTCTGCTAGTCCAGTGCTCTCATCTAACAGACACCCGATAGTGAGTACGACACCATTCAGAATCGCAAATAAATACAGTCCTTTGGAACAAAAGACCTTTTATGTTCAGATTATGCATTTAATGGGAACACTGGAACATCTTGAAGAGTTTTACTGTGCTGACTATTATAACTGAATGCGACATGCTGTTTGAATGCTGAATGGAGAATGACTTGCCTGATGCAATGCAGGAAAGAGTTTCCAGGAACTTAACAACCTAATATATTGTCTGTTTCTCAAATAAATCTGTCTTAAGTAGAATTTGAGTAGAGTACATGAAAATGTTTATAGTGCTTTTAAAGTATTTTTTTTTTCTTTTTTTTTTTTTTTTTCTTTTAGTGCTGTCAAATGATTAATTGCGATTATTCTCATCCAAAATAAAACTTTTTGTTTACATAATATATGTGTGTACAGTGTATATTTATGTATATATAAATACACACACATACAGTGTTTATTTATATATTTCCCATATGTATATATTTTTATTCCTATAATTAATATTCTATATAAATATATTTAATATATAAACGCATTTTTCTTAAAGGAACACTCCCCTTTTTTTGAAAATAGGCTAATTTTCCAGCTCCCCTAGAGTTAAACAGTTGAGTCTTACCGTTTTCGAATCCATTCAGCCGATCTCCGGGTCTGGTGGTAGCACTTTTAGCATATCTTAGCATAGATCATTGAATCTGATTAGACCAATAGCATCTCGCTCAAAAATGTCCATATATAATGATATTTTTCCTATTTAAAACTTGACTCTTCTGTAGTTACATTGTGTTCTAAGACTGACGGAAAATGAAAAGTTGTGATTTTCTAGGCTGATATGGCTAGGAACTATACTCTCATTTGGCGTTATAATCAAGGAACTCTGCTGCCGTACCATGGGTGCAGGAGGCGCAATGATATTACGCAGCGCCTGAAAGTGACCAGCACTAAGTTTGTGTAACTACAGAAGAGTCAAGTTTTAAATAGGAAAAATATCGAAACTCTTTGGTCATTTTTGAGTGAGATGCTAACGGTCTAATCTGATTTAATGATCTATGCTAAGCTATGCTAAAAGTGCTACCACCAGACCCGGAGATTGGCTGAATGGATTCGAAAATGGTAAAACTCAACTGTTTAACTCTAGGGGAGTTGGAAAATGAGCCTATTTTCAAAGGAGCGTTCCTTTTTATATAAATATATCCATGCATGTGTATTTATATATACATAATAAATGTACACAGTACACACACACATATATATATATTTATATATATTATGTAAACAAAAACTTATTTTGGATGCAATTAATCACGATTAATCGTTTGACAGCACAATTTTTTTTTCTTTCGTTTCGGATTTGGAATTGGTCCCATCTGACTGATACTTCATCTATCAAAAAACGGTCTATGTTGGACCGATACGGTGTATCAAATCGGCAAATCGCAAATAAATATTAAAGGGATAGTTCACCCAAAAATGAAAATTCTGTCATTAATTATTCACCCTTATGTTGTTCCGAGCCCATAAGATATTCAGAACGCAAATTAAGATATTTTTGATGAAATCCGAGAGCTTTCCTGAATCTGCATAGACAGCAATGCAACTGACAAGTTCAAGGCCCAGAAAAGTAGTAAAGACACTGTTAAAATAGTCCATGTGACATCAGTCGTTCAACTGTAATGTTATGAAGCTACAAGAATAATTTTTGACTATTTTAATGATGTCTTACTACCTTTCTGAGCTTTGAGCTGTCAGTGGCATTGCAGTCTATGCATGGTTGGACAGCTCTCAGATTTCTTCATAAAAAATTGATGAGCAAAGGTCTTATGGGTTTGGAACGGCATGATACAATTTTAATTTTTGGGTGAACTAACCCTTTAAATTAAACTTTTGGCACCCTATGGTATTGCACAAATATGTTTTTCAGTGATCAGTTGTTAAAAGAAACTGGTTGTCCTGGCTCAAACTTATGCCTTGACATATTGAATCGCTCAAAACCAACCAGCGTCACAACAGGAAAGCACCGAAGTCTACAAATGGCTTCCTCATAGTTGTCTCCACTCATTACGCTGGAAAAGTATTTGAGCATTGAAAAAAAAAAAAAAAAAAAAAAAAGACACCCCCCCCAATGTCTCCCCTCCCAGAATGGCAGTAGTTCTGTGGTCCTGAGAGGCAGATCTGCGGTGATCTGGCATGATGTTGCCCTCCATTTGTTACCAGTAATGACCGCTCTGCTTAGAGAGCTCAAGTCCTCAGAGAAGAGCGATGGAGATCGTGTCTATGTGCGGGCTGCCAGCTGCTCCCATGTTTCTCATGCTGTCTGAGGTTTAATTTTCCCACTGCAGCACGTATGAATAATGATATGAGGCAAAGAGCCCTCTTCTTTATCTTAATTTAATCCTAATTTACACAACAGCCAACTGCAATAGAGCTCTAGCAACAGTGTGGGAGTACTGGAGTCCCACACCATATGATGACAAAGATTACAAGGTCTCGCTTTGGTGTTGTCAAGCGTGTTTTTACAGGCTCATCTGTCGACAAATACATCTACTACTTTGTTACTGGAAGTAGGAACCCTTGACTCTGTGCCCTCAGCCTCTGCCAAGATGGCCATTTAAGCTCTTAAAAAATTAATGCATGAGCAAGAGAGAGGAAGATGGTGGGAGTAAATGGAAAGACTGTGTGCATAGATGAAAATCGAGTTGCTACTCTCTGGTTACTGTTGTTGCTCATTTGCACCTTGCGTCTTCAAGTGTCGCATGAGCACTTTTTTTGAGTTTAACTGAAGCTTTTCTTTTAAAAAAGAAAAAAATATTTTAAACCCATTACTTTTGTTTTACATGTGTCTATTTGGCTATGTCTTACAATGTGACTAGTGCATAATTTAAACTCTCACAGTTACCTTTTTTATTTAATGCTGAAACAGTTTTTCCTAATTTTTCCTTTAGTTGCCATATATAAAAAATGTTTGTTGACTTGGACTAATTAGATTGTTGGAAATCTATTCAAGTCCGTTTGTTCTTAAAAACACTGTATTAATACTACCAATAGCCTAACTGCACAGGTTTAATAGGAAAATTGACCATTTTGTTTTTTAACCGTCTCTCTTGAGTTACAAATCAATGCTTTGCAGTACGCTTTAAATTAGATTTTTGTTGCAAGGGAAGCTGTATTTACTTTGGTTCGTTTCCCTTTTAAATGAAGTCATTTTCTTAATGTTTTTATTAAGGCTGAGGTCATGTTGTGCAATTTGTTCTTTCTGGAATTTTCCTAATTTGAGTAACTTCTACCAAATGACATGAATTAGCTCCAAAGCACTATAGAGTTTGATTGGATGCATTGGATATATATGAAATATATTGAATTTGAGTTGTGCAATTTACCCAGACACCATCTACAACTGTTTTTCATTGTTGTTCCATGTTCTCCGCAGCTCTGTCACAACATACCTCACATGCTAGGTTGCCAAGCACAACACCTTAAAGGAAAGCTTTGTCGTAACCACTTCAAATCAGTGGGTGTTTCCTCCTTCATGCTACATTACTCCTTAAGTGGCTTAAAAACAAAGGCAGGGTTATCCCTTGACCATTTACTCATTGTGCAAATCTAACTGGAGAAGTGCAATACTACTATACGTCAACCCAGCTTGACATACACGGTTGTAGATTGGTGGAAAAAACATTTGACTTGTCTAGGCAGATTTGTGTAAAACTGACATAGTTGGTCAGTTCCTGTTAGTATTAAGTTCAGTATCTTTATATCAAGAGTCTGTGAAAGAAATTCAGTGGCAAATAGTTACATATATGCTTAGAGGTCAGAGGTCACAAGTGTAATAAAGCTTGCTGGTGTTCATGTGAAAGGCCAGAGCATCGGTGCATCGCACATGACTTTCCTTCATGCTACGTTTCTGTTCTGTTGAGTGTGAAAGGGTCTTCAGAGAGTCCTCAATGCTGTCTTGTGCTCTGCTCTCATGCTCGGCATGAATATTGCATTAACACATTCCCCACCATATGTAGGCTAGGTGCCCTGGCTACTGCTGCAAGTGCGCTCAGCATGCAGTGAGAGTCACTCCCTTGCGTTGACCTGCCAACAGCAGCAGCTCTGTATTATCTACTGTAAACATGCTCTTAGTTTTGTTGACAAGCTCCAACATAGAAATGAGTAGGATATGTAGATTTATGTTTGGCTGGGTAACAGACACCCAGTGTACACTCTTTGAAACTTGATATAAATAAAAATGCCTGTCTGCTTCCTTCTGAATAAGATGATTAAATTTGACATTTTGTGCCAGATATCCCAGTAAGAGATCCTCATACCTTTTCTGAATGCCCTTTCTAAAGTGTTGATATTCAGTCCAGTTGGCCTGATTGATGATCTCAATGATGTTAGCATGCTTAGATCGATTTTCGTGGCTTATGTGCTCATTACTCTCAAATCGTGTCTAGCTGGGGCTTTGACCCAAGGGACGTGGCCGAGATGCCCTTTTTTCAGGCAGGGTAGGTTACTGTATGAGGGGGAGTGGATTTCACTACATTGTGTCGACATTCATTTTACATTAAAGTCTATTGTGCATCTGCAAAAATCTACTTTGTGATGGAGTTTGATTTGTAGATAGTGTTTTGCTCCTTTTCTGCTAATTATAAAACTTTGCCTTTCACAGTTATGTAAGGCCCTGTTTACACCTGGTATTAACATGCATTTTCGTCGATCCAATCACAAGTGGACAATGTTAAGTACTGGTGTAAACGGGGTGTAAACCGTTTTGAGCTTGTCCAATTTCGATCACATTCAGAGTAGACGTGCATGTGGTCAAATGCATTCGAACAGCTGCTAAAGACCGACTTCTCTCCACCTGCTGACCTAATATTGATGGTTCAAAATCAATAGTGGCCGCAATTTGTCGTAATGAACATTAAATGTGCACCGTCGCTCACAAAAATGTTTGAGCCACTGATGATCATTAAATGTACCGAGCACAATGTTTTTTCAACAATCCTGACTTCTAGTGCTAATCCACAGTGTTCGGCGGGGTCTCGAGGCTTCCATTGCTGAAACGAAAGCCGCTGCTCTCCACTTTTTTCTCTTTTGTCTAATTTTGCAAACATGTGAAATTTTTCTGAGCTTAATATTAGTATTGGTGCACGATGACTTCCCTCACATTTTGACGCTGACAGAGGGATCCTAGGGCCCTATGAAATCAGTTTTAATTTTTCCATATTCCGTTTTTTCCGTTTTAATTTTTCTCAGCTCCTTTTTAATGGTTAAATTAAATTTTATTAATCAAAGAGCATGTCTAATTAATTAAAAAGTCTGAAACTTATACAATTTCACATCAGTCTAATAAAGGTTTAACAAAAATGACATGTTTAGGGCCCTGTGAAATGTTTTATTTTTTCTCACAATTTGTTTTATTGTTATTAAATTCTGTTTTAGCATGTCTAATTATTTGAATGCATACTTAATTTATTCAAATTTATTCTTAAAATAGTCTTATGAAAGGTTTTTTTTACCCTCAGAAATTCTGTGTTGTGTATTTAAAATGTTCTGGTTATCAAATGAAGGCATAAGACATTAATTAAACATCATTTATCTTTTAATTATTGAAAATTAAGCAAACTTTTTGTTGGGCAAACAAAGGGGAATTTACTATTAAAATTAAAACATGGAAGAAATGTTGTGTGATTATACCCTAAAATATAATGTTTTTTTTTTTTTTTCATTTCAGTAGCAGTAGTAATAGTAGTAATATATATCTAGCAGAAGTTAAACCAGACTTTTATTTTGACGGGTTGCTGTGTCTACCTTTACATTTCTGCGTGTATATGATATAACGCTAGTTTTCCTAAAATGGTACAGTCAAATGCTCATGAAGTGACTCTCAGCAGATATTGTTCATGTATTTATGTCCCCATCTAGTGAGACGACAGATGCTGAAATCACAGCGAGTGTCACACGCGCTTCAGTGTGTATAGTAAACAAAACCACTCATCTGCTTCATTCATTAAAACAGAGACACGCAGAACATGCAGGATTCACATTTAAATGGTATTTTTGCAGCATAATATTTACAGATACTAGTCCATATTGCGGTTTGATTTAAGTGTAATGATCTACTTTTGATTAATTTATTCAAACTTTGACAAATTCCATGACATTCTGCCTTATTCAGTAAATTCCGTTTTTATGACTGGATTCCGTCCACATCGCGGAAATCATAGGACCCTAGGATCCATCCATTCACCCTACTCTTGACATAATCAGCACCATGGGGGTAATCTGGTCAAAAGTGGTCGAAAGTATACAGAAGAGACAGATTAAAATGCCAGGTATAAATGGGTGTGTGTCTACATTGTCCACTTGTGATCTGATCGACCAAAACGCATCTTAATACCAAATGTAAACAGGGCTTAAATGTCTGCAGGAAACATGCTGCAACAAAAAAAAGGTACTATAAATATATTTCTATCGTGACAACTCTGATTAGTTTAGCATGTAATGTATATGACAATTTTAATGTATTTTGGTCTATCAGATCTGCTGTGCTGCTACTGTGAGTGGCATACATAAAATTACCCTTAGCAGATGTAGACAGGTGGAGTTGGGGGAGGTGGAGGGTTTCTGATAACGTGCTGTAAGACTTGCTTACAACAAACACAGAACCAAACTATTTAAATGTTAGCTAGCAGATTGCATTGAAGGGCACCTATTATCCATTTTCCAAGTTTTAATATAAGTCTCAGGTGTCCCCAGAATGTGTCTATGAAGTTTCACCTCAAAATACCCCACAGATCATTTGTCATATCATTTTGTAAATGCCTGTTTTAAATGAAAGCAGAAGCATGCTTGTTTTCATGCATGTCTCTTTAAATGCAAATGAGCTGCTGCTCCCCACCCCCTTTTCCAGAATAGGGTAGTGCCTTACAGTTTGTGCCTCAAATACTCAAACATCTTTTTGGCTTTGATTATCATGTCTGTTGCTCTGAAACCATGTGTTTTAAAGCCATATCAGTTTAAACTTCTGATATATGGTTTTATATAGTGCACACATTCAAAGCACGCACACAGAAAGTGGCTGTCACATGGGATGTGAGTGTTAAAGTTCTTTCATGTCTTATTGCACTTAAACTGTCAAATACACACAAGTTTGTTAAAAACACTTAAGTTACAAAAACACAGTTTGTAATGTCTGTGAATGTAAAATGCTGGGAAATAAATTGCATGTTTATATTAGATCTGAGTATAAAGTGACTGCAGCATAATAAACAGTCCCTATACTGTCATCCATAAGATTGTCATCCAGTTAATTATTTTTCATAGTCAAGTCGCAAAAGAAAATTACAGTGGATACAGTGGATGTCATGATATTTTGTAATGATTCAAGTTGGGGATTGTATATTTGAAAATGGCCTTGGTGCCTTTTTCTTGATTTGGGCCACTACCCAATCAAAATGTCTGTGCACAACCCTGTTTGACCCTGAACCCTGAACCTTGCAGTTTGAACCTTAGTGAGTTGGGCTTTGGATGCTTAAGGTCTTCACAATCTTTTATTACTCAACAATTTTCTTTATATTCCCATTATAATGTGCACTTACCTCTGAGCAGCTGGCCCTTCTGCTAACTTTGATAAAATGTCCAGAAATGAATTGTCTCTGTTAAAATAAATTGTCCCAACCAACCATAAGTGAGCAACTGTTTAAGTTGCAAGAACGCAATATAATAACTACCAAATTCAAAACTAATAATGTTATTAGAGCAACCATTTCACTTAAGGACAACTTTAAGAATGTACTAGAATGGACAATTTTAACAATGAATGAGACTTGAATGATTAGTTCACTACTAGAATAAAAATGTCCTGATAATTTAATCACCCCATGTCATCCAAGATGTTCATGTCTGTCTGTCTTCAGTTGAAAAGAAATTAAGGTTTTTGAGGAAAATATTTCAGGATTTTTCTCCATATTGTGGACTTCAATGGTGGCCAACAGGTTGAAGGTTCAAATTGCAGTTTCAGTGCGGCTTCAGAGAGCTCTGCACAATCCCAGCCGAGGAATAAGGGTCTTACTTAGCAAAAACTTAATCTAATTTTTTCCTCCAACTTCAAAATCGTCCGACAGGGTGTTTGATTTTCTTTGCACACTCGCTTTGTAAACACTGGGTCGGTACTTTCGCCTACGTCATGCGTGACCTTTCCAACATGACTACATAATGCGTAAAGTCGAGCTAGTGCAAAATAAGCATTTGTGGTTAAAAGGTACAGAAATTTGTATTATTTTTTTTTTTTTGAAAATGACAGATCGTTTCACTAGATAAGACCCTTATTCCTTGGTAGGAATTGTGTAGAGCCCTTTGAAGCGGCGTTGAAACTGCAATTTGGACCTTCAACCCGCTGGCTCCCATTGTCCACTATATGGAGAAAAATCTTTTTTTTTTTTTTTTTTTGGAGAATGTTTTACTCAAAAACCTTCATTTATTTTCAACTTAAGAAAGAAAGACATGAACATCTTGGATGACATGAATATCTTAAGTAAATTATCAAGAAATTATGAACTAATCCTTTAAGCTTTCAAGGTTCAAAAAGAACAAAAAAGCATATATGTATCACAATGGTAGTCTATTGGATTTGTGCACTATGTTCTAAAGATTTTTCATTTTTAACAACTACTTACTTATTTTGGTTTATTCCTAACATAAATACTGCATGTGTTGTATAAACCACTGTAATCAATTGGTTGTGTGTCCTTTTTGAAGTGTGAAACCATTAGTTTCAGTTAGTCCATTATAATTACAAAAAATTAAAGTGTCATGTAAAGTAAATACATTTTGAATTTCTCCTTTTGTGTAACAAAAGAAAATTGTACAAGATGGAGAAAAATCTGGCGTTTATATGTTCTGTGTATATTATTGTAATGGTTAGGTTCAGGTTTGGATGTTGCATTTGTTTTTATACAATTTCCCCATCTTGTATGAATTATGAGTGGATTGGACAAGTAACTAAATCTTTCATGTTGAAATGAGTTTTAGTTCTAACCAACCACAGCAATCCACAGCATTGCAGTTTTTTTTTTAAAGTATAGATGGAAAAATGAGTTTTTTACTGAAAGCGGTCACATCACGCCTGATCAGAATGTATAATATTCTCGTCCCCTTTTTTTTTGGCTGCATTGCTGATTATTAAGCCTTGCTGAAAAGTCGCTGAATGTCACGGTTGTCACTGTGAAACCATTTCAGCATCATTTTGCAGAGCTTGAAAAAGAGTTGGCGCTGGTGTTAGTCATCTTTAATGTTTACTATCTCTCTTTTACCTGGACAGCAGCCACTGCCTGTGCTGAAAGAGGAATGTGTTGCTTTGAGAGCCTTGAGATATGGCTGGAATTTCCCCAAAAGGCTGCCGCAAACAAGACCGGCATGGCAGGCATTCCCTTCCTCTAATTGGGCTTTCACAATCAAAGAGAAATCCTTTTTCAAACTGTCTGGTAGAATTTCTCCAGTACTTGAAAGCAACTGGACGTGCTTTTCCATTTGAATCAGACTCATAATTGAAGCGTGGCAGAGGAGACTGAAAAGATGTCCTTGTTAAGCAATCAAACGGTGTTTTGAACTGAAGATCCAGCCCCAGATCGTGACTGCAGTAATTAGAGAGCTTTTTGGTTATATTTGGAAACGCACTCATGCTTGTCTCTAGAGGGAAAAGCTGCTGCTTCTCTACTGCAGTGCATCAGCTGTTCACCTTCAAGCTGGATTTCCTGTTTTAAACACATTAAGGTCTATAACATCAGAGCAAAATGACAAAAGAAAGCGGATCACGGTTGAAAAATCAGCCCTAAACTATTTAGCCATTCAGACAGTGACACAATTTTTTCCTGGCCTCAAAAACATTATCGTTGTGCTTCAGTTGTATGTTTCCACGATGGCCTTTAAGTTGCTTGTACTCTGATATTGACAGCTTACTTGCATCCTGTTCTGGAAACATGATCCAAAATGTTTTATATTTGTTTGTTTTGATTTGATTCCATGTTTAAAATAACTTTTAATCACTTGATGCCTAATTTTTTAAAGCAAAAAAAAAAAAGTTTGCACTTACAATAGAAGTCTATGAGACATCAGATGGAATTGTGTATCAACGTTCTCAACGCAGTTATACTTATAGTAGTTCTAAAAGAGATCTAAAATGTTAATATTTAAAATAAAATACAATTCAAATAAAAACAAAAGTACTTGCCAATAATGTTTAAATTTGTTAAAACGTCATTTTTTGTTTGTTTTTACAAACATCATAAGTGCAGTTCAAATTTGCACTTGGCGCCCCCAAATTAGTATTTTACAATTTACTAACTACATCACTATTAGAGAAAGATCATTTGATAATTAGAGTCATTTCCTATTGATGTTTCCCAGTGAGCTCTACAGGGACGAGGCTGTCTTGATGACTAAGGTTCCGCACATAAACACACACTTCCTCATGGTAATTATCAGATCTTTATCTTATCTACAATATTTCGTACCAGTGCCCTTGAAAGCGCGCTGATAAAAACCATAGCGAAATCACACAGCGCTTAGAATGACTCTTTGTTTTACATTTCAGTGCTTCCCACAGCTAGCCCCGGCTTTGTGTTGAGCTTGTTTTAATCTCCATAGCTCTTGTTGAGCTTATTGTTGTGCTTTTGAAAGAAGTGTATTTACACTCAGAGAGCTGTCTGTAGCCACCTCGGCTGAGCCCAGACCTCTCTCAGCAGGATAATCTGCAGTCTGATCTGCTCACCCCCTACATAGCAGCCAGCTCTGCCGTCTTTGTGGCGTACAGCGAGTGGGGGAGGGGCCCTCGCTCCCGTCTCCCCATGTATGGACTAGTTCTCTGTGAGCTGAAGAGGCCCTGAGTGCTCATGTTTATACTGAGTCCCCACAGGCTTTGTGTTCGCCGGCTATAAGATTCACACTTTGAGAACAGCACTCGTGGAATTTTGCTTTTTTTTTTTTTTTTTTCAAGAGGTGAGGTGGCACCAGTGAGGATTTCTGACATGTCTAATGTTGTTTTGCTTCCCATAATGTCTCAAAGAAAAGATGTGGTGATTTTACATTTATAAGCACATTTCACCCTTATGAATGTTTAAAGACAGTGTGACATTCACTGGCCAATTCATTTCTCCATTTCCTGTTTTATTTTTGTTGAATGGATTAAATGGCAAGAATGTGGTGGAAGGAGAGGAAAAATCAGCTTGGTTTGTATTTTATGTCCGTTTATAGATAATAGCTTATATTAGAGATGCACCGATTGCAATTTTCTTGGCTGATTCTGATTTCCTTTTTTGTGTGTGTGTGTGTGTGTGTGTGTGTGTGTGTGTGACCAATTAATACAAAAAATATTACATAATAAAAATATATTAAACATTACAATTCCCCCAATCTGCACTGAGTTACAAATATTCTGAAACATGCAAATAAAATCCATATGAAACTTTTAGATATGAAACCAAACCACCAGCAGATGGCAGATAGTCATTCATTCAACTGATTTGTTCAAACGGCAGATTAATTCAGAAACAATGCAAGTGACTGTCTTTTATTAATGGGTTTCTGAATCACTGATCAACTGATTCGTTCAAAAGCGTGGATTCATTCTAAGCAAACACAGGAGAATACATCAATATCTTCCTCAATATGCTAACTGCTCATCGCGATTTCAGGATAAGTTTAAACCCACACTCTGAGATTACACGTTTTGATGTCCACATATTCAAGAAATGACAGTGGCTGTAGCTTTTCTATCCTAAAGAAATGGCCAAATATTACAGATTAAGTGGACATTTGAATTTAATGTTTGTTGAGTCAATATTAAACAAGGATTAGACAGCACAGTAAAGTGTAAAAACAATCATCAGGCCGTTGCCGCCCTCTGCAGGCATTTGTTCTATTACATAATGTACATGAACTACTGTTTATAATACACATGTATTTTAATAGTTTTGTTCAATAAAACCAAATGATTGCTTACTTTTAATACTTTTATTTGAACTGATTATTATTGCCTCACTGCTATTATATATGTATTTTAAGTCATTTTAAAGTCTATTGTTCACTTAAAAAAATTAAAGTTATCCGATTACTCAATTAATCATCAGTATAATCGTTAGTGACAACCCTACAGTGCACGCATATAGTGAAATGAGTTCTCTTTTGCTGCTGATTGTGTTTCAACGGCTTGAAATCACTTGTTTTTAAGCAATGCAAAACGTGTAAATGATACGTTTTCGTGAACGCGTAGCAAAGCAACGTCACATGAGCCTGTGCTCAGCTTCGTTCATCTTTGGAACACAATTTAACATATTTTGGACGAATTGTTGAATAAAGTCCTTATTTTTGTTTTCTTCCCGTACAAAAAGTATTCCCGTAGCTTCGTAAAATTATGGTTGAACCACTGATGGCAGATGAACTATTCTGATGATGTCTTTCATACTTTTCTGGGCATTGACAGTGGTATTTACTTGCCAGTCAATGGGACAGTCACAAGCCTCCCGGTTTTCATTCAAAATATCTTAAATTGTGTTCCCAAGACAAACAAAGCTTTTACGGGTTTGGAACGACATGGGGGTAAGTGATTAATGACAAAATTCTCATTTTGGGGTGGAGTAATTCTTTAACAAACAGCAAATTTGGAGTTTATTAAGGCAAAAGTTGTAGTTAATGGTTTGTTAATACCGAGAATTGAACCGTAAAATAAATATATTTAACACTTTTTTTTCCCATGAGTCTCTTGTTGTTGTTCTCTGCAGTTAAACTGCACACTATCCTTCAGAGAAATTCTCCAGGTCCTGCGCATTCTTTGGTTTTCCAGCATTTTCTGCATTGTTGAACCCTTTCCAGAAGTAAGAAAATGATTTTGAGATACATGTTTTCACACTGAGGACACTTCAGGGACTCCTACACAATTATTACAAAGGTGGAAAACATTTACTGATGCTCAAGAAGGCAATACGATCTATTAAGAGCCAGGGGAATATATAATTCAGTAGTAAAAATGTTTTTACAGAATATGTTTGAATTTATTTGTTTTGCTTTAAGCATAAACCTTACTAAATTGTAAGATTTATGCTTAAATGGCAAAAAGCCATTTGGCAGCAAGAAATTCAAGGATGATATTCTGAAAGCAAGTCTCGTTATTCCATGCAATTTTTTTTTTTTTATTAAATATATATGAAGACCATTTTGAAAAACCAGACAAGTTTTTTTTTTTTTTTTTTCTTGCAGTGCTTCCATGGCTCTGTGTGTCTAAAAAGAAACCATACATCACAGAGTGCACTCATAAGTGCTCCTGACACATTTACTTGTAAAAGCAGTGGCTGTGTAGAGGTGTGTGATACACTCCTCCGATGGACTCTGCGTGTATTAATGCTTTGTGGCGTTAGACTGGCAGGTTTCCAGGGCTGCTCAATGAGGCAGCACTCAGTCTGCTGAGCTCTTTCTGCCTCACGTCACTCTGTTTATTCTTCCCTGCACTCCTGAGCTTCTGGAATATACTCCACCAGCTTCTATCTCTGTACTGTGTCCACAGTTACCGTGCCAGTCAATTCCTTAACACCCACCACATAACCTTCCAACCCGAGAACCCATTTTGATGATTACCAAGAGCGTTTAATTCCACTGTCTGTGCGCACAGCCTTTGGGGAGCCAAATTGACCCAGTTCCTGTGTGAATCCACATTTAGACTGGCTCCGTGGGCTAAAATCATCTATCCTTGATCTCACCCTCATAAACAAACAACCAATATGTATCATGCTTTGCTGCTTCCCTGTCCCTTGAATTAATAGTGCTTTTAAACTACAAACATAACTGTTGTTCTCTTTTTGTGCGTGTCATATACTGAGAGCAGATTTATAATCTTTAAGTTATGGGATATACTAACCTAGTGGTTCTCATCTGGTGGATGACGACTTAACAGTAGATTGTAGGTCTGTTCTTATAGGGTCGCACACTGCATGGAAAAAAACAATAAAATGCAATTAATTGTATAACAATGCTTCTTTTAAAAGGGTGTATAGGGAGAGCTTCTATTAGACTGCTGTCACTTTAAGAGCTGCCCAGATACAATATACTGTTACTACGTCTGTCCATCAAATTTTACATTTCAGTTGAATTAATTACATGATATGCATACATAATTGCCTATATTTGCTGACCCCAAATGGCCAGAAATGAAGGTAGTTAAGATATTATTGTGTCAAACAAGTAAAACATGGACTACACTTCATAAAATTGGGCTTTAAAGGTGTTTTATTTCATTGTATCATTTTTTTAAATTGAGACAAAAAAAAAAATCTGTGTTGCTGTTTGGGCTTTGCAATAATACATTTTAGTGTTAGATGCAAATGGTGAACTGTTTAATATGCTTTTGATATGCTTAATATGGTTTGAAAAAGGTCAAATGTGACCCTGGGCCACAAAACCAATCTTAATTAGCACGGGTATATTTGTATTTTTCTTTTATGCCAGAAATCATTAGGATATTAAGTAAAGTTCATATTCCGTGAAAATATTTCGTAAATTTCCTACTGTAAATATATATCAAAATCTAATTTTTGATTAGTAATATACATTGCTAAGAACTTCATTTGGACAACTTTAAAGGCGATTTTCTCAACATTTAGAATTGTTTTTTTTTTTTTTTTTCCCACCGTAAGATTCCAGATTTTTAAATTGTTTTAAATTGAATTTTAAGTTGTATCTCAGCCAAATATTGTCCTAACAATCCATATCTCAAAGGAAAGCTTACTTATTTGGCTTTCAGATAATATATAGATCTTAATTTCATAAATTAACCCTTATGACTGATTTTGTGGTCACAAATGTGTTCACTGATTATTTAAAAAATACCTACAGATGCTGTAATTTACAGATATAGTATGTATCCCTAAGCCTTGTATTCTAATTTTTGCAAAAATCACATTTTACGCCAAAAATTACATCCTCTATACCTGTATATAAGTACAGCCAATATTGTAAGTTACTGCCTTCTCAAATACACTTCTGAAAGACATGGATGTGTGTTGGTTATTTGCTGCAGAAATGCTGCTTAACACAGCTAATGCAGAACTGCTTTTTGAGAAGCTTTTAACCATTTAACCATTTAACCATTTTAGCCATTTCTTCCCACTTCCCACCAAACCATAGAAAGATTAAATATATATATATATATATATATATATAGTAAAAGCAGTGTCAATAGTGGTTTCAGATTTTGGAGTTTTTCAGTGCTGTACTAATCCTTTTTGGATATCAGCATTAGCCATTTTGAAAAAAAAAAGAAAAAAAAAAAACCTTTATCGGTCTACTGATTTTAACCTTATATAGTGTTAGTGAAGTCTAATTGAGTTGTGTGAGTCATTTTTCTGCTATATTGAATTGTTAACCTTAAATGTTTTAATACATGTCGTGACAACCAACCGTTTATCAGTTTTCCTCCCCCACTTTTAGGTAATATAGCTGAGTGTGTGTGTGTGCGTGTGTGTGTGTGTGTTCGTTCTCTGGCTCGTGAACAGCCATGGCGGTGAGTGCAACCAGTGCTTAGCCTCTGCAGGGAGATGTCAGGCAGAGCAAGCCAGCTGAGCGCGAGCCCTGGATACGGTCAGAGACAGAGAGAGAGTGTGTGTGTCTGTGTGTGAGGGGGTAGTGCAGCTCAATTTCCATTTTTATTAACAATCCTGTTACCTCTGTCAGGGAGACGGATGGACGGGAGCTGGTGGATCAATGTCACTCTCCCTCCAGCATGCCAAAGAGCCAGCACAAGCACACCATTAACTGCTTCCTGTCCTACCCCTGCTCTGTGCTCAGCCCACGAGGAAGGGCTATAAATACTGCTTATGTTACCTTTCTCAAGGTCTTATCAAAGCAGCTATAGTCTTTAACAGGCACTACAATGCGATTTCTTGCCATTACACTGCAGGTAATTGATTGCTCAAGTGCTTGCTGTTAACTTAATTAGTAGTGTTTTCTAAGGCAAGCAGGACTATTGCTACTGCTCATATGAGGGATTAGGGGTTTGTTTATGTCCCTAAATCTAAGTGTTAAACTTAGGTTCTTAACTCATTCCATTTGTGCTACAGACATTAATTTATACCTTAAATTGTGAGCTTTTTTGAGGATAGATGTGCTGGTACTTTCGTAAACACCTGGCTTTGAATTTTTACCTTGTGGAGGAAAAAATAGGTGTTAAAATCCTGTTTTAAAGAAGAAAGGATCCATGGCCATCTAGAGTTTGGCCAACAAGCAAACAACCTGTAGTATCAGCATAGTATCAGCACAACATCCTAGCAACTACAAATAAATGCACTGAAAACCACCCAGAAACCACCCAGTGATGTACATGTAGAAATTAAACGTATGCATGGATGAATCATTCATAACATGATCAATAACAGGCATTTAGAAAATGGAGAGGTTAAATTTTCATTAACGTATTTGTCATTGACGTGTAAGGATTTTCGCCAGGCAAATTTTAAAATACAAAAAAATAATAATACCTTTTGTAGTTGTTCAAACATTAAGAATGTTGTGTATGCATAAATTCATATAAAAAATTGTAAAAATTAAGTGATTTTAGTGTTTTGTTTTCATCTAGATGCCTTAAAAAATGTCATGCGGTGCAACCATGATTTATGCTAAAATTAATTCATTACCTTAACATGCTTAACATGTTAACAGTATTAAAGTGTTTAGAAACAAAGTATTTGCATTTCTTTTGAGTTTTTGTAAATAATGATCTCATATTTTTGTTCTATACTTTCAGAGTTCCCTTTTTAAATGTAGTTAACAGATTTTTTTTTTTTTTTTTACTGTAAGTTGCATAAAACTGATAAAAATGTTTTAAAAAATACAATTTAAGCATACTGTAGCGGTGATTCATATTTCAGCCATAGAAATTCTACAATTTATTTTTAATTTAATACAGTTATTGATATTATTGGTCACACCACATGTTGAGTGGTTGTTCCAAGTGACACAAAGACCTTATATCATCAAAAATCTATTTAAAGAAATGTGTGAAAAGTGCAGCACATGACATTAACTGCAGACATTTTTTAGACCCAGTTATTTTTGAACTTTGCCCAGTCTTGACTGCTTAATTGACCCTTCGCCGGGAGTTTAATTAACAGGCATTCTGACCAATCATAGTGCCAAATCCGCCATTTTTGTCCGACAAACAAACCAAAAACAAACCATGATACTAAAATAAAGTGTTTTATGTATATAAACAATCAATTGAATATGAAAGCACAAAAACTGCCAATCTGGGACATACATCTATAATGGAAAACTACATGGTATTTGGTTGCACCACATGGTATTTTCAAATTGTCAAAATTTACAAGCACTGAATAAATTAATCTGAATAAATTTAGGGTAATTTTAAAGATGTCTCCATAACAGCGGTTATTGCCAGACGGTTGCACCACATGATATTTTGACACTTTGAATAACAGAAAAATTACAAATGACTAATGTTTTTGAAAAGTGAAAGTGGCTACATATGTGGGAGAGGTACTTCTTATATATGGCATCTTTTTTTATGCATTTAAACCAATTTTTAAATGACAAAATGCAGTCGGACAGAAAATGTAGGCGTCACGTCATTGACCCTAATGCCAACTTTGACAAGTCGTACCTTGACAAAAGCTACTTGTTTGACCAAGATTTTGATAATAAATAAACAGTGCTTAAAGGAGTGTACAATTTCATGTTTTTTCTTCATTGATGCCAACTTTAACAGCTGCTGAGAACATCCAGAAACCACATAGCAATACACTAATATCCACTCAGAACATCCAGCTGGAATTCTGTAGCAACGGTATAACACCGTGCTAAAAAACACCCACAACACCGTAAATAGCATGTATTTCATGGTCAAACACTACTTAAGTAACTGTAAAAGCCTAGTTTATTAACTTCTTGTGCAAAATCTGTGCAGTTACTCTATTTATTTTCCTGTCGTTTTTCATGCTTAACAGAAATTACTGCAGAAAGATGAACAGTTGGAGAAGTGTTCGGAAAATCCTCTCCTGCTGGGTTTTGATTTGTGACTCACTCGCGCCAAGAAGAAGAGGACCCCTGGTAGTTTGTGGGGATGATTTCTCCCAGAGAACCGTTTACTCTGACATCTCAAACTGTAACAGAACAAACCATGATGGATTTTGCATGCACGATGATGGGTTTAGATCCATGTGTTTGCAAGAGGCTGTGTGTGTGTACTGGGTTGGAGCTCATGTGACTGGTATAGGAGTGCGTCTGTTGACGAATACTGAGCTTGACTACTCACTATTACGTTGGGGAAAGGTTTGGATCCTTTCCCTGCTGAAAAAAAAAAAAAAAAACAGAATCTCCAGCATGGGATACTGCTGTGCTGATGTCAGGTCAGGCTCCATGAAGGGGTCTGACGATCATCCCAACCTCCACAACTGTATGACCCATCTTGAGAGTCCTTCCTTGCTTGCTGTAGCCTGACATGATTACTGTCCCCACCAAGCTTCTTAACTAGCTTAACCACCTAGATATCCTTGGTTAACCAGCTTTTGTGCATCTACAGTCTTAAAAATAAAGGTTCTTAATTGGAACCTATGATTCCATGAAGAATATGTAACCTCTTCAAATGCACAGAAGGTTCTTAATACTGAAAAAAGGGTTTCACACTGCGTATTTTGATCAATACGCCTTTCCACAAAGCTGCAGAGGACAAAAATCTCAGAAAAGCATGGAACAACTTATTGTTACCATCCATCCCTCACAGCCTCACGTCAAATTAAATATTAATCTACCCCGACTAAGGTACATTGGCAAGCATGAACAGTATGTGATTTTGACTGCGTCTTGCCATCTTCATTTGTTCTCTCTTAGTCTAGCTCTGTACCAGCCCACACACACACACACACACACACACACACACACACACGTCTCCATTTGCCCTTGCAGCAGGGAAGGTTCAACTCGCCCTCCCCCCGGAGAGCAGCTTTGCACTTGAGCTGACCGTTAAACATGCTTTGCTGGGTTGCCATAGGAGGGCTGAGCACAAAGGCACCGGTCCTGACCCCCGAGCGGCTGTTAGCAGGGCTCCTGCGGTCTCTGGGAGAGAAAGAGAGGCACCCACATCGAGCTTAAAGATTCTCAGGAAGCTGTCAGTGCTGACACATTTCTCCCTCTGCACTGCTGCACATATATGCAAATCTGAGCGCCTCAAAAAACGGAGCACCAGATCAGCCTCAATTTATTCCCCCCTTCTGTTTCTCTCTCCTCCTTTCTCTCATCCGCTTTCTTTTGCTGCTGCTCTGCTAATGAAGATTTTCTTGCCCTGCCTCCCCCTCACAGGAGAGAAGTGGAACAGAGAGCTCAGCAGTGTTTGAGTGTGGGGGAGCGGTCATGTACTCAAGTGTTTCTCATTAATGAATGATAATGGAGCCATCATATCTCATGTAAAGAGCTCTGTGACTAATTGTGCTACACTGTTTGCTGAGAGAATCTGCCTGATCTCTCTTTTTCAAAAGCTTTAGTTAGTTACTGTCAACAACATACATGTGAGATTTTGTCACCTGGATTTAGTTTTTATTCGTGGTGTTGCAGAATTGTTCTCAGTAGAAACAGCTTTAATAAGATACGGTGGTAATGCAGCTTGTTAAAAAAAACTGTGTCACATGTTTTTGGACATTGTTGACCTTTAAGGATGTGAGAAGCTCATGTGAATAACATGGTAGTTTTAGTAGTTTGTGTATAATATTGTGGAAACATTACCTATGCCTAATTATAATCTTATGACAAGGGTGTAACAATAGTACCATGGCGGTACTATATATATTGTAGACATGGTATCAAGGTAATAACACCAAAAAAAACCAAAAAAAAACACCAGTATGTTTCTTAATATCAACTTAAAGGGGTGTATGTACAAGAACAAAAAGGGCCTAAGACAGAACCTTGTGGCACTCCATACTTTAATTACAAGATAACTAAATAGATACACGTTTTTGGTGGGGTTCCCCTGGTAAAATTCACATTCCATTGGCTAAATATCATGTTACTGGGGTCGCTTCAACTGACGGACATAAAATACAACCTGCGGAAACAGTGTTAAAGGAGAAGTTCACTTCCAGAACAAAAATTTACAGATAATTTACCCACCCCCTTGTCATCCAAGATGTTCATGTCTTTCTTCAGTCATAAAGAAATTATCTATGGTGCCCGCAAGTTTGAACTTCCAAAATGTAGTTTAAATGCAGTTTTGAAGGGCTCTAAACAATCCCAGCCGACGAAGAAGGGTCTTATTTACGAAACAATTTACAATTTATATACTTTTTAACCTCAAACTCTCATCATATCTAGCACTGCGTAAACTGTGTATTACAGTGCATGACAGCTAGGGTATGTCGAAAAACTCCAATCTCATTTTCTCCTCCAACTTCAAAATCGTCCTACATCGCTGTTTAACCTTTTTTTGTAAAGGGTGTTTGATCCTCCTTGCGTGGTCACTTTGTAAACACTGTGTCGGTACTTCTGCAGCGATATAGGACTATTTTGAAGTTGGAGGAGAAAATGAGATGGGGGTTTTTCGACATATCCTAACTGTATTGACCCGGAATGCACAGAGTCTACGCAGAGCTAGACAAGTTGAGCATTTGATGCTAAGAAGTATATAAACTGAATATAAATTTAATATACATTTTTATATATATATATATATTATATATATATATATATATATATATATATATATATATATATATATATATATATATATATATATATATTATTATTATTTTTTTTTAGAAAATAACTGATAGATAAGACCCTTCTTCCTAGGCTGGGATCATTTAGAGCCCTTTGAAACTGCATTTAAACTGCATTTTGGAAGTTCAAACTCTTGGGCTCCAGAAATGTTTGCCTCAAAAAACATAATTTCTTTACAGTAAGAAAGAAAGACATGAACATCTTAGATGACAAGGGGGTGAGTAAATTAGCTGTAAATTTTTGTTCTGGAAAGTAGCTCGGACTTGGCAACAATAGGTAGATGTAGCTGGACGATTTTTTGGAAAATAATCAAAACTGAATTTCAGAACCTCTAACCAGCATGTTGGTCATTTAATTTGTTTTAATCCTGTTAATACTTTCCCATTAAAAACATACTACCGCATGTGTCGTCGGCATTGTATGGATGTCTATGACCATTGCGCTAGCGCCTTTTGCAGTGTCTCGCATGTGAGCTGTGCATTTAAGACGGCGTGTCAAGTTAACAGAGTTTAAACTTTTACACTCATAGCTGCTCATCAATGTCAGTTCCAAAACAATTCAATTCAATTCAATTCAACTCAAATTTATTTGTATAGCGCTTTTCACGATACATATCGTTGCAAAGCAGCTTTACACCAAATTGACATTTTTACAATATATGTAGTAGTAGCTTGATGTACATATGGCAGAGATGTGTGGTAAAGATCAATTAATGACGTAATCAAACAGACAAAGAACACTATAAATTAGTAGCAGAATTCGGTAGTGCTGTATGTTTTCAGGGTTGGCATCATCTGAAGTCCTCTGAAGGGTTGGCATCATCTCTTCTTAAGTGTTCTGGATCCACACTGGAGCTTGTGAATTCCTAGTTACCATGGGATGTCAATCCCATGGCAAAAACAGAGAACAAATAGGAACATAATTAGCGTAGCTGCTGTTCAAACTAAGAAAAGGAAGGTTTGTTAAACCAGAGCTAAAAGATTAATAATGAACATTTGATCAGATATAGCTGCAGGAAAAGTTTATGAGATGCATTATTTGAATGCTTGGCTAAAAAGATGTGTCTTTAAAACAGGAGATCAATCAGATGATCACGAAGGTGGGGCAAGTGTTGCAAACTTTTGTTTACAGTTGGAGGTTGGCATTGCAACTAGGGCTAAAATGATTAGTCGACATTATCGTAAACATCGACAATAAAAAAAAAAATTGCAGACAAATATTTCGGTTGTCAAGGAGTCGTTTGATCTCATATGACCTAATGTAAGAGCCTGCAATAATGCTATTTGTCCAGTGTGGCGTTGTAGCGCAAGAGTGTAATTCAGCCCTCCTGGATGCAATTCAAGAGAAAACGCACAGCGCTTCAGAGCAAATGCAGCCAAACCTGAGCAGTGTTTGGATGAATATGTAAATATATGCTGCACGCTTTCCTCTCAATAACGAAATAAACAACAAAAACTGACAGCGTTATGAAAGCAGCAGTTAAAAATGCATCTAATTACAGTGATGTGGATGTTTGCACATTCTCTGCATTCGGTACTCTGTGAAGTCCAGTCACATCACGTTTATTTATATAGTACTTTATGCAATAGCCTTAAATCAAGCAGCTTTACAGTGTAAACTATGAAAAAACAGAGTCAGTATTGCTTTCAGTTAGAATTACAACTTGATTTTCTGAATAATCAATCAAAGTCTACTGATTAACCAGTGAAATAATCAACGATTAGTCGATTAATCATTCTTAAAAATCGTTAGATCAAACGTTTATCAAAATAATCGTTTGTTGCAGCCCTAATGTGCCCTGTTGTGTTTGACGACAACATTGCGGAGTAGGCATTCAGCACTTTTTTTTTTAAGCAATTCCTAAGCGTTGCGTCTCGCAATTGAATGGCCAGTAAGAACCTAGAGTAAGTACTTGTGCATATAGAGTGACAGGACAAGATTCACTGAGAGGAAGATCACATGCAACAGAGATCATAAGTCAGATTCACATCTGTAACTATGAGGGCAAAAATAAATAAATAAAATACAAATAATCGTTCATTAATCGTAATAGAGGTAAAACGTTCAAGTAGTTGAGATCTTGATTTTTAGGTCATTTCCTCCAGCCCTAATAGATAGATAGATGGTTTTGTACATTAACTGGGTAGATTCTGCTCATAATGTCTACATTGCTTTAGGGAACTGAGTGAGTATGGTTGTGATTGAGAATGAGTTTAGTCAAGGCTTCAGCAGTAGCCCTGGATCTTTGCTTAGCCCCAGGCTCTTGTGCTGACAGAGAGGGGAGGTGATTAATTGCCTCGGAGGGAACAGTTGCAGGAATTATTAATGGCTGCAGGATTAATCTGTTTTCTCTGTTTGGCCCATTAGTATGGGCGACCCTGGTGGCTCGAAGATTTTTCTCTTGGTCTGGAGCTCCCTGGCAGCCCATAGGACTGAGTTGTGTCTTTCTTTTCACCAGTCTCTTTCCTTTGTCTATCTCTTCATGTGTCTGGAAAATTCCCGTCCTCAGCTGGCTGTTTCGGCAAACTCCAAACTCCGTGTGGCAGGTGGAATTGATTAATGTCACAGCATATTAGGGAAAGTGCTGTAAACAAAGTGTGTCCCTGTTTCAACGGACCAAGCACTGCGATTTGACTGCATACCTGTCTTGGACTGTGTGTGTGGGTTTGCATCTAAAAGGGGAAAATGCAATGGATTTTGTGGAACATGTTCTTCTCTCGGCTTTAACCCTCATACCCAGGCCCTTTATGAAATCTGTCACCACAGAAAGCTCTTCAGACATTAAAATGAACAGCTTCCATAGTGTTCAACATGTTGACTGACTCTTGCATGTTTGTTTTTGATTTTAATAATGGACAAACCCATTTTACTATATTTAAGTACATTTAGCAGAACGTTCTTTAAATGTCCAAAGAATTCTGGCTGCCTTCATTCACTCTAAGCCTTCTTTTAACACACTTAAGATACACTTTCCATGTGGATCTATATTCATACCTACATTCATATTCATACATATTCATACCTTTCATTTTAGTCCAATTCTGCAGCAAGGGCAAGAGTAGTTCAGTAAATTCTATACAAGAAAAACCAGCTGAGAGTCTCTCTTCCTTCCAGGAGACTTGTGTGCATTGAATTTACTGCACTGAGGGAGCTGTAAGTGTCTGTGAGCATTCATGACATGCTCTAATCATTAAGGTACTTAGAGTTAGATTGGAAAAACGAGCTGGATTTCCCCAGACAGTGATGTGATTCTCCCTTGGCTCTGCTGTGCGTTATCCATGATTGAGACCTTCAGAGTTTGTCAGATCCTGAAGTGAACAATGATTTGTTTTCTTAGACTTTGACTTCACACAATATCACAAGTAGAGCATCAGAATAAAACCTGTCTGTCTTTATTACATTATTATTTCTAGTCATCTATTCAAGCTCCGCTTAACTCATTAACATGGGTAATACCTCTAGAGCTAGATCACAGTGCTCCAGCTGTCTGTGTTTATTACCCCTACTGAGTGCGTGTGTTGATGTCCCTCCACCCACTCTTCGCTGCCCATGGCTACAAGACAAACAGCCTTTTCAGGAACAGATATGATTGAACACAACAAAAATGAGAGATTGTTTTCCCCTGTACTGTTCCTTTGGGGATCTAAAACAATGAAATTCATCCTGAACATTTGTAACACCATTGGATTTCTGGCATTTGAGGTCTTCTGTGGACACATAAGTGAAACCATTAAATGTAATCAAGGCTTTAATGACATTTAAAGAGATTTTAGAAAATGAAAATTCTGTATTGTCTTCCAGAAAAGTATGGGCCATCCAGTAATTACATCCTTAATACAATCAGCTAACTGGTATTTTATGTGGTCCATAGAAATTATAAAGCTGAGTTTCATCACCATTTCAGTAAAAGCTAATGTCATGTTTCCTCATAATATTACCTCTGGAAACAACAAAGGGCCTAAGACAGAGCCTTGCAGCACTCCATACTTAACTGACATGATTATGAGTTAGTAACAATTTAAATTTCAGTAACATTAAATAAGTATTAAGAATATAGTGCACAAGTTGTACAGACCACTTTTGTGGTGTTTTATTTACATTTTTTTTCCCCTTTTTTAGCGACTGCTCACTTTCTTTTTTTATTGTATGGAAAAGAAAAATTACATTGGACTATCTACTAGATAATTCAGGTTTTTTTAGCAACATGGGGATGAGAAGATGATTTTCTTTTTCAGATCTGTCGCTTTACGTTCCAGTGGAACGGAATAGTTGCACACTTAAATATTAAGTTTTCAAAAGAGGGTTTTTGCAGTGATGCCATAGAAGAACAATTTTTGGTTCCCCAACAGTGAACAGTTCTTAAAAGAACCTTTTTCGACTATAACGAACCTTTTTTGCATTTGAAAGGTTCCATGGATGTTGAAGGTTCTTCATGGAAACCATCAATGCCAACAAAGAACCTTTATGTGTAAGAGTGTGCATTGCTGTCTATGCAGGGTCAGAAAGCTCTTGGATCAAAATCAGAAATATCTTAATTTGTGTCCAGATGATGAACGAAGATCTTATGGGTTTGGAATGAGGGTGAGTAATTAATAACAGAATTGTAATTTTTGGGTGAACTATCCCTTTAAATCTTAAAACAAACAGTGGCAATTCTTTGGATGAGACTAGTAGGGTTCTATGCAAGATTTTTTTTTCCCTAGACTATGTAGTCCTTTAAAATGGGAAGATTACATAAGTTCTGGAGTTCAGTGCTTGATCTGAGTGTAGGCTAGAGCTGGAGAAAAGCCAGATGTGCTAGATGATGAAGTTCCAGCAATGCTCCGGACACACTGCACCTATTATTGGGCTGGCTCCCTTGCTGCAGTATGGGTAATAAACTGCTTCACAGTAGCCCCCAACCAGAGCAATCAATGGGAAATTATCTTGCTAGATCGATGTCTGGGCTTTTAGAAGTTGCCTCACCAGCCAATGCAGAATACTGGGACTCAGCAGCTCAACGCAGCCATTAGCTGCAGAAGTGCGTCTACTATTAAAATACATTTGTGCTGTGACATGTCTTTGTAGTTATATAGCATATTTAATGTTTATATATCTCAAAGTTTTTGCTGAATGTTATGTTAAAAAAAAAGAAACTCTTCTCTTTGATGTTGACCTGACTGATCTGTTCATTCATTTCTTGGCAGTGTGAAATTCTCATCTTACTGCGTTGTGACAGCGTGCTTTGAAATAGCATTCAGATGCCTGTTTTAAAAGATTGTTTACAGGTTTTGGCTTTCCTAGAGTCAAACAAAAAAAAACAACAACTGATAAGCTGGCTTTAGAGTATGCCGTGTTACGTGACTCAAATTTTGGTCAGGTAACAGCTTTCATCAGCACGAGCTGTTTGAAGTGAGCCTGATTTTGCAGTCAGAGGTTGACAGATGCTACCGCTGTACGTCTTGTGCTGAATGCTGCCAAATCATCTGAAAAAGCGGCCAGCTAAGATCAAGGGTGGAATTGAAAGTCTTTGCTTTCCCACAGAATAGAGATGCTGATGCCAGCCAGATCAGCATCATCTCCTTTCTTATTGATTGAGTGGCTCTAGTTTCAGAACTGAAGACTGCTGAGAGCCTTGTACAGGCAGCTCTTAGCCATGGTAATGCAGCATTAGGCATTGCAGAATCTCACCCCTGAAGAATCTGACCGAACAACTGACCCTAGCCCGCAGATCATATGGATCATATTTGCCTGAAATTGAGATTTCTTGAGCCTTTAAGTTCGTGCCACTCTGTGCTTTCTGCAAATAACTGGAGGTAAAGGATAGCTAAAAAAGATTCTGTTATACTGTAAAATTTAGAACAATTAAATGTTTAAAAGGATAGTTCACCAAAAAATTAACATTCTACAGCAATGCAACTACCATCAGCAGCACAACTTCCGTAGCTGACATCAGTGGTTCAACCTTAAAGAAGTTCACTTTCAGAACAAAAATGTACTCTCCACCTTGTCATCTAAAATGTTCATGTCTTTCTTTCTTCAGTCGTAAAGAAATTTTGTTTTTTAAGGAAAACATTTTGGGATTTCTCTCCATATAGTGGACTTCTATGGTGCCTGCGAGTTTGAACTTCCAAAATTCAGTTTAAATGCAGCTTCAAGGGGCTCTAAATGATCCCAGGTGAGGAAGAAGGGTCTTATCTAGCGAAATGATCAGTTATTTTCTGAAAAAAATTTGACAATTTATATTTATTTTTAACCTCAAATGAGCATCTAGCTCTGCGTGAACTCTGTGTATTCCGGTTCAAAACTGTTAGGGTAGGTTAAAAAAAACTCCAAACTAATTTTCTCCTCCACCTTCAAAATTGCCCTATATCGCTGCAGAAGTACCGACCCAGTGTATACAAAGTAAACATGCAAAGATGATCAAACGCCTTTTACAAAAAAAGGTAGAACAGCAATGTAGGACAATTTTGAAGTTGGAGGAGAAAATGAGTTGGGAGTTCTGTGACCTACCCTAACTGTCATGAATTTTTTAGAAAATGACTGATTGTTTTGCTAGACAAGACCCTTCTTCCTTGGCTGGGATCATGTAGAGCCCTTTGAAGCTGCATTTAAACTGCATTTTGGAAATCCACTATACAGAGAGAAATCCTGAAATGTTTTACTCAAAAACAAACAAAGACATGAACATCTTGGATGACAAGGAGTTGAGTAAATTATCTGTAAAATTTTGTTCTGGAAGTGAACTAATCCTTTAACTTTATGAAGCTATTTTTCAATGTTCGTTCACAAGAGCATCATGACCGTTGTGGTACTGTCGTGAACGTACATTGAAGACTGACACGGAAGAGAAGAAATTGTTGAATAAAGTCGTTATTTTTGTTTTCTTTGCGTACACACTATTCTCGTAGCTTGATGTAGACACCAACATCAGCGCCAGTCGTCTTTGCAGTATGCGTGTGTGTTTAGTAACGTCATGATGACTGATTGGATGTACATGCACACTTGTTGTTTTTTTTTTTTTTTTTTTAGCCTATTAAAATTTGCATGTTTGAAACCTGCCAAACTGACTCCAAACCAGCCCAAATTTTGTCCACCTGTCCAAAGCCATTTTTTACCTGCACAATCAAATGCAAAACCGCCCAATCTGGCAACACTGAACAGAATTGTATTTTTTGGGGTGAACTAACCTTTTAATACCTTTTTTGATTCAAGTACACTTTCACCTAATTTGAGAATAAAATTGCTTCATTCTCATCTCATCTCAAGAAAAGCTTTCCTAATGACAAAATCCAATCCAAATTGGAGTCATTTAGTCTTTATTTGGTGATAGTTATTTATCGAAGCTCAACCAATATGAAATTTACGAGTGAAACACTCTGTTAAAGAGAAGATACCAGAAAACTGCTGCAGCATCAATAAAACATCTCTCTTACACTTATTACATGTTTATTTCCTTACAAGATTAACAGAATGCATTAAAACTTCATTTGGACTGATTAAAAATTTGAGGAAAAAATAAAAGATTTCCTACAGATGGTACTACTGTACATTGTGTAACAGTGGAACTTTTTACTGTCTTCCCAGTAACAAATGACATGAATTGTGTTGCACATCATTCTAGGAAGAAAATTATAGCTCTCAGAGCTGTTTTCTAAATGCTAGTTGGTTGTGAATCAGTATTCCCAGAATTTCTTCTCTTCACATGCAACAGATGGACTATTCTGTGAAAGCATCATCTAGATTTAAACCTGTCCCTGAGTAATCATGTGTTAGTGTGACATTTACAGCGCTGCAATCTCTCTATGTATGATGAGAGAGTGTGAAAAAGGTGTTGGAAGTGTGAATGTGTGTGTAAACAGATTCATAAATTCTCTCTTCCTGATCCCAGCCCTCACCTCAGCAGGACAGCTTTTCGTTGTTTGACAGGGAGCTTTGAAAAGGTCACTGGGACTTGAATCACCATTAACCTCACCCCTCCCCATTCTCTCTCACACAGGGAAACTGGAGAGCCAGAGCCACCAAAGTGCCAAGAAGTGTTTAATGCAGCCAGCGTGACCTGAACAAAGCCACGGCGGTCAAGAAACGAGGAACAGAGAGTCCCTGTGGAAGCCTCACGTTGGCCGTGTCACGCTGCAGCGGGGATCGCAGTGTCACATATGGGACAAATGGTGACATTAGGCCGCACGGCAAATGCGCAATCATTCCCTGATTAAACGTTATTGCTTTTTCTGCAATAAAAGGCTGAAGACTACTTGTGTATTGATTCTTTAATACATTATAGTTGGAAAGCATTTTAAAATATCATTTATTTGTTATAATGTAGTCTTTTGGGTTATTTTGCGTATAATACTGCCGTATAATTAACCAGCTCCCTTTTAATCTCAATTGGATTTCCAGCTCATAAAGCCGACGGTCTGAACCTGAACCGGTTGGCTGAGCATGGAATTTTCTGCTTACTAAAGAGGCAATTGTGCTGGAGAGCTCATATTGGAGCTGCTCTTGTTATTTGGGCCACAATGGCTGTCAAAGCCAGAGCCTCTCAGGTTTTGGGCCTGCTGTTCTCAAAGTGATTGAGTGGCCTCTTTGTGACACAAGCATCTCTGCACCAGAAAGAGCAAATGACTGGCTCCATTAACGGTAGATTGCACGATGGGAACTGCATTAAAGTAGCCTCCCGTGTATTGAGCGTGTTTTTTCCTCTTCTTGTGCAAAATGGGACATCGGTCTTTCTGCGTATTTCAACACGGGTAAATGCATCTGCATGATAAATGATTAGAAAGCATCTGCAGTCTGTTGAATAGATAGACTGTTCTAGGTTTGTGTTTTTATTTTGGTTCATGTGTTATGTGTGAATCTTTCTGGGTCAGTCTCACCAATTTTAAGTCAAATCCTACCAAAATCTACAGCTGAAGTCAAAAGTTTACACAGACCTTGCAGAATCTGCAAAATGTTAATCATTTTACCAAAATAAGAAAGATCATACAAAATGCATGTTATTTTTTATTTAGTAGTGACTGAATAAGATATTTCACATAAAGATGTTTACATATAGTCCACAAGAGAAAATAATAGTTGAATTTATTAAAAAAAAAAAAAAAAAAACCCAATTCAAAAATGTACATACACTTGTTTGTCTTGAACAGGGAAACTGCCTGCTGTTCTTCAGAAAAATCTTTCAGGTCCCACAAATTCTTTGGTTTTTCAGCATTTTTGTGTGTTTGAACTAGGGGTGTGTGATATGGCTATTTTTGATCATGGACGATAAAAATGTCTCCACAATCTGCTTTTGGAGAAATATCGTAGTATCGTGCTATTCTATCAGTTGCAGTTCTGGCGCCTTTGTCTCAATATATTGCACAACACGACATACATTCACGTGTCAACTCAGCAGTAGAGTTACACTCACAGGACACTGCACTTATTCACAATCACAAAAGTACATCATTTGCTTTAAAGCGTTGGCTGTTAAACATTTCATTCGCGTAATCGTTAATGTTCTGACGCGTTTTTCAAGTGCTTGTACACCTGAAGAGCACGCACTCTAAAACCCTGTCAAATAGCACCAAATTACTGTACTAAATTATGTATCGCGTCTGATTGCGCTAATACTGTCAAAACACACAAGGTTTACATATAAACACAATCGCTTATGTCTAAAGTGAAATTAAACAATTGAGAGAAAAGGGATGCGTGCCTGTATATTAGATGCGTGCAGCTCTTAAAGTGACAGTACTAAATATGCTGCCACTTGTCATCAAAGTGATAGTTAACCCAAAAATTAGAATTCTGTCATTATTTACTCACTTACATGTTGTCCCAAACCTGTCTTAATTTATTTCTTGTGCTAAACACAAAATAAGATATTTTGAAGAATGTGGGTAACCAAACAGTAGCATGGTCCCCATTTAAATTAATAATAGAAATTATCAAATAGATCAGGGGTGGCGAACGTCGGTCCTGGAGAGCCGCAGCCCTGCAGAGTTCAGCTCCAACCCTAATAAAACTCACCTACCTGTAGCTTCTTAGTAAGCCTTCAGACTTTGATTAACTTGTTCAGGTGTGTTTGATTAGGGTTAAAGCAAAACTCTGCAGGGCTGCGGCTCTCCAGGACCGACGTTCGCCGCCCCTGAAATAGATAATGTTCAACAGAAAAAAATAAACTCATTCAGGTTTAAAACACCCTGAGAGTGTGTAAATGATGGTATAAAAATAAAACACTATGCCAGAATTGACAGACAGATGACAGAATTTTCCTTTTTGGGTGAACTATTCTTTTAATGTTAACAAAACACAAAGAGAAAAATCACTCACTGCTCTTGACTGGAGAACTTTAATACAGTTGCTTTAATAAGAATCAATGTACAAATGATGTATATTGTACCTACTGTACCTGAAAAATAAAGCACTGTTTGTTTTATTTGTATTATGCTTATTTGTAATATGTATATTCGTTCTTCTTTTTTTTTATCTTGAAGATTTTTATCTTCGCTCACTTTGGCCTAAATATCTGCCATTCTTTTTTATTTTATACTTTGTTACCTTGAAAGGCTTTGTTTTTAAAAAAGGGCTGTACTGCTCAGACAACTTGCAAAATAGTAAAACAAACATGATAAAGAATCGTGATAAATCGTGAATCGTGATATTTCTGGAAAAAATCGTGATATAATATTTTTGCCATATTGCCCACCCCTAGTTTGAACCCTTTTCAACAATGACTGTATGATTTTGAGATCCATCTTTTCACACTGAGGACAACTGAGGGACTCATTTCCTTTTCCATCAGTGAGTGTTTGAATCTCAAAATCATGCAGTCATTGTTGGAAAGGGTTCAAATACACAAAAATGCTGAAAAACCAAAGAATTTGTGGGACCTGAAGAACTTTTCTGAAGAAAAGCAGTCAGTTTAACTATTTAGGACAAACAATGGACTCTATTACTAAACTATCACTAAACAAAAACAAACAAAAAAAAATGTATGTAAAAAAAATGTGTATGTGAAGTTTTGAACAGATTTGAATAAATTCAACTATTATTTTCTCTTGTGGACTATATGTAAACGTCTTTTATGTGAAATATCTTATTCAGGTCAGTACTAAATTAAAAAAATGCACGTCTTCCACAGAAAATCATGTAAGTAAAATATGGTGTGCCACAAGGTTCTGTCATAGGCCCTTTGTTGTTGTTCTTGTACATGCTCTCCTTTAAGATAATATAACAAAAAAAACATACTGGTGCTTTTGCATGGTATAACCATGATACCATTATATACTTAATGATCTATCTTATTATAGAAATGCTGATTTATTTATTATATTTTACAATTCACAATAGTCTACTAGTTTACTAACGACTGAGAAAGGAGGAAATTTACTTAATTGTCATGAAAATATTGTCACAATGTACAAATAGGCATAGTTTTCCTACTGGAAAAATATATTTTCTTTTGTTTTTGAGTTGAATTGTGACCTTATTTGAAAGTTTTCATAAGATCCACCTTTTTACAGCGTGTCTCTCTCTTTGTTTCTTGTTTCCGTCATATTGTGATGTGCAATTAATTGTCCAAAATACAAATACTGTTTGAGTTTAAGATTAAACCTTTTGAAAACCCTCCCTTGCCTAAAGCCAGAGAGCAGCTAATCAAACTCGGTCATCTCAGCCACCTATGGGGTGCTGGTGCACTCCTTTGTGCCAAAATACAAAAGACGTTTTCTGGGGAGTGCTCAAGAGCTTCCAAAATTCAGTTTTGCAGAGCCGTCGTTGGCAGCGTGATCTTGGGTGGGCTTCGATGCACGACCATGGGATTAATAAATGAAAAATGTTTCTCAATAAAAACAACAGTATTATGGACTACTGAAACAAATTTCCTGCATTTGTTTAAACAAACAGTATGAGCTATTAAAAGCATGATTCACGTGTGAAGGAGCTAATTATCTTATGAAAAGCTTATGCTTTTGCATTTGAATGAGGGGGCATTTTAAAAGAGGCTTAGGTTGTAGAAGGAATGTCAGCAGCAGGTCTTCCTGTTCTCAGTCAGCACTTTCCTTGCAGGCATTTCCTTCTCTTACCACTGTTTGACAGGCCTCACTCTGTTAACCCCGAATAAAAGAAAGTGCAAATGAGCATACCTGTGGCTACAGACACGACGCTGCCACCCAGGCACCCAGAAATAGAGTGAAAAATCTCTCCCCACGGCAGAGTTTGAAATGATGAAACCTGGAGCTGCTGGTCTGTTATCAGCCAGATGGAAACAGCATTGTTTAGAGGAGCCTTCCAGTGTTCACTGAGCTGTGGAAATACTGAAAGAGTAATAGCCTACCCGCACATCAACAAATAGTATTTTACATTATTAAGAAATCATTGCGTGTTAAAGATGCACATAAACTGATATGCATGGGCTTTGTCAGTCTACTGCACAGTGGAAAAATGAGTCATTAAATTACTAAGTGTATGCCCTTTGTGTCTTAAAGTATGATCATTCCTCTCAATCATGTCAAAAGCAATGCTGTCAGCCATTGTGTACCAACTGAAAGCAAAGCAGATAAATCACTCACCAGCAATGTTACTGTACTACCAAACGTCAAGTGTTTGATCATTTAACTCCTCCTCTTTTAAAAGGATTGTTCGTCCAAAAACAACATTAAACCCTTGTGTCAGTTCAAAGTTAGTTACTTGAAATAAATAATAAAACCTCTTATTTTCACATCTTTTCACACTGAGGAAAACTGAGGGACTCATATGCAACTATTACAGAAGGTTCAAACGCTCACTGAGGCTCCAGAAGGAAACACAATGCATTAAGAGCCAGGGGTGAAAACTTTTGAATTTGAAGATCAGGGTAAATTTTACTTATTTTGTCTTCTGTGAAACATTTAAGTATCTTCTGTAGCTCCTGAAGGGCAGTACCAAATGAAAAAAATATGATATTTAGGCAAAATAAGGAAAATCTTCATTCTGTTTAAAACCCCCCCAGGGTTTTAATACATTGTTTTCCTTCTGGAGCATCAGTGAGTGTTTGAACCTTCTGTAATAGTTGCATATGAGTCCCTCAGTTGTCCTCAGTGTCAAAAGATGGATCTCAGAATCATACAGTCATTGTTGGAAAGGGTTCAAATACACAAAAATGCTGATAAAACCAAAGAATTTGTAGGATCTGAAGGATTTTTCTGAAGGACAGTGGGCCGTTTAACTGTTTGGGACAAACAAGGGACTCATGAACAACTATCACTAAAAAAAAAAAAAAAAAAAAAAAAAAACATAGCTGTGGATCATTCAGGTAACTACACAATATTAAGAATCAAGCGTATGTAAACGCCATCATTTTTATAAATTCAACTATTATTTTCTTTTGTGGACTATATGTAAAAGTCTTTTATGTTTAGTAATATCTTATTCAGGTCAGTACTAAATAAAAACTAACATGAATTTTGTATAATCCCTCTTATTTTGGTAAAATAATTAACATTTTGCAGATTCTGCAAGGTGTATGTAAACTTTTGACCTCCACTGTATGGAATATGATGAAGATTTACATGATTACAACTAATTACTATGCACAGACTTACATAAGACTATACACAAAATAATAACCATAAAACAGTGGTGTTAATTTAATCACTGAAAGACAAATTAATTGTACAACAAAAACAAATGAAACCAAATTTATTTAACCTACTTGAAAATACTGTTTTGTACATTTGCTTTTAATTTAACACTTTATAATTTCTTACTAAAGTCATATAAACAGTTAACATGTTAACCTGGAGATTAGAGGAAATTAAGTTGAGGCAGAAAAGAGAGCACGTTTCTGAAGGCGTTTTTTTTTTACTCACAACACACTGAAACACGTGGGAAATTTCAGAAAGAATGCTTGGCAGTGGTGGAATGGAACGAGCGATCCAGATTCCGCGTCTTATCGCGCACTGCGCGCTTAGGGTTCAATCCATGCGGATCATTCTCCTGGATTTCTTGGCGCTTCCTCCTCCTGCCCTTTAGTTACATTGTATCTCCCTTACTGAAAGGAGCGAGGGATCTAGGACTCAACTCAAGGAAAAAAATGAATGAATATACGTGAAAATGGACGTGACGAGATGTTGGATTTATCGTCCTGGAGTTTCAGAAAGACATATTTGAAGAGCGCTTTGAGATTTAGATCCTGCAATGCCAGTTTCAGGGCAGTGTTTCCATTTCTGAACGGGATCTTTAGGAGTGTGATGGCTGCTGGCCTTCCCTTTCTCTAGTTGCTGGATGTGTTGGAAAGTGCACAGCTTTGGGATCATTTTTGGAATTCCGTACATAAATCCAGAGGCATTTCCACCTTTCTCTATGGAATGTACATAAGTATTCTCTGGATAGGGGTTCGCGTGTGGGGTAAGTGGCGCTGGGATTAATGCATTTCTTTTGTGTGTGTGTATGTATGTGTGTATGGTGTGTGTGTGTGTGTGGGTAGGGGGTGGTGTTTTATTGGTGCAGATGGAGACTGGAGGTGCTTTAGCCCGTTAGCTTAGCTCGGTTGTCATGGCTCACACATGCTTTGACCATCTTAGCGAGTCATTTCCTTAAGAGCAACGCGGACCAATGCGTTTGAACCGCGCGTTAGGTGCGGCGAATCGAACAACGAGTCCCAGCTTACTCGATTACGCCAGTAATATTCATTTCATTCCTCGCGGAGTACGGAAATACACGGGTTATGCAGTCAATAAACACTCCGGCTGTGTTTAAAACACCACTGGTTTGTTTATGCTGGAGTTGCAGTTCTTTGTGGAAGAGCTCGAGTCTGTTATGAATGTCAAAGGATGTGTGAGTATCAGCAAATTCATAGTGAATCACTGCTTTCAAATACTGAACTCACTCAAGGACTCCATAATACGATCCTCAGCAGCCACACGTCTTCAGAGCAGCCCCTATACATTAACAAAAGGTACCATGGTATTACGATGTCGTCATAAATTCATTTAAATTGAGATTTATGCATCATATGAAAGCTGAATAAATAAGCTTTCAATTGGTGTATGTTTGTTAGGATTGGACCCTATTTGGCAAAGATACAACTGTTTGAAAATCTGGAATCTGAGGGTGCAAAAAAATCTAAATATTGAGAAAATCACGTTTAAAGTTGTTCAAATTAAGTTCTTGCCAGTGTGTATTACTAATAAAACAAAATAGGTTTTGATATATTTACAGTAGGACATTTACAAAATATCTTCATGGAACATGATCTTTATATTCCAATGATTTTTGGCATAAAAGAAAAATCGATAATTTTAACCCATACAATGTATTTTTGGCTATTGCTGCAAATATACTCATGTAACTTATGACTGGTTTTATTGTCCAGGGTCACAAATATTATGACATTCTTTCCAAGTACCTTGGAATATTTGAAATATAAATACCAAGGTGTAATAACATTTGATACCATCTTTAGAACTTATCTTCTTACTTGATTTTTCCACTAGTTCTGAATGATTGTATTAAGCCATGATTCTGCAAGTTTTATCACTGTGTGGAGTGAGTAGAGGCCAAATGTGTTTACTTTATGATGGGGATTATAAGCTCTGTAGCTAATCTTCACTGCCTTACACTCATCCTCATCAGAAACACTAGTTTTCCTTCTCATCACTTTTAAATTTCCAGTGTGAGCTACTTGTGAATGGATACTATCTCAAAACATAACTGTAGTTATCTTTAAGGTACATTGAAAATGATTTGTTGCTGCAAGGCATGACATTTGTATGGTGACATTTCATTGTCACCATACATTTAGTACATTTCCCGAAAGTCTTTATTTTGGCTCTCAATGCAAACAAAAGTGTTGGTTTATCTGTTGTATTTGGAAATTGTCAGACATTGTGCATTTTGGAACACTGTATTACCTTGATTATTGTAGATGTACCATTTTAGAAGGTTTCTTTCTTTTAAAATATATTAAAAAGTCCAGAAATGAATGCATAAAAAGGTCTTAAATCAGAGCAGAAAGTCAAATTTATAAAGTAATGGTGTTAAATGTTGAATGCACAGCAATAAATTTCTCAGTACAAGTCAAATTTATAAAGCATGTTTAAAATCAACCTTGGTTGGACAAAGTGCTGTGCATGACAGAAAAAAAAACAAGAAATAAAACAAGTAACACAAATAGATTTACAAAAGATAACAAGCACAAGAGAAAAGATGAGTTTTAAGCATGGATTTAAATTCAGCTAATGTACAAATATACAAATATTGAAATGTCCTTGAATCAACATGCGTTTATTTGAAATGCAAATTCAACATGCAAGGTCTTGTCTTTCGAGAAACTGAACAAGCTTTAGTTTGAATAAAGTTTACATTGGCAGATATTTGTTCTGCTTTTTTTAATCATAAACTTTTAAAAAACAAGACTTCACATTTTGTCATTTTGTTTAAGTAAATGTATCTTGATTTAAGAATCTTTAGACATTTGCAAATGAAAACAAGAAGAAAATACTGACGAAGAACATCACCTTTTTAAAATTTGATTAAAAGGGACACATTATTTTTATATTCTGGTGCTTTTTTTGTGAAAAATGAATTTTAAAAATCATGAATATTGGTTGGATGTTGTATTTTCAAACTCTGAATCATTGCTAATAGAAGACATTTACATTTAGAGAGCATATTGACTTCAAGTTCCATTCAGTTTACTCCCTAAATGTTCTTTACTTGGTCTTTAAAGTCTAAAATGTAAGTCTCTTTATAAAACTTACAGAAACCCTGATATTACCTCCATGTTATTCATTGAAATACCTCAGCCATGTAAATACTTTGGTATGTTAATAAGATCTATGTTTATTCAGTCCCATGGTACCACTAGTTAGAGGAACCTATTGTGCACTATTCAGTGTGTGAATGGAACTGAAATGCATTTGCCCTATTGTATCTATTTAAAGAATTATCACAGAGATCAAATAGGCTCAAGTGAGACAACATTTAGAAAGCAGAGAAATTATAATATACAGCATATGTAAAATAATCAGCTTCATTTGATCTTAGGAAGAAGTGTAATGTCATAAAATGAAGCGTTGGAGTAGACACATGCTGACATGTTTCAGAAATCATTAAATGAGTCTAAACTTGAGTTTCATTTTGAGTTTCAGTGACAGATTATGTTAATAAAGTGTAGCATATTGATATGGGTTGATTATATTGGCTACACATCATAACATCATAATCTGCCTTTACAGTGCAATACAACCAATGGTATCAGAAGGTAATACTATGGTACCGAAAGGAACTTCAAAGAATTAGATGTGATGCCAAACACAGGCAAATATGTGAACTTTCCTATCATCTACTTTCGGTATGATTTGCTTTTATCAGTAATAATGTTGTAGAGTACTTGTGTGGAGATGAGTTGGCAGTCAGCCGGAGGGCGAATCTGTTACCTGTGTCTCAGACAGTTTTTTTTTTTTTTTTTTTTTTCTCTCCGCTCTCTCTCTTTTTAGCTGTTTAGTGTTTGTAGAATTGAGTTTTGTCTGCAGGCCAGAGCTAGATGTTTACTGTCCGTATTTTACACTAAAAAAGCTTTTGCTCCACTTTGGTCTAGACAGCTGTGTTTTTTTTAAATGTTTTTTTAGTTTGTATATCGTAGCGCTCCTACCACAAACAAGCTTTTGATATTGAAAGTTCTCTGATCCTGTGTTAGGATAGTCCAGAAAAATCAATAGGTCTGAGCCGAAGGGAGCGTACAGCTGGAAGAGAGATATATTGCTGTAGCTCTGTATTGTTTGTAAATGCTTAGAGAGATCCATACACTCATTATGAATTTACTGTTGTGTCACCACTCAAGCTATGCACATCATTCAGTTCAGCATTCGATCTTTATTGCCGTTACAAGCACGAGCAGCCTGTTATGCACTTTTGTTAGATTGTGCCTTTAAGATATCTTTCTAATGCAGATAAATGTTAGTCTCTGCCTGATATTTATTGACCATATAAAATTAGCCAATGTTTTGAAAATTGTGAGGATTTTAATGCACTTTTTATTTGGTGTTAAGTTTTCTAAAGACAGCTTAAGTCATGATTTGTTAGTTTGAGATTGTAAAAGTGTTTTAATAGCTTATGTTAGTAGAACTTGATTCTTTCTGTAATCAGTTCCAATGACTTTTATAATAAATCTATTCCAAACAACGATTCAACAATTTATTAGTGTTATCTCTCAAAAATGTTTACACAATCCCTGTGGCATTTTTAATGCTGAAAAATATTTGAGTGAAGCTACTATTACTGTATTGTTATATTGGTGGACATAAATAGAAATGATTAAATGTGAACCTGGACCACAAAACCAGGCATAAGTAGCATGGGTATATTTGTAGCAATGGCCAACAAAATGTTGTATGGGTCAAAATCATTGGGATATTAAGTAAAGATCATGTTCCATGAAGATATTTTGTATATTTTCTTCCATAAATATATCAAAACTTAATTTTTGATTAGTAATATGCATTGCTGAGAACTTCATATGGACAACTTTAATGGTAATTTATCAGTATTTTTATTTTATTTTTATTTTTTTTTGCACCCTCAGATTCCAGATTTTCACATAGTTGCATCTCGGCCAAATATTGTCATATCCTAACAAACCATACATCAATGGAAAGCGTATTTATTCAGCTTTCAGATTCTGTATAAATCTCAATTTCAAAAAATGGACCCTTATGACTGGTTTTGTGGTCCAGGGTCACATATCTCATTCTTCATTGAGTAAACTGTGGAAAACAGTTTTTTTTTAAACACAGAATTGTACTGTGTTTTAACTTTTTTTATTTTCACCTCTTGAAATACCTTTTCAACAATGGCTGTTCGCTCGTAATTTGTAACAATTTGTCGGCAGATAAACAAATAGATGGAAAAAGATGCATATCATGTTTTCAAAGGGCTAAAAAATGTTGAGATTTGTGATCCCAAAATACTCATTCTGTGATGTCAAGCTTAAAAAGCAGCATATTGAATAAGCTGTACATCTCCTAGACTTTTAAAAGGGATCAAACAGGCTTTTCACATGAAACCGCGGTGCACAGGTTAGCTACAGATGTTACAAACTGACTTTGACCCCTTTGACTGTTTGTTCCAGCAGAACATCTGCAGTCTTTAGATCTGCCCACTGTGAAAGAATGACCATCTGGGATTATGCAGAGCGCGGATGGTCGTCAGATGATGGCTCGTCAATGAAGGGGCCTGCAATCAATACAAGGTTTTGTGTCTTGCTCCTGGTGGGCTATTGTCATTTACAAGGCATAGTTACAGGGAATCCAATGGCTCTGCGGTAGTTAAATTGCAACACCATCATCTTCATTGGAACTGTCATTTTAGAGTCTCAAAATGCAAGAAGCTTACAGTTTAGTATGATCTGGAAACTGTGGTTTTCCTAATGTTTCATTATTGTAATACATTTAGAGATTGACCTTCTCATCCATTGTAGTACACGTTAAGCATTCTAACTAGAAGCACAGTCAATTTGAGATTGTGAGATGCTTAATTATGGAATTACAGTGTCTGAAATAACATCACTCATATTCAATGCCACTATTTGGCTTTTGTGATGATTAGAGACTTGTGAAAACTTTATAAAACTAAATGAAAGGCTGATACAAGCTCTAGCTTATTGAACAAAGCCCGTTGCTCGCTGAACTGATCTGCAGTTAAGCTTGGTGAAGCATTTCAAACATGGATAGACTAACATGAGTTAATCAGATTCACACAGATTTAGTTTTATTAGAACACTGTGGTCATTTAAGTTGCTTTCCAGCTCTTGTTTTGCAGCCCTGGGCCCCTTTAGCACTGCAGGACAAATTCTGCAGACTTGAGTGTTAATTATTTACACTGTCAGAGGTCAAAGTGCATGCTCCTTTGACTTGTCTGAGCGTATTTGGCTGTTCCCTCGCTAAGCAGAGATGACCTGTGGAAAATAATGGTCGCTTTAATTAGTTTACAGACGTCAGGTTTTGAATGAAGCCCAATATCAAGAGACACGTGCTCTTAAGCAACATAATATAGGTCAAAATGCTTACAATTTCACACATCAGTTTTCATTTAGAAGGGGATGTCTTTGCCAAAATGTCGCTGTTGTTATTTAAACCTTGCTCGCTGTTCAGCGTGTACAGATCTGTGCTTTTGTTTGCAAGATGTTTGCTAACGAATAAAGTAGTGGTCAAGTGGTAATAGGTTTTGCAATAGCAAATGCCGATATCTTGAGAGCGTGATTGCCACTGGCAAATATAGTGCAATGAAAATGCAAATGAGAACATAAAAACTCATTAAAATGTTTATTATCTGTTGGCATAATTTTGGAAATGGCAAAAGATGGAAATTCCTATTGGTAATCATAAAATGTGACCTTGGCCTGCATCACCAGTCTTAAGTAGCACTTAATTTGTAGCAATAGCCAAAAATACATTTTATGAGTCCAAATGATCTTTTTTTTATGGCAAAAATCATTAGGGATATCAAGTAAAAATCATGTTCCATGAAGATATTTTGTAAATTTCCTACCATAAATATATAAAAACTTAATTTTTGATTAGTAATATCCATTTCTAAGAACTTCATTTGAACAACTTTAAAGGCGATTTTTCTCAACATTTAGATTTTTTTGCACCCTCAGATTCCAGATTTTCAAATAGTTCTCGGTCAGTATTGTCCTGTCCTAACAAACAATACATCAATGGAAAGCTTATTTATTCAGCTTTATAAATCTCAATTTCAAAAAATTGACCTTTATGACTGGTTTTGTGGTCCAGGGTCACAAATGGCCGAATAATTATCTTGGCCAATATATCAGTCTCTTTCACTGTACTAATTAATATAAAATGTTGTTTAATATGTATTTGTGTGTGTAAGTGTGTGTGTGTGTGTGTGTGTTTGTGTGTGTGCATGTATGTATGTAAAAAAAAAGTTCAACATCTTCATAATCACCAAATTATGATGAATTTTGAATTTTGATGTTGCAAACTTTGCAGTTTCAACTTTATGTACTTGACAGCGCTCTGCACATTTGCATCTGAATGCATAGTATAAACCAGTATAAATGTTTAAGTGTTGCTTCTACCACAAGTGTTGTTTATAAATTCTTTTGCAAGTGTGTCTTCGCCAAATTCCACAGCAACAGAAGATATTTGCATAAGTTGAAGTGTGGTGTGCACTTTATTTTACTGTACATGCCCTTACAATGTACAATCAAGAAAGTACTGAGTAATGTACGGTAACTACATGGACTTAACATGGGTTAAGTTTAGGTTTAGGGTTAGGACCTAACTATTACACAGTTATAACTAATATATGCACATAATATGTGACCCTGGACCACAAAACCAGTCAGAAGTAGCACAGGTTTATTTGTAGTAATAGCCAAAAATACATTGTCAAAATGATTGATTTTTCTTTTATGCCAAAAATCATTAGGGTATTAAGTAAAAATCTCGATTACAAAGTCTGACGCTTATGACTGGTTTTGTGGTCCAGGGTCACATATATGCATGCATAACAGGACTGTAAAATGAAGTACTACTGAAATTTAATTTGAATTTGTTGAAATAACATTGCTGTGTACCTCCTAAACAACAGCAATAAAACAAGCCTTTCTGGGTTTCTCAAAAATACCTCGGAAAAGATTGATTGCATCATGCTTTTCTTTTATTCAATTTGTATACTATGTAAAGAAGGAGCAGGATAATGTTTGGTTTACTAACTGTTCACGGTTGCTACTCACGTTTTATGTTTGCTCTTGTGTGGTAAGTGTAGTGCTGCATATTCATCGCTTACCGTTTCATTTTCAGACTACAATTTCAAGTCAGATAATCCCTTTTGTATGTCTCTCCTCTAGGGCAAAATGTGGGTGACTGGGAAGTTGACATCAATACGTTGAGGCTACTGTTCTCCTTCTCCCCACACCCTGGCAGTCTGAGGAATCAGACGTTACTGTGACAAACCTGGGCCGCTGGCACTAAAATGTCCCTAAGTGGTGGCACTGCAGGCGGGAAAGGTGTGGACTCGAATGCGGTGGACACTTACGACAGCGGTGATGAGTGGGATATCGGGGTTGGAAATCTGATTATCGACCTTGACGCTGACCTAGAGAAGGACAAACTCGAGATGTCTGGCACCAAGGACGGAGGGGGAATGGCAGCTCCACCTAGCGCAGTAGCGGCTCTGCCAGACAATATCAAGTTCGTGAGCCCGGTGAGCGCCCCTCAGGGCAAAGAGAGCAAATCGAAATCCAAACGCAACAAAAATTCTAAAGACAATAGCAGCAAGTCTCCAGCTGCGGATGGAGCAAAAAAGGACCATCAGGGACGGACCCAAGGGGAGGTTACTGGTGCGACAGGGAGTTCGGGAGGTGGCAACTCCGCTCCTGGAAAAGGCGTCGAGAAGGGCGCCAAGGCCTCGCGCGGCGTGCCCAACAGCAAAAAGGAGAAGGAAGTATCGAGCGGTAAAAACAAGAAAGAAAAAAGCGAAAGCGGACCAGTTGCGGTCGTGGCAATTGAAAAGGAGATAGTAGCAAACGCTCAGGCGTTTGGAAGCACGCGCAACACGCCCTTTGACAGTACTCAAAATGCAGACATGGCTGTGACAGAGCAACTTGGGAATAACGCTCTGGAAACTGTTGGAATTGTCTCTCCGTTAGCTATAAAATCGGAGCCAGAGGAGCTCGACGGTGAATGCAGAGCTTTGAAGAAGGTGAAAAATGAAAAGGTAAGCGCGGATGGCCCGCTTGTGTATTTGAACCGTTTAACAGCTAATGGAAATTGTGTTATCGAAGTATTGATAACGCGAGTCAATATTAACGACCTGGACACCTGAATGCAAGTAAGTTGTTTCCTCTGTGGTAATGTTTTCTTTGCATTGCATGTGCTTTTCGATTGACATTTTTGAAGCTTTCATGGATCAGATAGTAAAGAGAAGACTGGAAATAATGTCCAAAAGAGGGGGAAGCAAACTGAGTAAATGTTACTCATTACTCAAATAAGCATCTTGGTTATTTAACTACTAGGTTGTGGCACTTTTTGAAAACAAAAAAAAAAAATTGTGACCCTGGACCACAAGACCAGTCATAAGATATACATCATCTTAAAACATACATCACATAAATAAGCTTCCTGTTGATGTATGGTTTGTTGGTTTGGCTGAGATACAACAATTTGAAAATCTGGAACTTGAGGGTGCAAGAAAAAATTTAAATATTGAGAAAATCGCCTTTAAGGTTGTCCAAAGTTGTTTGTCTTAGCAATGAATATTACTAATAAAAAATTAAGTTTTGATATATTTACAGTAGGAAATTTACAAAATATCTTCATGGATCATGATCTTTACTTAATATCCTAATGAATTTTGGTATAAAAGAAAAATCATTTTTCTGTGTTTCATTTTTCAAATCATTTTTGGCCTATACAGTGTATTTTTGGCTATTGCTACAAATATACCCGTGCTACTTGAAACTGGTTTTGTGGTTTAGGATTACAACTGTCATTAGTTTGTGTAAAGAGAAGCTGTATTTACAGTATTATACTAACGTTATTACATTACAAAATGTTTGCCTCGATTTTCTTTTTCTTCCTGTTGTTCCGATCTGTGAATAGAGAGAAGTTTAGGCTTGGTTTGACTGTCTATGTTGCTTAATCCCAAGAGCCAAAGATTTGGCTGGGGGGGTAGGGAAAGAGCTCAGACCCTCCTAACCCCACTGGCCTAACTTGCAGTGGGGGAAGGGCTGGGAGAAGGTCATTTAACTGCTTGTATACAAGCTTTTAATCAGCACAGAAGAGCTTCTGTGCTTCTGGGGATCATTAAAATTGGGAAGGAAATTCCAATTAAAGCTTCAAATCCAGTTTCAGATCTTAAGGAGATAAGTGATGCCAGTGTTTGTTTGTAACTTCTACATTGGCCTTTTATGTGCATAAAGCTTAATGATGTAACTTTTTGCAAGTACATCCTGTTCGGCTAAAAGAACAACGGCGGATTGACATATTAATTTCAGGATTATGTTTGCTACTGTTGTGCTTTGTTACGTGAATTGGCCAACATTGAAATTCCAGTCACCCGTACCCTGTGACTTTTGCAAATGGTTTCAAAGCCTATTTTAAGGTCACTCCCTAAGTGTTTTTGTCTTTTCAGTGACATGCTGTGACAAGTTAAATCTGTGGTAGATTAGGTCTGTAACCATAATTTCAGAGTGAATGTTGTATTGATGACCCAAATGCTGTAAATCAAAGCCGAATCCTGTGCTTTCTCCAGATTTCCAGTGTGCGCGGTTTTCTTGGAAACGTGTCAGTACAAAGAGATCTTTGCTTCCTGGTGATTGTTCAAAATCACATAACTATTTCCTCTCAGGTCAAGTGGATATTAAGTAATTACAGTATTTAAAACTCGAAATAGGAACGAAATGATTCGTACAATAAATTAGTAGTAATTCTTTAACTGAGATCTAGAGCAGTGTTTTACGTTTTAAGTTGTGAGAGTTAATTGTACACTGGTATTTCATATCATTTTAGAGGGAAAACACAGTAGGGTCATTCCGGGTCCCTTCCCCGGCTTAAATTTTAGATTTTTCCTGAAGAAAGATACACATGTATAGTGATGAAAGCCAAAATATTAAATGTCGTGGATGGATATTTACTGAGTAATCCAGTATTTTGTAGAGGGAGATCTTTTACCTGAGATTCAGGGTCAAGTTACAGGGGGGTAAAAATGACTTCAGAATGTTAGTTCTATTATTCTTAGTTCTATTAGTAAAATCTGTTGACTTTAGCAATCTTTGTTGCATTATGCGCCAATGGTGACCATTCAAAAATTGGGAAAAGGCACTTTTCAAGTTTTTCTCCAAAGTTTGCATTCCTGTAACTCAAGAAAAAGATTAAAGATGTCTTAATGCCCTTTTAGATATTGGATCTTAACAAACTTTCCTTTTGGCATCTTTATTTGTAATGCCTTATGAGATTTGGTTCCAGAGATATTGGAATTTCAATATGGCTCCAGGAGTAAATTGTTAAAATTTCCACATTTTCAGTGGTCAAAAACCAAATGTGGGTCAGTTTACAAAAATATGACACTTCTTTTCTTTTAAAGAGGAATGTCTGAAGAACAAATAATGTTAAAACTAGAGATGTATCTCGTTTCTTTCTGTCAAGACAACTGCACTGAACATACCTGTCGAAGTGCCATAAATAATCTTTTCCCAAATTTTGCGTGCCTGTAACTCAAGAAGTATTAAAGATATCGCAATATAATTTTAGATTCTAGTTCTTTGTAAACTTTTCTTACAGTACATTTACTTTAAAAATTAGATAATGATGCTGCTATCTTTCTGATGTCATTTTTACTCCCCTGTAACTTAACTCTGAATCTAAGGTGAAAATGGCCATTTTGACCTCCCTCTACAAAATAGTGGATTACTCAGTAAATATCCATCAATGACATTTAATATTTTGGCTTTCATCACTATACATGTCTATCTTTCTTCAAAAAGAAAAACATTTATTAACAAAATTCAAAATTTGAGCTGGGGACCTCTAGTTGAATTGACACGGAATGACCCAGTATATTTTTATTTCCCCACTGTAGTTTTTGGTATCTCCAAAATCCAGTAGGTCATTCTCTAATTATTTAGTGTTGGTAATCAATTTGGAGTTTTTTGATAGCATTCAAAATGTTGTTGGGTTTTGTTTTGGCTCATGATGTGGCACGCAATGGGTAATTGATTAAAAACCTCAAGGTGACAAAATATCAGCCATTAAAGCAGCGGCAGATCTGAGAAACAAAGCCTTTTCGTGGTGCTTTTCCCTCAGCTTTGTACATGGCGACTGCTAGTATGTCTGGATGGGTGTTAAAGCCAGCAGCAAGGGTGGGGGAAGGGAGCGCGGCGAGCTCGCACTGCTAATTCAGCTCATGAAAGGCTTGAGCAGTGAGAGCAGCTGTCCTCCATTGTCAGCCAGCAAATTTCCAGCATGCCTCATTTCACCTCTCAATGTGAGCAGAGAGAAAGCTAGAGGGCAGAACAGAGGGGGATAAACAAACAGAGACCGATAAATGAGGGAAGGAATGAATAAATGAGAGAAAACTGTTGAATGCCTCGAGTTGCCGCAGTGCTTCCAAACGGAGGTGGGAGAGATCATGTGTTAAATGCCAGCGGTGAAGTCTGCTTGTAGCTTCGCGAAAGGTTGGAAGGTGCTCTGGTCGGATCTGCTGAGAAAAAAAGGCCACTCGAGGGCCAGAGGAAGAAGAAGGGGGAACAAATGACCTGGCTAAATGAAAGAGGGGGAGGGGGGTTGCATTGTAAGTGGATGAAGTCTTTAACTTCCTACACACTAAGGAGCTTGTCAGCGCTCCCACAGTTCCACTGAGGCGAAAGAGGGCTGGTGAAGAAATCAGGGCTCTTGCACAGTTCACATGCTTGCACTACTAAAAGTGTAAGTATTAATTGGGACACATTACCGCCATGTTAAGCGATACTTTAAAGGATTAGCTAACTTCCAGAATAAAAAAATTCATGATTAATTACCTACCCCATTGTCGTCTGAGATGTTCATCTCTTTCTTTCTTCAGGCAAAAAGAATTTTTGGGGGGAATAGTGGATTTCAGTGGGAGCCAATGGGTTAAAGCTCCAAACTGCAGTTTCAATGCAGCTTCAAATGGCTCCACACGATTCCAGCCGAGGAATAAGGGTCTTATCTAGCGAAACGATTGCTCATTTTCTAAAAAAATAAAAATGTATATATTTTTTAACCACAAATGCTTGTCTTGCACTAGCTCGACTTCATGCATTATGTAGTCATGTTGAAAAGGTCACACATGACATAGGCAGAAGTACCGACCCGGTGTATACAAAGCGAACGTGCAAAGAAAGTCAAACACCCTTTAAGAAAAAACCTTAAAAAAAAAAAAAAAAACGCTGGGCGATTTTGAAGGTAGAGGAGAAAATAAGATGGAGTTTTTCGCCCTACTCTACCTTTTTGAACCGAAGTACTCACACGAAGAATTAACTGCACATGACCTTTTCAATGTGATTTTTATTGGTTTATTTTATTCAGTGTTTTTATTTTTTAGAAAATGGCAGATCGTTTTGCTAGTTAAGGCCATATTCCTCGTCTGGGATCTTGTAGAGCCCTTTAAAACGGCATTGCCCACAGTTTGGACACTTTGGGAAACTGCAACACGTTGATCCCCATTGATGTCCACTACATAAAGGAAAATCCTGGAATGTTTTCCTCAAAAATCTTCATTTCCTTTGTATGAAGCATTAATTGCTGGTTCAACAGGGATAAATACACCTTCAAAAGAAATTTTCTGGGTAGTACCAATAAGCTGCCAATTATCTTCATTTTTTTTGGCCTAAAATGAGTTAAATGAATACTATTTTGTTTAAAAATAAAATTCAATCTGTAGGGTTCTTTTTTTTCCTCTCAGTGTTGTGGTGCTTGTAAATTTTTAAAGTACAATTGTAAAATTTAAAAGGTTAGTACACCCCAAAATAATTTACTCATCCTCATTGTTTACTCATCCTCATATTGCTCTAATCCAGACTTCAATTCATTTTCGAAACGCAAATAGAAACTTAGATATTTTAAAAGAAACCTGACAGGTTTTGTCATTTCTTTTAAAGTCCATGTAACAAAACTGATGATGCAAAAAGTTCTTAAAAACATTATGAACGTAATCAATATGAATCAAACTGGTTAAGGTTTCTGAAGAGATATATGTGACCCTGGAGCACAATTTTTTTTAAATTAAGATTTGTACATAATCTGAAAGATGAATAAAAAAGCTTTCCACTGACGTATGGTTTGTTAGGATAGGACAATGTTTTGGCCGAGATACAACTATTTGAAAATCTGGAATCTAAGGGTGCAAAAATGGTGCAAAAAATCTAAATATTGAGAAAATCACCTATAAAGTTCTCCAAATCAAAAATTACGTTTTGATATATTTACGGTAGGAAATATCTTCATAGAACATGATCTTTACTTAATATCCTAATGATTTTTGGCATAAAAGAAAAGATGATAATTTTGACTCATGCAATGTATTTTTGGCCATTGCTACAAATATACCCGTGCTACTTAAGACTGGTTTTGTGTTCCAGGGTCACGTATTTGCTTAATACTATGTACAGATTTAATTTAGGCTATTCTTCGAATATGAACAGTTGATCAACACGCATGCATAGAGCACATCAAATATGGTAAACGGAAACTCGAACGTAAGTGCTTGATTTTTGAAGAACTATTTGAATCGTTAATTTTTCTTACATGGTCTTTCATTGTTTTTCAAAGATAAACATAATTCTTATGGGTCTGGAATAACATGAGGTTGAGTAAATGACAGAATTTAAATTTTTTAATGGAACAATTGCAACATTTATAATGTACAGTATGAAATATGCATAGCTGTTCTTTTTGAGATCTGCTCAACAAAACATCTGTTAAAAACTATTACAGGGCAGAATCATAGTACAGTATCATAAAAAAAAATAAAAAGTTATTTTAAAGAGTTAAAATGTTGCCATTTTCTAGCACCATTACTTTAGTGTTAAAGATGATGACTGCAAAAACATTTTTAAAAATCAATTCAAATGAGCATCCACAATTTATTTTTTCATTCAAAAAAGCTCTTTAAAAAAATAAACCCCAATATTGCCTGTTAACCAATATGGTTCCAATATGTTGTGCATCTTTATTAAAACAGTTTCAGCTTCAGTCCTGCAGATAAAAGAGTTGAAAGAGATATGCTGCATAGTCCCGTTTGATTGCACAAAGAGTTTCGTGAACAATACTAGCCTGAAGCACACTTTCAGAAATCCACTGCAAACAGTTCATCATCCCAGAATCTTTTTGCATACATTATGCATTATGTTTGAGATGCACTAGTCCTACTCTGGCTGACTGCTTAGGATGCATACTATGAATTTGGGATGTGTTGAATAGCTCTCGCGGTGGGGTGGTAATGAGGGTGGTAACTTGCAATGATTGGCTGTAATTTTTGTAGAAAACTTGACATAATGCGTAGCATGTGCAGCACATTGTTTTGCTGAAATGAACATTTATTTAGCCTCCTCCTTTAGCAAAAACAGCTGTTGTATAAAGTAACCCAGTGTTGTGGGGGTGGGAACTGGACCATCATGAATCTCTTTGTAATGGCGGTTCTTTCATTTTGACAAGCACAATACTTTAAGCCCTTGGGCTGCTATGAAAAGTGGAACATTATTGTTTGATCAAGAAAATCGCAAGATCTCATTCATACATCTTTCTTGTACCGCAGAATGTGTAAAGAGCTGCCATTCACTGTTGCTTAGTCTTGTGGTGTGTTTAACATCTTTGTGCTCTGGCATTGTGTGTCGAGTTACTCTTGCTCTAATGAGGTTAGTGTCACTGGAAAGATCCTTTTAAGAAGATTAGAGGGTATTGTTGAAGATTTCAGCAACAGAATGATTTAGCATTGCTTTGTGCACGAGACAATCCAGCTTGTGTCTAGCGCTGCTTTAGTTCGCAATTTACACATCTATGCATATTGCCATTAAATGTTGCGTAAAAGTCAGCTCTGGTACTAGTTATGATGGTGTAATTGAATCTGAAATGTCTTAACTCTTCTTACTGGTTCAATGGCTTGATTATTGTTTGTCGTCTCTATTGGATTATTAAAAAATACATTAAAAATGCAATTATACAGTTCAGGTCAAAAGTTTATATACACCTTGAAGAATCTGCAAAATGTTAATTATTTTACCAAAATAGAAGGGATCATACAAAATGCATGTCATTTATTTTTTTTTTTTTTTTTTTACTCTCCTGAATAAGACATAGTTGTTCATGAGTCCCTCGTTTGTCCTGAACTGCCCGCTGTTCTTCAGAAAAATCCTTCAGGTCCCACAAATTCTTTGGTTTTTCTGTATTTTTGTGTTTTTGAACCCTTTCCAACTATGACTGTATGATTGAGATCCATCTTTTGACACTGAGGACAACTGAGGGACTCATATGCAACTATTACAGAAGGTTCAAATGTTCACTGATGCTTCAGAAGAAAACACAATACATTAAGAGCTAGGGGGTGAAGACTTTTAGAATTTGCAGATAAGGGTTAATTTAACTTATTTTGTCTTCTGGGAAACATGTAAGTATCTTCTGTAGCTTCTGAATGGCTGTATTACATGGAAAAAAAAAAGATATTTAAGCAAAATAAGAAAAATGTACACATCTTCATTCAGTTCAAAAGTTTACACCCCTGGCTCTTAATGCATTGTTTTCTTTGTATTCTCTTCCACAAACTAAATATCAGCCATCTAAATTATAGACCGATTTAAAAAATGTTGGCCAGTTCTGACATCTGGCCACTTCATTGATTTCTTCATCAGATATTTGCTAGCTGTTTGTCTGTTTGAAATAGAAACCATTTATTTTTCTTTGCTGATTTATGTGCGGAATAGTGCACTTTTGTAAAAATATATATATATATTTTTTTTCAGTGTCTCACATCCATTTTCTGTTTATTTCGCTATTTCACACCCTCTCGTCATGGGAGCCCCTGAATGAATTGAGCAATTCAGCAACACGATTGCTGCCTTGCTGCTGAGAGTAGTGGTTTTTCTCCCCACAGTCTCAGCTACTCATTACATCATGTAATGCTATGCATGTTTTACGTGGAGAGAACGTGCTGTGAAGTATGTTTTGCTGCTTCAGGGGTGCAGAGTGCACATGTGAGATGAAAGGCTCATATTCCCGTACTCCCATGTTCCCATAATCAGTGTCAGCCATGACCACAGCTCTGGGTGCCACCCCTCTGTTTGCTCTGAACACTGAGCTCATCCACATAATTCTACAAAACAATGTATCTGCTGTTAAGACACATCACTGAGCTTCTCAAAAAATGTGTAATGCTTTAATTAATGGTTGTTGCTGTTGGAAAGTTGCATAGTGAAAAGTTGGTTTCACAATGGATCTTTAAATATAGATGTTTTCGACAGAATAATTGAAAACAAATTTAGTTCACGTCCCTCCAAACCCATTTGCCTATTCATCTTCCATGGAAGACACTGAGTTATTTAGAAGAATGTTCTGTCAGCTGGGCTTCAAATGAACAATGTATGAAAAATATAATCCATACAACGTGTGTGTTATATTCAAAGTAGGGAATTTGAATGTGCTGGTACCAAGTTGATACCAAGTTTTAGTATGCAGTATTTCTGCAGTGTCAGTAGTACTGAGTACGAACGTTTGGTACTCATTTAGTGCATGTTGATCAATTATTGATTAAAAAAAAAAAAAAAAAAATCACTTTGCAATGCAACATTTGCGCTACCAAGAAATACTCGAAGGCTACATATGTTGTGGATAATTTAATTTGCTAATTTTATGTACATGTTTATTATAAATGTGACATTGATTTTTGTGATATTTAGAGCTGCATTCTGGATAAACTGAGAATAACTTTTTTTTTTTTTTTGTCTCTATTAGAGATCATGATTCTGAGCTAAACAAAATAATGTCTGACAAAATATCATTGTTGCAGTCTATTTAAAAGTGTTTAATTAATTAGAATGAATTATTAAACATTTTAAAATATATGTATTTAAATGTATTTAATACACCAATTTTAAATGCATTTAATACACCAATTTTTAATATTACAGTTATGAAAAAGTGGTGTGAGTGGATGGTTCAATGACTCACTCATAAATACTTCACTTGTTTCTTTAATGGATGAATCAGCGTTTTTGAACGAATCTCTTGAATGAATGATTCAGTGACAAATACATTTTCAACAGTCACTTAAACAATGCAATTGACACAAACGTTATTAGTTTGTCAAAGGTTTAATAGACACGGATGCACCGTTGTCATTTAAAAATGGGATCGCATGGGTGTTTGAATCAAGACCGCGATCTTTTGACAATTAATCGTGCAGCTTTAGTGATATTTGACTGATGATTTTATTGAATACTGTGAAATGTTTGTTTAGTGTGAATTGTTTTGTTTTGTGAGTTTTGTGAAATTTCACTGGAGAAACATTTTTGATACCATACAAATAGTTCTTGTGATAGTTCTTGTCACCAGTATTAATATCACAAAAAACTAATACTAGCCTAAATTATATAAAAAAAAAACAACAACAACAACACAAGCTCACTGAAGACAAGTATACAGTTAATGATTTAAAAAAGAATATACTGTTACATGCAACCTGATCTCATGATGAAAACGTACCTGTGGGAACTTTTTCGCAAGACATGAAATAAGTAGCGCCATGTTCGTTTCTTGACACATTCAATGTGAAATGTCCACTGAGTGGCACTAAAAGAGTTTTATGTGACTTTTTATGTGAAGGTGGTTTTGTATGTGTCACTGCAGTTCTGACTTGAAATGTCCGTTGAGTGGCGCCATGACTCTAATGCACCGTGGCGTTTTAAAATAACGTACCATCTGCACTAAAAAGGCATTTGCAAGCTTGTTTTTTGATCTCTCATCTTTCAGCTCTTTCTTCATGAGTCATGTTTTTCAAAGGATTTGTACCCAAGGATTCTGCATCTTTAAGTCCAATTCTGTGCCATCTGAGCTACCGAGCAACCTTGTTACGTTCGGAAAAAGAAACAGTCATAACTGTGTATGAAACTATTACAAGCGCTCGCTGTTTGATCTTTGCCGCTTGATAAATTTGTACTCAGACTGTGGTTGTACTGCTACAGTTGTGGGCTTTACTCCAAAAATGTGTGCCTGGCTTCATCATAAGAGTCAATAAATATCCAATCAAATGAGGTGAAATTAGAGGACATGCCCATTGTGTTTACAGCATCTGGCCAGAACCAGTTTTGTGCCATTTTATCTGCGGTGTCAATCTGTAACCAGCTGTAATGATGCACACGCACGGAACTGATAAAAACATTTTATGTGTAAATCATGTTCGACTGCTTAGTCACTCCTTGTTGTACCTGACTGCAGCGGATTGATGATGTTTTAATATGCCTAGTATCAGTGTGTTTTCCCTGATATTGTGAGTTTCTGTACTCAGCAGAAGGTTACACTGATTACTGCAGGAGTTGTTAATGAATCATTGCCCTTCCCCTCGGTCTTTAAAAGTGTAAGTCTGCACAGTGTTCTTGGCGTTAATTGCGTCCCCCTGCTGCGACCTTCTCACATTTTATTTGTGGGATCATGATTGATGTTCAAGTTACCCTATTTAACCGTAAATTAAACGGGTTTTTTTCTCTGGATGGAAAACAAAACAGCTATTTAATAGAATTCTTTAACACATCTTTTTCAGTGGAAGAAAAGAAAAACAAACATGTAAATAATAAATGCATTTTCTTTTCTGGGTGAAATGTCCCTTTAAATGTTTTAGCTTGTTTGTATTGAATTTCACATGTGGATAGGGCCCCTTAAAAGGGTTTGATCCATAGAGCAATGATAGTAGAGATGATGCTGATAAGAATATTGATCTTAAACATGTGGCTGGTGCTTTACTGTAGCTGAACCGTTGTGCTCATGCCAATAACTGCTCTTATTGATTAGAGGAGATGACATGAATAGCTTGTTTTGAAACTAAAAGCTGAACTTCTAATGATTGTTAACAGCTTATCCTCATCACATTATGCTTGCCTGTAGTGCACAGGTTTTTAGAAAATATTGAACAAAAATGTATTCATTTTTTGATAATTTGGCAATTTTGGTGTAACTAAAAATACGGTTTGATTTTAACTTGAAGTTTCTGTTTAAATCGCTTACATTTTATGCATATTAAAGACCTTTTATGAAAAGCCAGTTTGTACCCACAACAAAACAGTTTACATTACATTCATTTTCATCAATCTGATTTCAGACTTTAAAAGGTTTGAACGTACCCAGTACTTTGCAATCTAATTCAAATATTTGGTTTAGGGCTGGACGATATGGCCAAAATTTATATCATGATATATTTCTGATAATTCTGATATTGATATAAACAAGATGCCTCAGAAAAACTGCCAAGAATGCCCACACAGAAGTCTGTACCTACAAACGTCTGAAAATTGAATTTGCTTAGTCTATGAAACCACCTCCTATAAAACTATGTAATATTTTAGCAATAAAAATGGTGCAAATAAATTAATGTTCACCTTTTATTTGTATTTAGCCTTGATACAAACAAGAAATGTGAAATCACTGTCAAATAAACATAAGGCTCTCCGACTCCCCTTAATAATAATAATATCTTTAACTTTAAACTATGACGTAGGCTGATTATTCTTACAAATTGAAACAAACTCACTTCAGCCAGGATAAAGAATATGAAAAGTGCTCAGAGTTGCTGCAGAAAACAGAAAAAAATATTGAGCAACAATGTTGCTGGAGACAAGCTGATTGTTGAAAATGGAAATTAATTTTCTACCAGCAGGAGGCGCTTTTGGAGCTGTAGAAATGGTGGTTTCCCTGGTAATTGCTGTACACAAAGCAGTGCTGAGCTCATGAACGCTACTTCATCAGATAAAATGAAAATGCCATCGAAAACTTTTCTGAAGACAGTCGGTTTCCTTCAAAGATACATTCATGTAAAACACCCACGTCATGTTTTTATTTTGAAACGTGCAGTGCTTATGTTTATTCAACGAAGTCACCCACCACAAATAAATCAATGTATGGTAAACACTCGTAATGTATAATATTAGAAAGGTTTAAAAATTATATTGTGATTATATATTGACATTGAATTATTGTCCAGCCCTAGGCTGTAGCACAGAGGTTTTTATAAAATATTGAACAATGTATTTATTTTTTGATCGTTTGGCAGTTTTGGTGTAACTGAAAATATGTTTTGATTGAACTTGAAGTTCCTGTGAAATTGCATACATTTTGCATACAGTTTTATAAAAACATATTTGGAATTAATGTTTTTGAATTTTGTTTCATTTTAAGACCTTTTATGAAAAGCCAGTTTGTACCTATAGCAAAAATTGTTACATTACATTAATTTTCATTAATGTGTTTTCATATTTTAAATGTACCCAGTACTTTGCAATCAGGTTCTAATATTTGGTTTCTTGCGATTTACGTCTATTCTGAACAGAAAGAGAGGCCATCATGAGAATTTCAGCAGAGCTACCTTTTTTGCCTTGGCATATCAAAAAATGTCAGAAAAATATTCAGTCTGTCTCTTCCACTGACTAGTTAAATAAACATGCTTATTCATAGGACATGTAAACGTGTACCACAACACCAAGATATTTCTGAATCTGATTGAGAAAATAGATGGATTCACGGTTTTACATGGTTACACTTTTCAGATTGACTGAGCCATCTATCTGATTATAAACAGATTATTTATTTGCTTGAAATTGCAGCTATTCAAAGTAAAATGCATTCCAGAGAATCTGGAATTTGAAACATTCAACACTCATTGAATGGTAAGCATCCTTCACTGTCCTTAGCAGAAACTGCCTTGGTGGTGTGAATCTTGGTCTTTGTGTGAATTGGGTTTTCACATACTCTTAAATTTTCATTTTTCATTGTCGAATTTACCCATTTGTCAGGCTTTTGTATTTACCTGTAGTGTAGAAGTGCTTTGGCATTGATACTTAAACTGAACAAAATGGTGAAGTGGTTCTATATAGCTGTTGACCTGACAGTCACTTTATCAGAACCAGATGTACAGTCTGTACAGACTATATCCTCTCCTGTTTGAAGGGTGACCACTGTAGGAGAGCCATTCAACCCTGACCTGACTATTTCACTGTATGTGCACTATAACTGTGACCATAGTGATATAGACCAGTGGTAATGATATTGTCTTTAGATAGCAATGTAGACTAATAACTACGAGACCAACAGTTCTGAAAGAATAGCTTGGTTTTGGCTTGTACAATATTTCTTAGCCACTGGTACTCAAAATACAATGTGCCTGTTTCTAAATTTCAGTAGCCTAGCAAGTACAAAAGAATGTGTGGTAAAGATTTATTCAAGTGAGCTCTTAAGTTTCACCATAAGTGGATGGCTGGGGTTTTTCACAGATCAGATCACAAGATGTGATCTCTGTGGGAGTTGCCTCCTGTAGTGAAACTTTGCACTGTTTTCATCACTATGGGAGCATAACAAATTGGAGGTCATGTGACAACTCTGCATTCTACAGTTTAAAACTGAAAAAGCAGAGTTCAGTGTACAATATGTCTAGTGCAGTAGATAGTGAGAAATTAAATAATTTTTCATTGTCCACCATTATGAGGCACCAAGTCAAGTTAAAAGCAGTTAAAACAGTTTAAAACATGTGTTGAAAACCCTTTATGCTGTTTTATTCTCTAGCTACACTACATTAATACTAAATTAGTGTGTTAAATTGACAAACATTCTGACATTCTTTTGTGTATGTGAAATTTGTTTTCTTTTTAGAATTTTGGGCAGAACTATGGTTTGCTTGATACTGTTATTAATGGAGAGACTCATTCACAACACGTTCCAGCAGTTTCTGCTTTAGTATCATTTATCAAAGTCACCCTTAAGCAAATTTTTGCACTGTTGTTTGAAAACCATTGCCTGAAGTACAAAATCCCAGCAAAGGTGTTGTAGCAAAAAAACTGATCTTCTCAACTCAAGCTGTTTTGTGTGACATTTATAACAGTGTCTTGAGAGCCAGTTCAGAATAAAGGTTTGTGGGTGACTGGATGTTTTTCCCAACATCTTTTGTTCAGTTTACTAGACCCAAGTTCAGCTCGGAGGTCAGAGAATGGTGAAAAAGCTGTTGCTCCCATGGGTCTGTATATATGTTGTATCTGTTAGATGGAGTACCACCCACATAGAGTCTTTCCTCTGTTTAGAGGAAGCAGCAGAATGCATTACTTCCATAAATAGTTGGCTTGTGGTTCTCCAGGGAAATCTAGCAGCATGAAAAACAACTTGTCTTCTAAGTGGGTATATAAAACATTGTTTTGGTTCTGTCATTGTGCACTATTGCACACCGGAAATTTGTAATAAGATGTTTATTCTGTGTGTCTTACAGTGACGTAATTCACTCAATTTCTTAAATGAGTCTTGTTTTAGTCAATCTCATCACAACTGATTTAAGCTCATAGAATGAACAGAAGTATTTTTTGTTTCTGAAAATCATAAATGTCCACCACATTTCAAATGTTGTATTGTGTTTAAAAGCATTCTGTGGTCGCATTACCGGTTTTGAAAATGACACTTTAAACATAGCTTGTCTTGCTCAGGCTCATTTTATACACTCTTAAAAGTTAAAGTTCCAAAAGGGGTTGTTTGCAGTGACACCATAGTAAAACAATCTGGGGTTCCCAAAGAACCTTTCAGTCAACAGTTCTTAAAGGCATAGTTCACCCAAAAATGAAAATTACCCAATGATATATGCATTCTCAAGCCATCTTAGGTCTTCTTTCTGACCAAAACAATCAGTTACATTAAAAATCTCCTGGCTTCTCCAAGCTTTATAATGGCATTGAATGGCTGTTGAGATTTTGAAGCAAAATAAAGTGCATCCATCCATCACAAAAAGTGCTCCACACAGCTCTCACAACAGTTAACGGAAGCTAGACATTACAGTTTAAAGAGTTATAAAAATGGATATTTTTCTTACACAAATGCATCAGTTTGCTTCAGATAGCCTTTATTAACCATCCGGAGCTGTGTGGAATACTTTTTATGGTGGATAGACACACTTTGTTGGACTTCAAAATCTCAACGCCCATTCACTGCCATTATAAAGCTTGGAAAAGCCAGGGCATTTTTTAATATAACTCCGATAGTATTCGTCTGAAAAAAGAAAGTCATATACACGTAGGGATGGCTTGAGGGTGAGTAAATCGGGGGTAATTTTCATGTATAAGGTGAACTATCCCTATAAGAACAGTTTTCTTAATTTGAGGAACATTTTAATAATCTAAAGAACCTTTACCACTAGAAATAGCTTTTTTTTGCAGTGGAAAGATTGCACAAGTGTTCTTTATGGAACCATTTATGTATCTTTAAACAAATTCTTTCCCCACACGTTCATAATTTGATTAAATTACAGCTGGATTGTGAGTAACACTAAAGATAAATTGTTGTATTACTGTTAAGTACAAAAAGGTGTGACAATAACTGTGGCATACACTAAAAAAAAAACAAAAAACACAATTTGTTGAGTCAACTTAAATTAATTTGTTACCCTGTTGATTTAAGTTCAGTCAACTCAAATAAGTTTAGTCAACTTGAAATGTTAAGTTGTACTAAGTGAAAACCTGTATATTTGAGTTGACTGAACAAACAATTTGGTTTGTTAAACTTAAAAGCTGGGCTTGTTATACAACTGCCTTTTAAAATTTAAAGTTGAATAAACTTAAATATCTAAGTTGTCACTTAGTACAACTTAAAATTTCAAGTTGACTAAACTTAATTTTAAGGCAGCCGGGTAACAAATTATTTTAAGTTGACTCAAATTGTTTTTTTTAAAGTGTAGTTCTTGAAAACAGATTTAATTTACACAGTAAATAAAATAGTTTCTTTTTTTTTTTTTTTACTTTTTGATTATCATAGTTATTGACAATGTGATGTTTCATATTTTTATTATGTATAATTTTTAGTTGAAGATTAAAAGAAAAAAAAAAAAAAAAAAAAAAAAACATAAAAAACAATAAATAAATTATGATGTTGTAAAAAGACTGCTTAATGTGCATAAAACAAACATAATTGGATCATAACAATGGGCATTTGGGAAAATGACTTATAAATAGACTTGTTTTTCTCCAGGATTGTAGGCCAAAGTTCTAGTTCATGTTGCTGGAGCGCTGGATGTTGATTCTGGCACTCAGCAGCGAGTCATGTTGCGCTTTTGCATTGGTTGTGAAAAGGTGTATGACGAAGCAGCGAAGCTGTGCTTCTGAGCTGATTTCCTCTCAAACCAGCCTTTTCCAGAGAGGGGTGACCTTGACAAGAATGTGGATTATTATTGTAATAGATACTGTTGTTAGTGAATGACTAGTCACACCAGGAGGTGGTATTATGGAGGAGGGGAAAGAATTTGCTCTGCTACCCCCTCCTCCACGTCTGTTTTACTCTTTATCACTCTCACCCTCTGATCTGTTACATATTATTAGTGCTCGGCTTGACATCTGGATCTTTTTTTCCTCCAGCCACCCTTTTTGCATTTAAGAAAAGAAAGCAAGATGTGGTTTGACAGAGCACTCAAAGCAATGTGAAATTAGCTGGATCTCCTGTGTCTCGAACAAGCAAGCTGAATTTTTGTTCACAGAAAACGTTCTCACTAGCTGACAAGATCGCTCATCATTAAAGCATGTGTGCTGTCTGTTATTCTAACAGTCCTGAAAAGTTCCACATCGTCAAGCTCCTAGAATGAGCCAGAGTGCTTTCATCAGCCCACATTCAGCTCTTTGTATTAGACCTTTTTTATTTTGTGTTAATGCAGATTTCATACAGTTCAGTTAATGTATAAGCAGGCAGGGGGCTTTGCGACGGTTGTATGAATCTATAGAAATACTATGAAAAAATAAAAAAAAATTTTAACTTTTTTTTTTTTAGGATTGATAAAAAGTTAAAATGTTAAAACTGGCCAAAAAAAAATACGTAGTTATTTATTTGCCTATTCCATAGTATGTGGTCACTTTGGTATGTTGCTTTTTGAACAGATTTGACAGCAGTAAAATCTGGATGTTGATCTGGACTTCACTACCAATCAAAAGTTTTTGAACAGTAAGAAAATATTAGAATGATCTCTGAAGGATCATGTGACTGAAGTAATGATGCTAAAAATCATAGGAATGTATAACATTTTAAAATAAATTCAAATAGAAAATAGTGTAGACACTGACATCAGCTGAAGTTATTGTCCATCTATTATGCTGAAAGAAATTGTAAAAATAATTTTCACAATTACAAAGAAACAGCAGGTAGCACTGAATTAAGCATGAAATTCTGAAATGGAAAGACTAAACTAGTGTTTTCTTGTAAAACATACTTCAGTAATACTTCTCCAGTCTTTGAAGTGTGTATTTTCTTCAGTCTTTCATTTTCAGTTTTTGTTCTTTTTCTGTGATTTGAAGATAAATGACAGGAACTGTTAGTGATAAAGCTGCGTTGAGTGGAAACAGCTAGTAGCAACCAAGAGTAAATCAACTTGTAGATCTCTAGTGATTTAATCGCTGTAGCTGGGTTTCCATCCAACGTTTTGTGCGCACAATTAGAAAATCCCATAAAACATTTGTGAATTAGCACTGTTTCCATCCGAGTCATAGAGAACAAAATTGTCACTTCCTGATAAACTGGCACTAAATATTGCTAAGAAAAATAGAAGTCAGCGAATATAATAATTTTCATATGTAATAAATTACTTGTGCACAGACAAAACACAGTAAATGCTGTCATTTCTTTTGGATTCGGATGCTGCTGTTGTGGGAATGCAGTTGTGTAAGACAGTTCTGGGAGGCAATAATACAGAAATACTTTGCCAACAGATTTCGCGGGCATTTAAGAATGACTATAACATTTCAAATGCTGTGCAACAAGATCGGTCCGCTGGTTAGTCAGGTTATGCCATCCCATTGTGCAAAGTCACATGACTTTTTTTTTTTTTTAATGCACACTGAGGATTTTTTTTGGCGAATGCATTTCCATCTCCCATTATTCGCATTAACCCTCAGACGCACAGATCAACCACCTCAAGCGAGCGTAAAAACGTTTTTGCAAATTAAGGGATTTTTCCCCCCAAAATTTTGCATTTCCATTACTTGTTTTTGATGCGATACTTCAAAATGCGCCGAAAACGTTGATGGAAGCATTGCTAGTGTGAGCACCCCTTTGAGTCATGATCCTGAAAATCATTATCCGTAATGTTTTATCTCGTTTTTATAACAAAAGCATTGATAATTCCGGAGGTCAGTTTTTGCACATCAGTGCAGAATCATTTGCAGCGCTTCTGTGAAGCCTTTCCTTTTTGCTGCCGGCGTTCCTCTCTCAGGCATCCATTTTCTCCAGCAGCAGCTATGAGGAATGCAGGTCGCCACTCTCGCTCAGCTCAGGGGCCTTCCCTCTTCCCCTCCAGCCTCCCACAGGCCCGTAAACAATACTGGGCATGAGCCCAAGCTAACCAGCTGCATGGAGGAGGCCAAATGAGGCAGGATGGGGGATGGGCAGACACGACCGAGCCATGTTGAAAGAATGGCGCTCAAAACACCTGCTGTGCAGAAGCCAGTCTACCAACCAACCACATTTTCACAGCAGAAGGTACAGTGCAAGTAAATGCTCACTGTGGCTGTTTGTGGTAGTAGTTGGCTTGTTTTACGCTGGCATCATTTTGTTTTCATCAGATGCACAAAAGACATTTAAATAGATAGATCTGTCCCCCCTTTTTAGATGCTTGCAAGTTTGATCTTTTACAAAGATGAAAAAACAATTTTACCTTGTCCGGGAAAGATTTTTCCTTTACTTCCTCAGAACTAGTCAACCATGTCTGTTTTCAAACCACCAGCCTTCAAGTTTAAAAGCGTTTATGTCGCCATCCAATTCAGAGAACCAAAAGGACATATGCTGATGGACAACATACTGTTTTTAGTGCTTGAAATAAGCTTAAGCTCAGTTGATCAGCGTAGGTCATCTGTTATCTTGGAAAGCGCAGAAGCAGTTAAGTAAAGCTGACAGATTACTGCCTCAGAGCCCCAGTCCAGCTGCTATCAGAGCAGAGCAGTTGAATTCAGCCGTGGTTTGGTTTAACTGACTCTCTGCTTCATGTTTTTTGGTAGGGCACTTTCACACTAGAATCTGTTTGACATCAGAGTTTGGTTTTTGGTTTGTGTGAAAGCTGTTTAGCGTAATGTGGAGATGGGAACCTTTGATGCTCGCCCAATTTTGGAAAGCACTGGTTGTCTTGTTGCGGAAAACCCACTTGAGAGCACAGTTACTGCTACCAATAGGTACCAGATTTTGTAGAAACCCGTAATAGGGAGCGTATTTTCATCCCCCACCCCCCCCTTTTTTTGGTATCATTAGGACTGAAGTTAATATGTTAAATTGAGATTAATGAATGAATAAATTAATGTACAGACTGGAGATTAAAGGGATAGTTGACCCAAAATTGAAAATTCTATTATTACTCACTCACCTTCATGTCGTTCCAAACTTGTAAGACCTTTGTTCATCTTCAGAACACAAACTAAGATATTTTTGATGAAATTGGAGAGCTTTTTGCAAATGTTCAAGGCCCAGAAATGTAGTTAAGGATATTGTTAAAATAGTCCATGTGACATCAGAGGTTCAACCTTAATTTTATGAAGCTACAAGAATACTTTTTGTGTGCAAAGAAAACAAAAATAATGACTTTATTCAACAATTCCGTATCAGTCTTTGACACGCGTTCACCACGACACAAAAAGTATTCTCATTCTCTTTTCTGGGCCTCAAATGTTTTAGTTGCGTTGCTGTCTTTGCAGGGTAAGAAAGCTCTCAAATTTCAGCAAAAATATCTTAATTTGTGTTCCTAAGGTCTAAAATAAGGTTATTTTTGGGTGAACTATCTCTTTAATTGGAATTATTTTATTTCTACTGACAATATCAAAACCAGTCATTTAATTTTGAAAACGATAAACTAAAATTCAGGGCTCTATGCTTTTATTTTCAGGACCACCTTCAAATCGATAATCAAAATATCTGATCAAAAATTAGCCTTCCCATTACAAGGTGATATTTGACTTATTAAAGTGATTTACAGGAGAATTTTGTTTTTGCCTTTGTAATGGCATTTTTCTAACTTTATTAAAAGTTTGTCATCTTTTGTCAAATTAAAAAAAAATGTTTATAAACTTTTTAAAATGTCTAATTAAAGCAATAGAATAAGAAGTTACCAATCAAGTGAAATCAGTATTAACAAAATTAATTTGTACTACAGCGGTGACACAGAAGTCAAAAGTTGCTATAGTGTATTTTCAGACATTTAATGAGGCTCAGAGGTGGCATGAGTGCAATTAAATTCTTAAATTCATGTTGAGATTAATGTTTTAAATATAAAAAATTGAGTATAGAAATATTAAATGATTTAAGTAACTGAAAAGATACTTTAAAAAAAAAAAAACTGCCAGTAAATGATTTTATTACTGACTTATTTATTCATTTGATTCATTCAAACGGCTGATTCATTCAGGAATAAAGCTAGTGACTGTCTTTTATTAGTGGGAAATTGATTCATTGACTCATTAGATTTGTTTAAAAACGCACGTTCACTCATAAACGAATCAACGCTGTGTTTGAAAGAAGATGTGTAGCGGCGTAGCTGTGACTGTTGATGAAATGGAGCAAAATGAAGCAATACTGTTTTGGTCAGACATGTAAGTCACTTAATATTAACTTCTTCTTTACTGAACTGCCATACTAAGTTAATATCACATGTACAAATTCCCTCCATGATCATTAAAAGCTGTCACTCATCTTAGTTCATCACAATCTCACAAAGTTTCGTTATAATCAACAAAGCTCCCTACACTGCACAATCAATCTCTTATTTATACCCTGTCTACACTTCGTTTATGAAAGGATTCATGAGATATGTCTGTGGTACATTACTCAACGCTGCAAAAACACAGAAACCTTTGAAGCTCCCCTCAGCGCAAACATAAATATGCTAATCGGGTTCTAAATGGTGCTCCTAAATATTTTGTCGTAGTCGCGCACAGTAGTTTTCAGTCGCAAATGCGACTGAAATGGTCGCAGTGTTGAGCCCTGAAATTGTTGTTTTTTTGTATTATATTACTTACTATTTATAGCCTGATTTATTATTTTAATAAGGTTATCCTTTTGCAAGGAGCTTTGTCCTATTTTGTGGGTCCATGGCATCAGAGGCTTTGAAAACCACTCACTTAGGATCTTATTCCTGTTGAAATGAAAGCAGTCTGACCTTTCGTGCAGAAATGAACCACAGCTGATCATGTGTAATTTACCTATTTATGTCTAATTGTTTGCCTTCAGGCAGCTTTTATTCTTCGTATTGATTCTTTTTCAAACTCAAGTTTGGACCAAAGTAATGAAACCAGGTGGAAAAACCGCTTGAGACATTCCATCTGAGCTGCATAGCTTTCCAGTTGAGATTGATGGGTCAAGGACGTTACAGAGCCCATCATGCATGCGTGCTGATTGCCTGTTTATTAGGCTCCATCGATTCCATCTCAACGTTTCACCCCGAGGCCCTGCTATCATTCTCAGATTGATTCTTGCTGTTTTGTGTTTGGAGTCGTAAAAGGCAATTGTTTTATTCCCCCTATTATTTTTTTCTAAGCATGTCTTCTGGGAATGCAGAATCTGTCCTTATAGCAACAGGCGAACAGGCTCCACAGGCTTTCTGTAGCAGCTCTGCCTGCGGAAAACGTCTTCATCATTTATAAAAATCACTTCCATATTTGCGGCTCTAGCGGAAGGCTAAGCACCAGTGAACTGGATACGTGGGAGGGGCCATTATAGTTTTTTAATTAGGCAAGAATAAATCTCTGCTGTTGTGGTTTCGATGTATTTTCAGTTCCCTGCTTTTGAATCTTAAGCAGTGCTGGTTATTAATCCAAAATCTTTAAACAGGAATGCAGAAACACTGTTTTCTCTTCCTTGGAAGGGTGATGATATAATCTTATCTCATTGTTTGTAAAGATGTCGACGAGAGACCTCAGGACGCTTCTCTTTTTAGACCCTGTTTGTTTAGCGCATCTCCACAGACGGCTGAAGATTAAGCTGTTTCATCTGGCAACTGCTGTGAAGATTCGTCTCATCTCCTGTGGCCGCTGCGCCTTTTTCCTGGCTTAGTGAAGTTATTGCTTTCTCTGTGAGTGAAATAGAGTTGAGCTTTGAACTCTTAAGTATGCATGGCTTCTGCTTGCTTCTGCATTCTTCAGGCCTGAGTGTACTTCCATTCTTGTGGAACTGGCTCGTAGTTCGTCCTCGGTTATGTGAAAGTAGCCCATGTGGACTGTTGCTCGCATTGTAAGCGTTTTATGAGATCTGATAACCTACTAAAAAAGATAGTACATCAGTTACAGTTTCAGCTTAAGTTTGGTAACTTGAATTGCCTTCAGAGTTAGTTATAGATGGCTAGACTGAGCTAATACACTACTGATTCATCATTTTCTCATACTTCCTTTGATGTAATATGTGATCCTGGACCATAAAACCAGTCATAGGGGGAAATTTCCTGAAATTGAGATTTGAATAAATAAGCTTTCCATTGATTTATGGTTTGTTAAGACAGGACAATATTTGGCTGAGATACAACTAGTTGAAAATCTGGAATCTGAGGGTGCAAAAAATCCAAATATTGAGAAAAACGCCTTTTAAAGTTGTCCAAATGAAGTTCTTAGCAATGCATATTACTAATAAAAAATTAAGTTTTGATATATTTACAGTAGGAAATTTACAAAATATCTTCATGAAATATGATCTTTACTTAATATCCTAATGATTTTTGGCATTAAAAACAAATCTACAATTTTTACCCATGCAGTATATTTTTGGCTAAAGCTACAAATATACCCGTGCTACTTATGACTGGTGTTGTGGTCCAGAATCTTCTATTTTTTTTTCTAGAAAAACAAGGATTTAAATGAAACCATATTGGATATTTAATTATGGATGGTAATTTCTATGTATTTTTACATTCTGATGCTTACTTAAAGCCTGTCCTTAAATCACTAATAATTTTATAACTGTATATTTTGAGATTTTAAAACGTATTTGGATTTCATGCTTTCAAACATATTGTTATGCCTAAATTCACTTTTAAAAATATTATTTTAATTTAATTTAAATTTTTCATTAATTAAATATTAAAAATGACTAAATAATTATTTTTTACTTTCATTTTTTTATATAAAATAATTTGATATCAGCCATTAATGCTTTGTGATTTATTGAATGATTATATGCCTTTTAATCATTCAGTAGTTGTCAATATCTATTCCTACAGGTCCATTAATCAATAGTTTTGAACATTTTTAAATTGCTGGTCAATGCATCTGCCCGCTTTACCAATAAACAGTTCATTCTCATACTTCATTGTTGATATAGATTTTTCCCCCAAAATAAAATAAGTTCAAGTATTACATATGAATATTATGTTAAATACGTTTATAATTTCTGCAGTGTCATTTGTTAATCTTAACTACTGTCATGTAATCCTTATAAATATTTATATTTCATGTAAGTTCATGTAACTCAAATGCAGAGAACAAATCTTGATCTGTATTTAAATATCTGAAGTCAAATCTTCTACATAGATCTTTGACATTCTAAATGACATAGTTTTCCTAACATTGCTGCTTATTTTGGTCAACAACCACCCATTTAAACAGTAAGACACTGTCTGACCAAAACATAAGGCTACCAACCACAGTTTGCTTTATTTTATGGAAAATAGATATTTATTCGAAATCGATATCAGGTCAACTTGTACTTGTTGAAAGTGCCTCGTAAAAAAAAGTATCCTTTAAAGATTTAATGGCTACTTACATGAAAACTTGATAAACTGTGGCAAATCCAGTGGTTAATTTTTTTCTCAGAAGTCTAACTTTTTCCAAATGGATTGATAAAAGACATAGTGTACTATTAACTACCAATCAGATTAAAGCTTATAAGATCAGGATAGTACATTCCAGGTTTATAAGCATAAATGCTTTAGACGCTCAGCAAATGGATTTGTGGGCGGCCCGTGGGTGTGCCGTCTAGAGCTGAGACTGCAAAAGAATAGTCTCTTTATCATCATTTTAAGAGTTTTGGGGTATTTTCTTCATGTCTCTTTCACTTCTATCTTGTTTTAGGCTATGTTGGTGTTTTGCAAGAGTATTAAAAGCATCTGTGCTTAACAAAGATGACTGACGTTTGGGCAGGATTTATAAATCACATTGGATTCTCATCTCAGGAAAAGATTAGGATGAAGAACTGGAATTTTTTATTTAATTTGAGGGTCTCATTTTTTCCTACCCTGTATACATATGACAGTTGTTTTCTGCCAGGGATCTGCTGGCAATACAGCTCGTTTGTGGCACTTGGCATCGAAACCACTTGGCCGTTTTTCATTTACATTCTAAGGGCTCATGTGTCAGTATCGGCGGCCTGTGCCGATGTGCTCCTCATTATCAGTCACTATTAAAAGTCTTGAATGTGCTTGCTGATGTACGGCAGAGCACGTCCAGATCCTGTGAAGTAATCGCTTGATGAATGCGGTATGGCGGATATTAGGGCTGTAAGTATATTTGAACGGCCTGTAGTGTGTTTGAGCGTGTCTGTGTGTTTTCTGGGAGAGCTGACAGCTGGATGTTTGCTCGTCTGTTGTGTCAGCGCACCAGCTACCACTCTGGCGAGTCACGCATAATCATAAATCAGCAGGCGGTTGAGATGACATGAGCTTCTCGCGCTGGTGTGATGTTTCATGCAGGAGGTAAAAACAGTCATGGAGCTTTTGAACCTGTTATCATCTCAATCACAAGTGATAACAGGTCATTAGGCACGATTCTAACATGCTTTGCTATTTTTCACATGATCCTCATCATCGTAATGAGGGTCCTTCATTTAGTTCGGGAGTTGGGAACCTTTTTAAAAAGGACGTGCAATCACCCTCTCCCATATCTGGGAACTATATTCTGTATCATACCTAAAAGGGATATTTCACCCAAAAATGAGAATTCTGTCATTTAAGTATTCACCCTCATGTCGTTCAAAACCCGCAAGACCTTCGTTCATCTTCGGAAAACACAAATTAAGATATTTCTGTCCGTGCATAAACAGCAACGCAACTGAGACGTTCAAGGCCCAGAAAGTTAGTAAGGACATTGTTAAAATAGTCCATGTGACAGCACTGGTTCAACTGTAATGTTATGAAGCTACAAGAATACTTTTTGTGCACGAAGACAACGAAAGTAGCGACTTTATTCAACAATTTCTTCTCTTCCGTGTCGGTCTTCGACGTAAGTTTACGAGTATACCACAACACTCGTCAAAGCCTGTTGATTGAAGTCGTTATTTTTGTTTTCTTTGCTCGCAAAGTATTCTCGTAGCTTCATAAAATTAAGGTTGAACCAGTGATGCCACATAGACTATTTTAATGATGTCCTTACCAACTTTTTTTGGCCTTGAACATAATAGTTGCATTGCTGTCCATGCAGGGTCAGAAACTTTTGGATTTCATGAAAAATATCTTAATTTGTGTTCCGAAGATGAACGAAGGTCTTACGGGTTCGAAACGACATGAGGAGTAATTAATGACAGAATTTTCATTTTTTGGGTGAACTATCCCTTTAAGGCCATATATTTAGGAAATACAATAACTTTTAAAAGTTTGGTGTCTGTAAGTCTCACACTCACCAATATTGTGTTTATTTGATAAAAAAAATGCTGTAAAAACAATGTTGAAATGTGAAATATTACAATTTTATGTTGATTTTTGTATATATATTTTTTATATTTATTGTATTTTTATGTTGAAAAAACTTATTTCTATGACAATACTGAATTGTCACATGATCCTTCAAAAATCATTCTTACATGCTAATTTGATCTGTTATTACCAATGTTGAAAACAGTTGTGCTTTTATGATTTTTTTTTTTGCTGAATAGGTTTTAAAAAATTTTATTTCATTTATTTGAAATACATTTATTTGTAACACTGTAAAAGTCTTAACTGTCACTCTTAATGCAAGTCTCACTTAAAGTTTTTTGTAAACTACTATTGTAAATGTGAGTGGGCCTGCAATTCCCAAATGAACATTTACTTTCACATCAGTTTTTGGTTTACACTGTGCAAGTTCTTCCTCATATTTTGTGACTTCATGTGAGGAATATTCCACATGGAGTCCTGGAGGAAAACACGTGACGGCAGATCTTTTCTCTAGTAGGCGGTTTGTATACTTTTGACTCTAATCATGTAATTTTTTTTATTTTGTTATTCGCATGTGATGTTGGATTTACTCACAAAAGCCTCTCATTTGCTGCCTAGCTCCTGTTAATTTTGGACCCTGACTTCAGCGATTCTAAAGTAAACAACTAAATATAATTACAATCATGTAATATTCCCCTCTCTCCATTTTCGCTTGTGCGCCAGTGTTTACTCTTCCACGTGCCTGTGGTAGCACACATACCCTGATGTTAATGAACCCTGGTTATAAATACATAGTCATCTTTTATTTTTTTTTTTTTTTCCTTGCTTGTTTTTTATTGCATAGAAGTGCTTTTTATTTAGGAGAAAATATATATTACATAATACAGCATTTTGGGATGAATTAAACTGCATTTCAAAATTTATTACTGCGTTTTTATGCATTGAAGTTCGCAATTCTTTGCCTTGTTATGAGTGGTGGTTGAATCAATTAAGAGTCAGTGTTTACACATCCTGGTGTCATCATGAGTTATTCTTATAATATTTAGGCTTAAATATTAGGGGTGTGACGAGACACTTATCCCACGAGACGAGACACAAGGCTGGATTCACGAGAATGAGACGAGATTTTTGAACTTTTCTCAATAAATCCTGAAATGTATAGGGAAAATAGTCTTTTATTCAACTGAAAAAGACAAAATGCAAAAAAAAATGTAGGTGCATTTTGAACTTTATGAAATTAAACTTCCATTTTAATTAATTATATGCAGTAATAAACAACATTCAAACAAGAGCTTCACGATTCTGGATAAATTGAGAATCCCAGTTGTTTTTAATAAATTGGAGACGATTCTGGAGAAAAAAAGATTAGAAAACGAAACAACGTAATTTACTAGTGGTTCTGACAAACTGTTCATTGCTTAAGTCTTTTAAAAACATATATTCATTTAAACAAAAAATCAATGAAGGAGTCAGTGTCTCACTTCATTAAGACTTGTTTGACTATTGAAATCTCCTGAATGAATGATTCAATGACATACTTTTTTTAAACGGGCAGTTGTCGCCACCTCCTGGCGGAAGAGGATAAGCCTTACTATACGTACAACTGTTAATTTACTTTCATTTTGATTGCTACTGTAGACAATAAGCATTTAAACCCAAACTATAAACTTTTATCCCAGTTCTTCTATTATTTAAATGTCTGTAACACAGAAATAATGATTATAATGTGGTTGAAAAGACTGTTTGTGTTGCTTTTTCGGCGTTCATATTTACCCCGACCCTCCGATTCATTAACATGGGCAGCGACAAAACGTGCTTCTCACGCTCCACTGACCCTTGCGATGTGATACAGTCCTAATAGACAGCTTAATCGTTGTCATTCAGGAATAAGATCGCGTGGGTGTTTGAATCGAGATCGTGCAGCTCTAATGTAAACACTGCAAAATGTTTTGCGAGGATAGCGTAACGAGATCTCTGGTCTCGCGAGACACATTGGATCTCGTCACATCCCTATTAAATATCATTGGATCATCTTTTTCCTTTCCCTTTAGAAGCAACATTAGTGGCAGCAAAAAGGAATGCAAAAGTAATGATTTTTCCCAAACAAAGTAAAAATAGTGATTGACCTCAGAGACAGTTTAAGTAGGAGACAGATCACTCAGAGGAAAATACCACAATGGCCACTATGTGAACCAGTATGCCATATTCATAGCGGTCTATTTCTGTCTGTTTACCTGGCTGATGTCCATCGTAGCCCCTGAATGCAGGTAGGGTCAATTAGAGCGCCTGACCACACAGCTACAGGCCCTTAATTGAATAAACAAGCCCGCGTTCACATGGTGAGATGATGTGGTGTCAGTGAGCATGCTGTGTGGGCCCTGTTTCCCTGGAGTGAGGCTTAAGTAGCTCAAAGCATCCCTGGTGCTTAATGAGCTCCAGCATCCAGCAGGGTGCAGGTCAGGTCCTCTCTGTAACAGCCTTCATAAAATTGAGTCCACCTTAAGGGCATGTGCTGATATTCTCCAGGTGTCATTTATTTCCTGTCTGAGATCCACCAGCGCTTATCTCTCTTGTTTTGTCTCTCTCTTGCTGTTTTTCTTCAGATGGAGTCTCCGGTCTCCACCCCAGCACCTCCGCCGCTTCACCTTCTCGCCTCTATGGGAAACAGTGACATCGCCTCACCTTGCGAGCAACTTATGGTGCGAACGCGCTCGGTGGCTGTCAACACATCTGACGTGGCCCTGTCCACTGAGCCAGAGTGCCTGGGACCCTGTGAGCCGGGCACCAGCGTCAACCTGGAGGGCATTGTGTGGCAAGAAACTGAGGATGGTAAGAAAACCTACTGAGGTTAATGAGCTGAGGTTACAAATGTTCAATAGCCAGACTTTTGATTGAAGCTGTGGAAAAAGTCTGGCCCTCGCTGTAGTTTATTCTCGCCAACAGACACCGCAATTTAGAGGAAGAAGCAGTTTGATTGACGTGTAAAGCGGCCAAGCTGGTTTGTGTTGATTAAACCACAATCTGATCAACAGAGACAATAAATGCATACATACATGCATACATAGTAGCCATGATTGGCTGTAAAGAAAAAGTGAAAATTTGTATGGATTTTCAGATCTGAATTTGTGTCCATTAGGAAGTTTTAAGACATAACTCTGTACTTCTGCTTATGGGTATCTATTTCACGCCAGCAAAATTCTGGATACTAACTTGCCAGAGTGATTAGTTGCTCCTCAGAGCTTATTGTATCAACACAGAACCAGTGTTTCCAAGTGGAATGATCAAAACAAGCCAGTCATATTTTGTATCTGCATATAAGCGAGTAACTTTGTTGGCACAATGTTTGAGGGGATAAAAAGGAGATTAAATCATAATAGAATTATTAACTTAATTAGGTCATAGAAGCTTACACACTCTATTTTCTGTGCACAGTTTAATTGTTCATTAGTTTATAATGCATAACAGTTTTGCAGTTAATTAAAAAAAGCAGTGAAGGAATCAATTATAAGTAGCAGAAATGATTGTTGATTAGTGAATCAAAATACTATTGACAGAAGTAGGTGTTTAAAGTTTTCTGTTTGTCAGCCTCCAGCAAGTGTTTCTGATAAAAGACAGAAAATTGGCAGCAAGTTTCGCTGGTATTTCAGAACAACAGTTACAGAGATTAACAAAAATGGTCTAGTTTGAAGTCTTGGGGAAACAAAAACCATTTAGAGTCTGTGTTTTGAACATGATTGGTTTACCACCTTGTTGAGGAGCCTGTCTATTTTGCTAAGCTGTCTGTTTAGTCAGTCAAGTGCACATCACTGATCGTTATTTAAATGAAAATATGTTTTGCTATTTATTCAAATTATCATGTGCCAAACAATCTTCATTGTTAAAACATTCAAATAACGTGCTGCAGAAAGAAAAGTGTTCATATCCACTACAAATTATTTATATTTATATTTAAGTTTTTGTTTTCAGTCATTCAAGTCACCTTTGTTTCTATAGCATTTTATACAATACAAAGCATCAAACTGGCATGTGTGTATGGCTTTTCCCACACAAATTTGGACATATGGAATTAAATATGCCACTCTCATTATGGACTTAAACACTCAAATCACATAAAATCACTATCCTTATATTTCAGATGCATTTAGCACACCAAAATATATTGGGCCCCAGGACTGGAAATGGGTTTTTGAGTTGTAAATGGCTCATGATGTGCAGCGCTACCCAAGCATATGTGAGCTATACAATAGATTACTATGATTTTTGAGGCTTCAAGTGCCAAAATGTTCAACCAGTAGGTATGAGGAACAATGACATCTTAGTAAAAATAGTACAAAATGAAATACAAATAAATCAAATAAATACATTTGAGGTCAAAAGTTTACATGCATCTTGCAGAATCTGCAAAATGTTAATTATTTTTCAAAAATAAGAGGAATCAAACAAAATACGTGTTATTTTTTATTTATTATCGACCTGAATAAGATATTTCACATTATAGACATTTACATATAGTCTACAAGAGTTGAATAAACAAAAATGACCCTGTTCAAAAGTTTTCATACGCTTGATTCTTAATACCGTGGTGTTACCTGAATGATCCACAGCTGTGTTTTTTTTGTTTAGAGTTGTTCATGAGTCCCTTATTTGTTCTGAACAGTTCAACTGCCCGCTGTTTTTTAGAAAAATTCTTCAGGTCCCACAAATTCTTTGGTTTTTCTGCATTTTTGTGTATTTGAACCCTTTCCAACAGTGATTGTATGATTTTGAGATCCATCTTTTGACACTGAGGACAACTGAGGGATTCATGCAACAGAACATTCAAACTCTCACTGATGCTCTAGAAGGAAAAATGTTGCATTAAGAGCAGGAGGTGAAAACTTTTGAACAGAACAGAAAAGTTTTCACCCCCTGGTTCTAAATGCATTGTGTTTCCTTCTGGAGGATCAGTTGAACGTTTAAACTTCTGTAATAGTTGCATACTGAGTCCCTCAGTTGACCTCAGTGTAAAAAGATGGATCTCAAAATCATACAGTCATTGTTGGAAACAATCTCAATCTGTGGGACCTTTTTCTGAAGAACAGTGGGCAGTTTAGCTTCAGGACAAAAAAGGAACTCATGAACAACTATCACTAAAAAAAAAAAAAAAAAACTGTGAATCATAACACAGTATTAAGAATTAAGTGTATGTACACTTTTGAACGGGTATTTTTTTTTTCTCTTGTGGACTATATGTAAATGTCTTTTATGTGAAATGTCTTATTCAGGTCAGTACTAAATAAAATAACATGCATTTTATATGATACCTCCTATTTTGGTAAAATAATTAACATTTTGCAGATTCCGCAAGGTGCATGTAAACTTTTGCCCTCAACTGTATATATACAAGAGCTGAAAATTAAATTTAAATTTTGAATTATGTTAATAATGAATTTTGTGATTGTTTAATATTTAATTGAAAAATATCATAAATAATTATGTTTAAATAAATAAGCTTATAAAGCTTGCCTGTTCTATCAGATTTCAAGAGTAATTATAAGAGTAATCCTTATAGTGCACAAATACCAAAATAATTTGTTCCTGTCCTCATTTCCATATTAGTCTCTTCCTGAATTTTCCCCTCAGGGACCAATAAAGTACATCCATCCTATATATATATTAGATGAAAACACCTGCTTCCTAATGGTTTCAGCCCCTTGTTCTGTTAACAGATCTTAGTCAAAGCAGTATATAGCACCTTATGCTTGCAAATTGATTTATTCGAACCGGATTTGTCCAGATTCTCTAGGTTTCTTCTTTTTTTATTTTTTTATTTTTTTATCCCATCTAATCATAGCCCACTGCAGAAACATCCGTTTGTTCTGCTCTCCATATCCTCAGTCTTGATTGTCGAGCATGAAAAGGGAAAAATCTCCCTCAAATCCCTAAATGAGAGCATATCTAGGCTATGGGTAGGCAGTGGAGTATGTGCCGCCCACACTCTGCCTGCTGCCATCCTCCCAGTGCCGCCATATAAAGGGCTGCCTCATCAACATTCAGAGCGCATTGGCTGTCTAAGTGTTTTCTATTCCTCTTGCCATGGGCACAGTGTGTCTGATTCACCCTGCTCCTCTGTGGCCACTCTTGTGTGTGTGTCTCTCTGACATGGAGAGCGAACGTAGTTGAAGGGTCAAGAGGAAGAGAAAAACAAGAGCGTTTGTGTGGCCTTTCACAGCCTTGCCCAACCAGTGCCACGCTTCCACAACATCAGCTCAATCTTTTTGCAGGACGGCTCCCAGACACAGGGCTCCAATCATCTGCTCTTTGGCTTTAGAGAGGGAGCCATTGGTGTGCAGGTGTTATCCGCACCCTCTCTCGCTCTCTTTGGGAGGGTTCCACTGGTGTGCATCTCTCCTTTTGATGTGTTATTTTTTTCTCATCGGGGTGTTGGACGGATCTGTATCGTGGTGACACTTTGTGTGGGTGGAAAGTAGAGCAGCAAGATCCCGTGGCAGGGAACACATCTCTCAAACACTTTGAGATGTCTTTCCGCTGTGCTGCACTCTCTTAAAGACGTTGCAGACAGTCCACCCACACTTCTCATAAGGATGACTTCCTAAGTCTTAACACTGCCAATGTGTTATGTTTATTTTGGTTCTGAATCTTTATAGCAAAGGTGATCTGGTTTGTTAAAAGTTACATGCAGGTGTTTAAAAGACACGTTTGGAAGTTGGTAGATCTCTATTGGTGCGTTCAAGTTGTCCAAATTGCAAAGTCGTAATTATGACATCAAGTGCGTTCTGATAACTTGGATCTGAGCAAGATGACCTTTTTTGAATGAAATTCCAGATTTTTTAACTACAAAACGATGAACAAGGAATGCACAGGCTTCTTTTTCTTTGTCTTTATTCAAATTATGAAGGTGCTTTAAATTTGTTATACTCTACCAGTCAAAAGTTTTTGAACAGTAAGAATTTTAATGTTTTTTTAAAGAAGTCTCTTGAATCAAAGTACAGCAGAAACAGTAAAATTTTGAAATGTTTTTAGTATTTAAAATAACTGTTTTCTATTTGAATATATTTTAAAATGTAATTTATTCCTGTGATTTCAAAGCTGAATATTTAGGATCATTACTCAGAAATCATTCTAATATTCTGATTTGCTGCTCAAATTTTTATCGTTATTAAATTATTATTACAAATTATATTATTATTGTTGTTGTTGTTGTTGTTGTTGAAACATCTGAGTAGAATTTTTTTTTTTTTTTTCAGGTTTTTTAATGAATAGAAAGTTCAGAAGACTTAAAGAAGTTCTGAAATCTTAAAGCATCTTAAAGCAATTTCTTTCCCAAAAAAGTTATACTGACTCCAAGCTTTTGAATAGTATAGTATATAATGTGAAAAAAGCTTTTTATTTCAGATAAATGCTGATCTTAAGATCTTTCTATTCACCAAAGTCTCAACTGTTTTAAATGTTGATAATATAAAATAATATAAATGTTTCTTGAACAGCAAATCAGCATATTAAAATGATTTCCGAAGGATCATGTGACACTTAATACTGGAGTAATTATGCTGAAATGTTAGTTTTGATCACATGAATAAATTACATTTCAAAAAATTATTCCAATAGAAAGCAGTTATTTTAAATAGTAAAAATATTTCACAGGATTACTGCTTTTGTTGTATAATGGATCAAATAATTTCAAGCTTGGTGGGGAAAAAAAACCCGTTAAAAATCTCACTGTTCAAAAACTTTTGACTGGTAGTGTATATTCTAGTGTAGTTGTACAATACTATATATATATATATATATATATATATATATATATATATATATATATATATATATATATATATATATATATATATATATATATATATATATATGTGTGTGTATGTTTATATATATTTATATTATTATTATTATTATTATTTTTTTTTTTTTTTGTAAGTTTTTTTGTAAGTTATATTTTCATTCTTTGGTGCTGCATCCATTGCATCCTACATGTATTTTTACTGACATGACTGTAACTTGGAAACTCTTAGCTCAAATAAATACATTTCAGAGTTTCCCATTCATAATTACAAATTGGTGACATGCATGTGCATTCAGGATGTAAATGCAATTTTCTGCCATGGCTCGAATGTACCTTAGGACCTGGATTCAGCACCCAGTTAACTTGTTTGGAATCATTACAGTGGCTGTCAGTCAATTTCTTTTTTTAGATCGTCCTTATATTTAGCACACATAATTTAACTCATTAGCTTGTTAGAAGCCCACTCTAAGATTTAAAGCGGTTAGAAATGAGTCACCTAAAATATGGTAGTGCAACTGGCCTATTGCCAGGCATTTGTTTTATTTTTCTATCACTAATAATAGTGTGTTGCCTGTAAGACAGTTCAAACATTTTTTTTTCCTCTGTAGGGAAGAAATGGAATCATGAGAAGTGGAATTTTCCACATTATCCAGCTTTGTTCAAAACCCATTTTCTATTTTCTAAGGCTCTAATTTATTGAGTTGAAGATGGCAAGATTATATTTCTATAGCTTTTTAAATCAGTAATAAAATCGGACAACAGTGGGATCGTAGATTTTTCGTCTTTAGCTCATATCAAATTTTTAGGTTGGTTTCCAGGTTGGCAAGTTCTAGATTAAATAAACTATCAAAAGTAATTGGCAGTACTTCCATTTCTGTAGCTGCTTTATTAAGCATCATCACTTAATTATTGTTCTATGAGTGATCCATTTCCTCCTCCTTATACTATATACTATGCATTATCCCCTCGACTCAATCCTCCATTTTGGATACAGATATTCATTGCATAGCACGATTTGTCGCATCCACTAAGGATGCACGCAGCGCTACCTTAGATTTTGGCCAAAAACAAGGCATCTTGTTGAGGAGCATAATTTAGAGTGGCATTTGTGTCAGGAGCGCACCTAGTAAAACAACAAATGTTGCCTAGGAAGCTCGCTGAGCTTCAGAACAGAGCATCCATCTTCCATGACTTATTGCAGATCAAGTTGTTGCTGAGTCGCAGTGTCCTCTCCTGACTTCCTCAAATCAACAGTGGCGTGCTTTATTTCAGCCGAAGCCCAGTGTGGAAATCTTATCTAGTGTACTGCAACCTTTTATTTGTGGACGGACATATTGACTTGCTCATGTTTCAGCCCAGTGCGTGAATCCCAGAATGGCAGGAGGTTAAGGGCAGACAGCTCTCAGTTCATGATGAAACAGTCAGAGGCAGATTGGAGCAATATTTCTAGGCATCACTCTGACACAAATCCCCTCTGCAGGACGCTGGAAGCAGACCAGGGTCGTGTTGGTGTGGCATCCACTCTCACAAGCCGTGCATGCTGATGCCTCCAAATGTCAGCCCTAAATCTTCTGAAAGTTTATTGCTCTTGAAGTAGAGCCCAGAAAGCCCTCACCCACAGACTATAAAGGGCTCAGTGCCAGCAAACGCAATCGTGCCAAACAGCAAAGCTCATATGCCAGTATCCTGATTCAACCCTCTTTCCAGGGCCACCTCAACAAGCTAATGGATCAGTGTGTTATTTTATTGCCGGAATTACCTGTTGGTTTAAGTAAAACATAGTTGATTTCGTCATTACAATTTCTGTGTGAATTTGCGTACTTGGCTTTTCCTGGATTTCGCTGTGGGCTCAATAAAGCGCATGTAAACTCAATCAGATCAGACTCTTGTTCTTTAAAGAACCCATGAAATCTCTGGACAAGTGCTGATGTATTTCCTTTTGCAATGGAATGTTTGTGGATGGCAACTCCCTTGTTTTTAAAATATCACTAGGCTTTAGTTACATAACATGAGCCATGAACCATCATATTTTCATTATGAACCATACGTTATATTTGCAGTTGTTTTATCTTTGCTGGTCTTAGCTGGGTTAATCTGGTCTCCTTGCTTGTCCAGACCTGGTATAGCCTTTAAACTCCAATAGAGCTGTTTTTAATGGAGTGTAAGAGTGCAGCAGCACACATGCCAAGCTTCTGTTTGTTCCACTTTAGCTACTGAAGGGCAAGAGAGGTGAAATGCCGGCCATTTAGCCTCATTTAGCCTGGGTTCAGACAGGTGGCCGGAGAGCCGCTAATGACTGCAAGTGAAATAGGAAGGGGCCCCGCTAATGTGCTCTTCGATTGACCTCCACTGACATTTTTCAAAGGAACGTTCCTGAATTCAGCTCTCGCATTTGGATTCCCACACTATGGGATTGGTGGAAAACAAGATTTGTTTTTATTCGTTAAATAAATAATATTGACTAAAAAGGCAATTAAAAAGCAATGAAGAAAATGACGTTTCAGCATATTTACAAAACGTAACCTCATAGAGGCTTATCTATTTATATAAATTTATTAGCCGGACTGAAGCTGTATCAAGGCTACACAACATTCTGTTTCTCATGACCTATTAAGGGCATATAATTGTAGCGTATTATTGATTTTGCCTGCTATTACGGTAGTGCAGAAATCACAAAAATATCCAGCACTTACCTGTCCAAGCTTCTGTAGCAAAACCTCTGAATCACTGCCAGACATGAGCATTTTCATTTGCTTCAGCTGTTTTTACACAATTGCTAAACCATTTGCAGAGGCGGCTCACAGTACTGCAAAGTCAGATGGAGGACACCATCAAACAATTTTCCTCCTAGAAACTACACACTTGTCTCCTTACAGCTTTTAGCTGGTGTAATCATGAAGTACACAGTATAAATAGCAGGGCTGCTTTGAGAGTGCCAGCCTTAGAAAACCTCCATTTGCACTATTTAAATGGAAATTGTGGCTTCTGCAAGGACTGTGTGTGGAATATTGGTAGTGATGTAGAGAAGCGACCAGATGAATACTTGACATTATAACTCTATAGTATTACTGTGTCACTGTATAGACCAAATTGGAGTAGACGTCACAGTTATGTCGCTTGCAGCTGCGTGTGCATTGTGGTGGCAGAAAAACACTGGTAACAAGTGGAGTGAAACGGGTAAAATCGATGGAATAAAATGAAAAAAATGTATTGTTGTGCCTTGGGATGTCAGAACCGGAATGCAAACCATTTTTATAGAATACTGTTGTCAAACACGACATTTGAAACTAAAAGCAGACGTTTAAACCAACAGACTAATGGATGAATAGTACATTTGCCCTACAGTTATAGCAATAGCATGAAATACTATTTAAACCTATAACATTTTACATTTAACTATTTTATCTCGCAATTCAAACTTTTTTTCTCACAAATGCAAGTTTATATTGCGTATTTTGGACTTTATAACTCAATTTCACTCAACAATGGCGAGTTTGTCAATTCTGAGGGGAAAAAACAAAGAAGTATGATACATAAATTCATGATGCTGAGCTGAGGGGAAAAAGAGAGAGAGAGAGTTGATTTTTCTTATCAGAATTATGAGATATAATCTCAGAATTGTGAGAATAAAGTCAGAATCTTGAAATGTAAACTCCAATTTCCCTTTTTTTTATTCTTTTATTTCATGGCTTCCATAGACTGCTACATAACTGTCATTTTCTACCACCAGATAGGCTCCGCCCACCCATCGTCATCGTCCCATCACCACTGTTTGCAAACATCAAATTGGTCTTTAGATAACAAAGATATTCTTGGATTTTATTAAGTGTCCTCTTATGTTTTACAGGTATGCTGGTGGTCAATGTTACTTGGCGGAACAAGACATATGTTGGAACACTTTTGGATTGTACCCGTCATGACTGGGCTCCTCCAAGGTACATGAAATGTTTTAATATTCTTCCCTAGCATACTAGTCTCTGCTTGTCAGCCTCCTTCTCTTTCTACCACATCAGTTCCCTATAGACTAGTAGTAAGCCAGGTGTATCATATCATAACCCTTTGGGATTAGGCACACTATTTAAAACATACACTTCACCAAGCCTATCAGGTGATAAGAATAGAATCCCATCTCTGGCTGGATGCAAGAATCTAACAGTATGAGTTTATTCAATGTGCTAAGGTGTTAATAAGTCAATCTAAATGTGTCAAATCATTATTATTAAGGTAATTGTGAAGATCTTATAAATAATCATTATTTTTCTTTAAGGTTCTGCGAGTCACCCACAAGTGACCTAGAAATGAGAAACGGACGTGGCCGTGGTAAAAGAATGCGACCCAATAGCAACACCCCAGTCAATGAGAACAGCAACTCGTCTGATAATAAGGGCAGCAACAACAGCAAGACCAGAGCAAGTTCCAACAGCAAGGGTCGGCGCGGAAGCCAAAACTCCTCTGAGCGCAGGACTCCCCCCAATAGCAACACAGAGGACATAAAAGCCAGTCCCTCTTCAGCCAGTAAGCGCAAGAACAAGCCTGCATCAGACATGGAGCCCAACTCCAGCTCTGAGGATTCTAAAGGCAACAAGCGTATGCGTACAAATTCAAACGGTGGAATGACCTCCTCTGCACTCCCAATTCCCATCATCAAAACTGAGTCCCTTCCTCCTCCTTTAGACCGAACCTGTCCCTCACCTGTACTGATTGACTGCCCGCATCCCAATTGCAACAAGAAGTACAAGCACATCAATGGCCTGAAGTACCATCAGGCTCGTGCTCATAACGATGACGATATTAAGTTGGACATGGATGGGGACAGCGAATATGGGGAAGAGTCCTCTCTCCACCCAGAGCCAGGAAATTGCAACGGAGCTTCGATTACACAGAAAGGCTCTCTCTCCCCAGCACGCTCTGTCACACCTAAAGGAAGAGGCTTTGATGCTCAGAGTCCATCTCCTTCTCCTGGAAAGTTTGGCTCCAAGTCAAAGAAAAAGAATGGGGATGCTGAAGCAGACGTTTGTGGCACACCTATGGAGGGTTGTGAGGACGGGCCTTGCGTCACTGCTGATGAGGCTAGCAATGATGGCATGGAGGACAGGAAGTCCAAAAAGCCAAGCAGCAATGTCAAGTCTGACAAGCTGTCCCAGAAAAACATGAAGTCTTCCAGACCCATGCCTCCATCCCTCCCTTCTCAGCCGATGTACTCTTTGCAGCCAACGTCATTTAGTGGTGGGAGCCCCAACCATCCTCCAGGGATGGCCAACATGTTGCAGGGCATCCCCAAGAGTCCCCAGCTAAAAGGCATTCAGTCCAAGTTGGGTGTAACTGGGGACTCGTCGCCAATTAATCCAGCCTTGAGCAGCTCTAAGGACAAAAAGAAAAAGGACAAGAAAAAGAAAGATTTGGGCAAGGATGCAGATAGTCCCAAACTCCCGGGAAAGAGTGGGAAAACTGAAGAGGGGAAAAGCCCTTACTCTGAGTCCTCTGACCCAGGAAGCAGGAGTGAGGGTCATCTCAATGGCTCCACAGATCCTCATCAAAGCCGCCTTGCTAGCATGAAGGCAGAGGCGGATAAGATATACAGCTTCACGGATAATGCTCCCAGTCCATCCATCGGGGTGGCCAGTCGTGTGGATAGCAGCGGACAGCCTCTCACTCCCCTTCACGCCGTCACCCAAAATGGGGCTGATAGCTCCTCGGTAAAGACAAACAGCCCAGCGTACTCGGACATATCTGATGCCGGAGAGGATGGCGAAGGCAAAATGGAAGGGGTCAAAGGTAAAGGGGAAGATCAGTCAGGCAGGGACGGTGCGAAGAAGGCACTGTTTCCCTCTCAGGCATCCTCTAAGGAATCTGCGTATTATGCTAGCTATGACAACTACTACTCTCCCAGTTACACCCACTCTAGCCCTGGTGGCGCCACTGCTGGTGGGCCTCTGCCGGACGGGCAAGCTGTGAAACTGAAGAAGGAAGATGAGCAAGAATCGCCAGAGGAGAAGACCAAGGTGGACGTGCAGGATGAGCGCAAAGCTGAGGTCGCTTCAAGTCAGCCGCACCAGCAGCAAGCCTCCGTCATTCAGCAGCGCTCCAATATGTACATGCAGCCGCTCTACTACAACCAATACTACGTTCCCCCGTACGGATACCCAGATCAGGTTTATCACAACCACCTCATGAACACTAATCCAACCTACAGGCAGCAGTATGAGGAACGGCAAAGACTCATGTCTGAGCAGCACAGGTCTGCTGAGAAAAAGCCTGATTCAGGTGTAAAGGACAGGGAGGCCTCTCTGAAGGAGGACTGGAAACAGAAGGGCCCTGTTCCTCCAGGCCTAACAAAAGCCCCCAGCCTTTCAGACCTGGGAAAGCCACAGGCCCCTGGCAAGCAGAGAGACACTTCCTCAGAACCTGCCAAGTCAGTCATCATCCCTAAAGGGGAGGAGGCCAAGCTGCAGCCACAGCAGGCTGAGGGGCTTAAAATGAAGCTCAGTGAAGCTGGCCATCATGGAAAGGATGACTCAAAGGCAAGTGTGGAGTCTGCCAGGCTGGGTATGGAGCAAGCCATGTGGTACAGACAGGTGAGGCAAACATGTGATTCTTGGTTCGCAAGCTAGAGGGACAATTCACCCACAAATGAAAATTGAGTCATCTTTTTCTCAGTCATCTTTTTCCAGGGACTCTGAAACAGACAAAAACTCCTAACTTCTTTCTGTTTTCTGTTTCCAGTACCCTGACAGTCAGAGGCCGCCGGATGAGGACCGAGAACGGGAGCGGGACAGAAAAGGCAAAGATGAGAGGCCTAGGCCGAAAGACAGCAGCTCCAAAGAAGATAGTAAAGATGGAATTGATGGTTCGTGTCCTCCCAGCGCTGAGGACCAACGAAGCGGAGGGAAAGATTCCCGGCCCAACACTCACATACCTTTCAGCTCTCCCTTAGCACAGCACCAACCCTACCTGCATTACATGCATGGATATCCTTTTGGGCAAAGCTACGATCCCAGCCATCCTGGATACAGAGGCATGTCCTCCGTCATGATGCAGAACTACCCAGGTAAGACAAATAATAACATCTGAATGCTGACATTCATATAATGTTACTAGCATATTATCCTAAAAAAACCAACAGTGGCTGCTTGCTTATAAAATTTGTTGTGTAACGATTAATTTGCACGGTTTGGCCAACATATTCTGTGCGAGTACCGAAAGGTGCCAAGAATTTATTGGAAGACACATTTTGAATACACAGGTCTTCTGTGGAAGCCCAATTCCACCACTAAATTAAAAAAAAAAGGTAATTGCAACTTTTTATCTCACAATTCTGGCTTTTTTTTTGCAACTGCAAGTTTGCATCTCACAATTCTGACTTTTCTCAGAATTGAGATGTAATCTCGCATTTACAAGTTGTAAAGTTAGAATTACAAGATATAAACTCACAATTCTGGCATTATAACATGCAACTGCAAGTCAGAATTGTGAGCTATAAACTCGCAATTCTGAGAACATCAGTCCTTTTTTCCCTCTCAGAATTGGACTTTAATTTTCACAATTCTAAGTTTATATCATGCATTTCTGAGAAAAAGTAAGAACTGCAAGATGTAAACCTGCAGTTGCGAGAAAAAAGTTAGAATTGCAGGTCTGACTTTATTTTTTCGCACTTCTTTGTATCACGTTTGTATCACGCAATTCTAAGAAAAAGTGAGAAATGCAAGATGTAAACACAATTGGGAGGAAAAAAAAGTCAGAATTGCAAGATAAGCTCTCATTTGAAGGAAAAAGTCAGAATTGCAAGTCTGCCTTTTTTCTTCGGAATTCTGAGTTTATATCACACAATTCTGGGAAAAAGTAGGAATTGCAAGATGTAAACTCGCAATTGCGAAAAAGTCATAATTGTGAGATACAAACTTGCATTTGCAAGAAAAAAAGTCAGAATTGCAAGTCTGAATTTATTTTTCGCAGTTCTGAGTTTATATCACGCAATTCTGAGAAAAAGTCAGAATTGCAAGATGTAAACTTTCAATTATGAGGAAAAAAGTCAGAATTGCACGTCTAACTTAATTTTTCACAATTCTGAGTTCATATCATGCATTTCTGAGAAAAAGTAAGAAATGCAAGATGTAAACTTGCAGTTGCCAGAAAAAAGTTAGAATTTCGAGACACAAATTAGCATTTGTGAGAAAAAAAAGTCAGAATTGCAAGTCTGACTTTATTTTTCGCAGTTCTGAGTTTATATCACCCAATTCTGAGAAAGTCAGAATTGCAAGATGTAAACTTGCAATTGCAAGAAAAAAGTCATAATTGTGAGATACAAACTTGCATTTGTGAGGAAAGAAGTCAGAACTGCAAATCTGACTTTATTTTTCACAATTCTGAGTTTATATCATTAGAATTGCAAGATGTAAACTCGCAAAAAAGGTCAGAATTGTAAGAAAGATTTTCATTTGCGAGAAAAAAGTGAGAATGGCAAGTCTGATTTTATTTCCTACAATTGTGAGTTTATATCACGGAATTCTGAGAAAAAGTCAGAATTGCAAGTTTATATCTCGCAATTCTGACTTTATAACTTGCAATAGCAAATTTATATCACTCAATTCTAAGAAAAAGTGCAATAACCATTTTTTTTTTACTTTTATGCAGTGGTGGAAACAGGCTTCCATATTCTTATTACATTGTGTTATATCAGTAACAAACCTCAGTAGTAAAGGTAGTAACTGAGTTACTTTCAAATACTGCTGCTTGTTATACCAAATGTGTTATTATTCAGGCAGCTATAGACATGTCAGCAGTTTAATTGGCTCAGCAAGCATCTCCTTTTGCAGTTGACCTAAAAGAGAAAACTGGCCACTAATGACCATGATAGTGTCCCTAGTGGCAGCATTGACAATGCAGCACATACTTGTAATTGTTATAAATTGTTATAAATTGCATTTTGGAACACATTGTATAAAATCGGGTTTGTCCAGCTAGAAGTGTTGCCATTCATGTACTTGCTTAAATCATGTTTTGAGCCTTAATGTGCGTCAAAATGCATAATAGCACTCTTATATAGAAGAAAAACAGTATGTTCTTCTAATCTTTAGGGTCCTATCTGTCAGCGGGATACCCTTTCTCCCCTTACGGCAGTAAAATGGGCAGTGGAGAGGAGGGAGAGAAATCTCGCTCCAGCCCCACAGTCAGCAGCAAGTCGGCTTCAGAGTCCAAAGCCTTGGACATACTACACCAACACGCCAACCAGTACAAGAGCAAATCGCCCACTGTTGCTGACAAGCCCTCCCACGAAAGGGACAGAGGAGCAGGCGAACGAGAACGGGAACGAGAGAGGGATCGAGAGAGGGAGAGAGACATGGATCGACCGCGTTCATCTCCTTCCCAACGCATCATGCCACCCCATCACCACCTAGGCTATCCCCTTGTAGCCGGGCAGTACGATCTGTCTTATGCCACAGGTAAGCAGTCAAGTGCTCTTTCACATTGACTTGTAAATTAAAAATGAAAATTCAAAGTTTGAGATAGTTGTCAGTGAAGCTCACAAAGTCTGCACAGAATGTCATGTTTAATCCCAAAGTCTTGACTGATTGTTAATTGCACAGGTATACTTGTTGCAAAAGCCACTGAGCATACAATACATTGTATGGGTCGATTTTTCTTTTATGCCAAAAATCAAGTAAAGATCAAGCTCCATGAAGATATTTTGTAAATTTCTTAACGTAAATATATCAAAACTTAATTTTTGATTAGTAATATGCATTGCTAAGAACATCATTTGGACAACTTTAAAGGTGATTTTCTCAATATTTAGATTTTTTTTTTTTTTTTGCACCCTCCAGATATACAATAGTTGTATCTCGGCCATATATTGTCCTAAAAAACCATATATCAATGGAAAGCTTATTTACTTCAGCTTTCAGATGATGTATACATCTCAGTTTTAAAAAGAATTGACCCTTATAACAGGTTTTGTGGTCCTGGGTCACAAATGACGCCTGTTTTACATTAAACGTAATACATTGTGCATTATAACATTATCTTAATGTTGACATTAGTATAAGTCAGTTTCTCTATTACCCTAATGAGAATTACATTTTTTTTTTTAAGATTGCTTTGGGGAGTATAATGTGAACCAGGCAACTCTTAATGAGATTTCAAATGCCTCATGTGATGTTTAGGGGGAAAACGGCAACAAAATATCGCTGCTATAAAACTGTGCCAATTCCACAAAGAAACCTCTGGAAGTAAACAACATCTTTACTGGATGTTCTTTAATTGCAGGCCTTTCATCGTCAGCGATTGTTGCCAGTCAGCAAGCCTCAGCCCCTTCCCTGTACCCACCAGCACGGAGGTGAGAATGGTAAGAGAAAACAAAGATCAAGGAAAGTCAGCAGGAGGTTCGGGTTGTGGCCAAACAGAGAGAATCACATAAATCGCAGTGAAAGATGACCACAGTAGTTGCAAGTGTATACCCATTTCTGCTTTTTTTGATACCTAAGCTTACAAAGAGGTCTATATAATTGTTCCACTTCCTTTGAGGCGCTTCTCTTTAAAGGTTCTGTAGACTGCCATCTGTTTCAGAGCATTATGATTATTTAAGTCCCCTGATTGAGGCTAGTGCTTTTAGGACAGCAGCATTGCTGACACATCAGAAGTCTATAGTGACCTCTGGTGGGGAAACATGTAATAATATCCTGGGAAATGCATTGGGCTAGACTTGCTTTTCATAATAAATGTGAGCCTGGGTCACAAAACCTGTCTTAAGTAGCACGGGTATTTTTGTAGCAATAGCCAAAAATACACTGAATGGGTCAAAATTATTGATTTTTCATTTATACCAAAAAATCATTAGATATTAAGTACAGATCATGTTCCGTGAAGACATTCTGTAAATTTCCTGCCGTAAATATATCAAAATTAAATTTTTGATTAGTAATATGCATTGCTAAGAACTTAATATTGCCCTGTCCTAACAAACCATACATGAATGGAAAACTTATTTATTTAGCTTTCAGAATCTCAATTTCAAAAAAAAATTGACGCTTATGACTGGTTTTGTTGTCCACGGTCACAAATGTTAAAAGTTAAATTATTAAATTATATATATTATTAATATATATATTTTTGAACTTTTACTTACTTTTATTTTATTTATAATGTTATATAAATTATGTATTTTATTAGTTTGTGTATACATTTATATTTAAAGATTAAGTGTTTTATAGCAGGGAACAAATGTAAAAACTTTTTTTTTTTTTTTTTTTTTTGCTTCTACTTTATTTATAATGTTATATAAATTATCTATTTCATTAGTTTGTGTATATTTTTATATTTAAAGTATAATTTTATATTTACTTTTATAATAAAGGCATAGTTCGCCCAAAAATGAAAATTCTGTCATTACTCACTCACCCTCATATCGTTCCACACCCGCATGATCTTTGTTCATCTTTGAAACACAAATTAAGATATTTTTGATGAAATCTGAGAGCTTTCTGACCCTGCATAGACAGCAACGGAACAACCACAGAACAACCTGTGTTGAAGACTGACACGGAAGAGAAGAAAATGTTGAATAAAGTCTGTGTTTTTGTATTCTTTGCGCACAAAAAGTATTCTCGTAACTTCATAAAATTATGGTTGAACCACTGTTCAGAACAGTGGGCCTTGAATGTGATAGTTGCATTGCTGTCTGTGCAGGGTCAGAAAGCTCTCAGATTTCATCAAATTATCTTCAGTTGTGATCTGAAGATGAACAAAGGTCTTACGGGTGAGTAATTAATGACAGAATTTCCCTTTAACTGTTTCTAGATTTCAGAGATTGACTCTACTCTGTATTCTAACCAGTGCTTTCTTGTGTTTTCTTTCTGTCTCTAGGGAAACCTGATTGTCTCGCCCTTCTTTACAAATAATCATGTGACTGGATCACATGGGGAAGTATATGGAGTTCATTTAGACATCAGTTGAATGGTGTTTCTATATTTTTAGTTTTTCTGCCGGAATGTGTGGCAGATTGATGTTTTCCTAGTATCTGTACCTCGTACCCCACTACAGACTGTGAGACCAGGTTCAAAGCCATCCTGCCCTGCTCAAAGCCCAACTGGCCGCTGAACTATGCCTGCGAACTGGTGAGAAATGACCGAAAAGCAAGGACTGTCGTTCCGCTCACCCTGCAGGCCGTGGCCAGACGAGAGGCGAGGACTCGAGGGGACATAAGAACACAAAGACTGAAAATAGTTTTATCACACTGAGATAACTAAAATTGTTTCCCTTTTTTATTTTAGTTGGCATCCTCACTGAAAAAAAAAAAAAAAACAGTTTGACCCACGGTTTTTGAATGGATGTTCTCTAGATACCACCAGTGAAAGCTGCAGATATTATCTAGCGTTGTCTCATAACTCTGTCTTTCCGCCAGTGGTTTCGGCTCTCATCGCCACATGCCTCAAGACTGCTCTTTTTTTTCCTCACGATTTTTCTTTTCTGTCATCAGCATGGTTCCGTGTAACGAGAATGACATCTTCGATGTTTTATTTTATTGTTACTTTATTTAGTTCATGCTGTTTTTAGACACGTTCAGCAGTACCATCCAGCCTCTCGTGGACTAGCAAATCCAGGAAAGCGTTTTAACGAGCATGACTGCCCTCAAACAGCTGCTTTCAGCGCAAGACATTTCACTTCCAGGTTCTTTTGCGATATATAATTTCAGCGAGCACTGTTCCGTCTTTCATTATAACATCACTGGTGAGGTCCGTTTACTCCAGGGAATTCTCTTCAGTTCCACTTGGTTATCCTTCAACTTGAATCCGAATATCCTCGTTCCTACCTTGGCTACCTTACCTCATCGCGAACAGAATTTCCGATTTATGGTTCTTAAAATGGATGTTTGTTAATGTACAAGGTATAGTAAGTTCTTTTAGAGAGAGACGCTTACGTGTTGGTATGGGGTGCGTGACACCAGAGGCCCAGTAGTTTCGTTCCAATTGTTCTGAAGTTCTTGCATGGGGCCGCTCTCTATCCCTGAACACTTGTTGTCAAAGTGTTGTGGTAACTCCAGCGTGTTTTCTAAAACCAAGTGAGCGTTTGACCCGAACATGCTTTCATAGCCCATCATGCTCTGTGTATTTCATGTGTCGTCCAGCATGGTGTACTATAGCACTAGAAATGTGATTTCAAACGGTGTCTCCTCAGGCCAAGCAAACTTTGGTTTTGCACCAAACGCTGTCGATATTCTTGGTTGCACACACTATGTGATGTCTGTATATGATGTACAGAGGAACTGTTTTAAATGCAATCAAGAAACCATCTGAATACTTTTTGTTTTGTTTTGAAATCTGTCGCTAGGGTGTGTTTTTCTTTTCCTCTTCGGTGTTGTCCTCTGCTTTATCTTCCATGGCTTGCTCTCACGATGCTTGCTGGTTTTTTAACCTTCACTAGGTCCATGAAACTCTTAATTGAGTCTTGGGAGTCTCTCAAGCCAGAATCTAAACTAGACGCAGCTCTCGGTGGATCTCAGGCAGTTTCCTGGTCATTTGCTGCTGAAAATTCTGATTTTTGAGTCATTTTCACACAGTTGGAGCAGGTAGATTTCAACAGGCTCTGTAGGAAGGAAAGACAAAAGACGGGTGTTCGGTTGACTCGGATGCACTCCCTCCCATGTGTAAAGTCACAGAAACAACAGTAAAGCACCATGGTACACTCAGTACTGAGAGAAATGGGCTTTAAGTTACACATTCAATATATTCATCAATATGCCATTTGATATTAGGTACACTGGGATGTTGGGAGCCACACAGAACAACTTTCTGAATTTTCAACAGTTCAAACCTGACAATTTTGGAACTTTTTTTAATCATATTTTTCTCATTTAAGAAAGATTCTCAGTATGGATCATGAAAATTGTCATATGCATTTTGTGCTAGTTTCAAATGGTGCTCAGTTGACATGCTTTGATTTGTTGGAAAGAGGATGCAGTGCACTATTGCATGCTTTGCGTCATTTACACGATGAACTACCACCTCTTTCCTGTTGCGCTTCATCCCAAGTGTTTCCCAAAAGACAATTTATCACCAAGTATCAGGCCCCCGGTACTTAAAGAATGTTTACATTTTTTTTAATGGCTTTGTTTGGATTTTTTTTTTTTTTTTTTTTGCTGTATCACCCAATTCCTCTTGTTCTTTCTTGGACTGTTTCTCTTATGTAAAGTGTACATTACCATGTTTCTTTTTTTATACAATACTGTAACTTGCCTTTGTACATTTAGGCAAAAAAAAAAAAATAAATCTTTTTATGAGACAATCACATCTGTCCTTGAGTGGCTCTCTTCAATTTTATAAACATAAAAAAAATCATTTTGCTTTTCAATTAAAAGGTTTTGTTGCCTTATTTTACACTGCCAGTCAAAAGTTTTTAAACAGTAAGATTTTAAATGGTTTTTATTTGATCCAAAGTACAGCAAAAACTGTAATATTTATTGAAATATTTTAACAATTTAAAATAATTTAATATATTTTAAAATGTATTTATTCCTGTGATTTCAAAGCTGAATTTTTAGCATCATTACTCCAGTCATATGATCCTTCAGAAATCATTCTAGTACTCTGATTTGCTGCTCAAAAACATTTATTAGTATTACGTTGAAAACAGCCGAGTAGAAATTTTTCAGGTTTCTTTGAGCATTTATCTGAAAAAGAAATCTTCTGTAACAATATAAATGTCTTTATGATCACTTTTAAGCAATTTAAAGCATCCTTGCTAAATGCTTAAACCCCCCAAATTAAATGTATATACTGACTCGTCAAAGAATCCTGAAAAAAATGTCCTAAGCTGTTTTAATATTGATGTTGATGATAATAATAATAATAATAGTAATAATAATAATGTTTCTTGAACAGCAAATCAGCATATTAGAATGATTTCTGGAGGATCATGTTACACTGAAGACTGGAGTAATTATGCTAAAAAGCTTTAGCTTTAATCATAGGAATAAATTACATTTTAAAATATATTCAAATAGAAAGCAGTTATTTTAAATAGTAAAACTACTTTACAATATTACTGCTTTTGCTGTGTTTTGGATCAAATAAACGGAGGCTTGGTGAGCAGAAGAGACTTTAAAAAACATGAAAAATCTTACTGTTCAAAAACTTTTGACTGGTAGTATGTTTTTCTAAAAATAGGACTTTTTCAGATAAATTATAGTATAGAACACTGTAAGATTCACTTACCACTAGAGGACACCCACTTCCACTGTATCTGTGTGTGTGTGTGTGTTTAAAAAACATTATTTTATTTTATCCTATTCATTCCTCTTATACCATTTAACCAATAAATCTTAATGGCCTTCCCCAATTGTTCATGAATACTGGAAATTAGTTTTTAAAAAGCATTTTATAGAGGTTATGCAATTTATAGCCAATGAAACACTAGAAAATTGTATATGCACTGTAGAATTGTCATTAACTTTTTAAGAATTTTTTTTATTTTCAAGTTTTTCACGACTGGGAATGATGTTAACCATTTAAAAACAAGCATTTATACATTCAGAAAAATGACAGACTAAATTGCTGGAAATATTGCAAACACTTCACCATTAAATATCTTGGATGCATGAAATTCCGAATTGCTAGCATTGCTAGCAATTCACTTGCCTTATTATTGCTCTAATGCTGTTAGAAAGTCATATGACAACGGTTAAATGTCTGAAAGGGTAATTGTTTAGAATCATCTGAGTATTTGCAAAGTAAGAACGATAAAACCCTTCCAGCTTGTGTAAAGTGCTTTGTCTGTAACAAAAGGCGCTTTTTATCTGCAACGTGATGCAGAAGTGGAGATTATGCAGGGATGATTTTGTGGAGTGTAAATGTAAAATCTGATTATCGCTGCTGGGAGGGGGAGGGAGGAAAGGAGGGAGGCAGGGAGATGCTGAGGCAATGACTTTTTCTCTGATATCCTGCAAGGGCATGGAAGTACACTTTTCCTCTTGCTGCTTAGCAAGTCTACATTGGACATCTGGGATTTCATGGGATGCACTATATACGCAGCCAGTTCTGAGGCTCCTTCAGCGGAGGGGCCTGAGCCTAAGAGACGCTCCCATGGTCACAGCACCAGGACCTGTCGCACCCGTGACCGGTGAGGCCACAATGCATTCATTACAGATTGCCTCAAGAGTCTTGTGTTGTTTTTTTTTTTTAATGAATCTATTGCTCGGATGCATAATATGTGTCCTGGCTGTTGGCCTATAAATGTATCTTTTATTAATGCTGAACTTTTCGCTATTAAAAGCTCAGCAGGTTTCTGTGAAACTTGTGTTTATGTCCCCTTTAATTTCAGACTGTACTTGTGTGTGCTTTACTGCTAGCAATTCTCAAATTTCCCTTTGGATTTAAAACATCTTGTGTACATTTTTCTGAACTTCTTACACATCTTTAATGTAGCCTACATTTGTTATCTTGGTTTCTTAACTCAAATTAAGATCAAGGTAGAAATATAATCTTTCCAACAACTACTAAATAACCTTATTTTTGACATTGTATGTTTACTTTGACAGTAGGATAGGTTACATGAAACATTTCAAATACGACCTCTCTGTGATTATAAGAATTTGTCTGCTATTGTCAGAAGTGGCTGGACTATGGAAATAAATGATTTAACGAGCAAATGGATATTTATAAAAATTGTCAGCTTGTCAGTCAATTTGTATAATGTGTGTGCGTTCATACCGAGGAGTAAATCCAGCGGGAGCTTCCTAATAACACCACGAGTCTCTAATGCTGCTGACGCTACAGCTCTCATAAGACATCACACTACATAACGCTCACTATGACCCTTTATGAGCTCGCACTATTATAACACCGGTAATAATGCCTTTTTCTGTACACTGACGTACCTCTATGGGATACGACGAGCGAGGGTTTGGATATTTCCTGTCAGTCAGGTACGTGTCAACTAGCGGTGTTTCTCAACTCGAACGTATACAGTGACGTCTTCTGTTTTGAATTCTCAAATATTGTTTGCGCGGGTAATGTTACAGGTTTGGATGGTTGTTAGGATTATGTGAGATCGATGTAACGTTATACATGGTAAAAATAGCCACTTTTTTTGGTAAGTGTGGTTTAATTGTCTGACTTTGACGTTGCATTTACGTTGATTTACATTGACCCATTTCCACATTCATGAGTAAATGTAAATTCGTAATTTTATTCCAACTTCAAAGCCACGTACAAGCCGTTGTAAAAAAAAAAAAAATATATATATATATATATATATAAGATAAATATAAAAATACTACGCACATCTGTGACTGCACACTAATTAGGTTAATTAATGTCAGCTATTTTAATATGCCAAGTTGCTATGTTGCTTGGCAATTGTAAACCATCAAGCACGCGATTTACTTAACGTAGGATTTTCCCCTCAGATTATTCAGATATTTAGATTATTATTGTTATTATTATTATTATTATTATTAATTAGACATTTATATGTATTATATTTCATTCACTACCATTTTACATATGTTTAGGCAGCTATAAAATGATTTAACTTTTACATCACACCAATTTTAATTTAAACAGATATCTCTTCTGTGTACACATAGTCAATCCAGGTTAGCTTTATTACACAGTTGGACACTATAAATATTTTTCTTATTGAACACTAGACTTATTCTTCTGTTATTTTAACTACTCAAAGATATATCCACTCTATACAAACTTTAGTCGCTAGCCTGTATGTTTATAAATAGAAAGGTCAGTGGAGCAGGCCCACAGGAGCTAAGACTGAGTTAAGACGGTAATGTAGGTCACTCACAAAGAGTACGCTAAAATCTTTACAATAATATGTCATCATATGTGATGTATGTGAGATTTACTTACTACAATAACAGTTTTTACCAAAATACCAGTAGTGACTGTGTTAGCTGTAGGGGAGAGTGGTGTAAGAGAAGCCCTTTTTTACTTAAGTGTTCCTCAAGATAAGGGAAAATGAGGCAGAAGTACAGTGAAAGTAGCTAATGTAATTTCATAATGTTTCCTATCATTTCAAATTATCTGAATGAATTTAGGACAAAGGATTCTCAAAATATGGCTTCTTATTAAAAAAAAAAGTGTTCCTGTGGCTCAGTTTGCCCCAGGTTAGGGGTAAGTTGACCCGAGTCAGTGGGTAAGATGCACCATCTAAACTGACTATCTGAATGAATCTGATTCAAACCCATGTAAAATTTTAAAGATAATTTACCTTTAAAATAATTTAATAATCAAATTTAATTTTACAGTCATATTTCTTTTCTTAAAGCAAACTTAAAATAAAACCTTTTAAATAAATTTTCATTTGCGATCTTTAATTTTTTTGCATTTGTGAAACAATATGTTGAACATCAAAGTTTTAACCTTCCCAAAAACACACTAAACAGTGAGTTTGCTAAGTAAAATTAAACAAAACTGAATTAGAATTAAGGATTTTAGTCAAAAGATAATTGGCATGGTAGCTTTTCTGGAATGTCAAACAGGCCATTAGATACTGTATGTGAAAAGATATATATGAATATAATGTGGTGGAAAGCATCTTCTGGTTGTCAGAGAAGGGTTTGTTGCACTTGTACACTGTCTCTATTAAATAAACTACAAATAATATGTAAATATGATAAACTAAACCTGTTGCGTAATATTAAAATACCAGTTTATACTTTAGAGACTTAACTTTACTTCAGTGCCTTGTGTTGGGGTAAGTTAAGTGCTGGCTCAACTTACCCCACAGCATTTGGCTCACTTTGCCCCATAGCTGGCATTTTGGAAAACTAGCTAACTAGCTAGCTTACTAATTCAGGATAATATGATTTGCATAGTATTATATGTTGCTGTAACAGCCATTACATCTCTTATGCTAAAATTTTACTTTGACAAGCCAAAAACAGCTTTTAGAGTATGTGTTTCTCCTTTTCACAGTCAGGCAGAAATGATGCGTAATTCCAAAATAGTTGCCAAGATACATGGGGTGGCTCAACTTACCCCACTCTCCCCTAATCAAAAATAAGGTGACACTTCATATGAATATGGTTTTACAGTAACAATAAATGTAGTAACTTGAGTATTTTGGCAGGAAATATGATCACATGTTTGTAAAGGCAGCTAGGGGAAGAAAAATGTTTTTCAAAGGTGTTCCAGCATTGTCAAAATGAAACAAAGAGCGGCTGTCCTCGTTTTCCCTGTTTCATTGTTTAACCCTGACTGTTACTCACCAAAAAAAACATCACACAGGTGTCTCCCACCTCGCTTGCATGTTCTCACAATACAATTTGGATACAGAAAATGGCATAATGCAGTGTGAATGGCTTGCAAAGTATCTATCAGAAAGCCCTCTTGTGTGTCAACTGCCTGGGGTGCAGTTACAGCCTGCAGATGTACATGAGAATGGGCCCATTAGTCTCCTGCCGTACAGCTGCCTCTCTGTTATTGCTGTGAACCCCCCTGAGGGCTCTTTACACAAATACAGCCAACCTCCTGTCATTGCCCACTGTAAACCATTAACATTAACAAATAATAACAGTTTTATTTCATTTATTTATTTATTTTAATATTTTGGTTACTGCAGCTGTATTATATGTATGGATTATTGTAACTGAATAGTTGTAAGGCACGCACAGTACTATATTTGTTATACAGTTTGTCTAATTATAAAACCAAAATGCATTCATTTTAGATGAGTATATTAAATCTTATTCCTGTGCTTTAAGTTTGAATGATGCTATTAGTAAACTGTTTTAACTAATTGTTTAGACTCGTTTAGACAAATTGATTTTGTAGACATGCTTTTCTGTATGTCTAAAAGAGGAAGAGAAGTTAGAGGCTTTCCTGTGCTTTCTTTTATTTTTTTAAGTGGTGTGTTCAGAGCAAAAAGGCTTCCTACTCAAGCCTTTTTTTGCAGCATGTGCCAATTTTGTAATCAGTGTCATTGCCAGGTAGCAAAAAAATTGGCGGTGTGCCTTTAAGAAAGGCTTCTGTGCCTGTAGGCTAAAGTTGATTTGGCTAAATGGATTAGCAGTCATCCTGTGATGTTACAGTCTAGTAAATACGCCCTAATATAGAGAGAAAGAAGAGGGACCCTGATTAACCTTCCACATATAGGGCAGCTCTGTCATTATTAAAGGCTTCATAGCATGAAATAAAACACAAGTAATGTGAAAACAAACTTTCAGAACCTGGAGTTATGGGATTTGCTGAAGCTAATCAGCCTGACTCCCTGCAGCAGACAAATGAATCAACACATGATTGTCCACATTTACACGTCAATTGGGCGACTGGCTTGCGCTGCAATGGTGATTGCTTTTAAGATTACACGTAAAGCATGGCTTCTCCTGAACTGCAAAATGTTTATTAGCACTGTACACCAGTGCTTATCAACCTTTTTGACTCCAAGCCCACCATGTAGATGTTTCTGGTACTTCTGCAGCAATGATAAAGCTGCTTATTCTTAAACTTAAAAAAAAAAAAAAAAAAAAAAAAAATTACAGAAACTATTTACAGAGTGGTAGGCTAATATAAGAAAATTTTTGCATTAAAATTTAATTTGCAAGCTAGAGCAGTGTGCAATAGCAGTTAATCTATCTATTACATAATTCATCGTTATGAACATTTGATTTACGAGCCTCCTTCCAGTCGTCCGTGATCAAAGGATACAGGAGTGCTGCTATTTTTTCATCATAAATAGCTTTTTTTCTTATAAAAGTGTTAATTAATTGTAACATATAACATTAATTTTATTAATTTCTATCAGTGTTATTTTATTTTAGTTGTATTACTATTGTGGTTTTTGTTAATTTTTAAAAATTTGATTTTCTTTTTTCTTTTTTTCTTTTTAAAGTTTGGTGATTTTGTTGTGCATTTCGTCATTTTTATTGTTATTATTTTTTAAGATGTCTAGTTTTTATTAAGTTTTAGTTTTTTGTTTTATTCTTGGTTTTAAGTTATTTTTTTGTCTTATTTGAAATCATTTTATGCCATCTTGCCATATCAACACTACAACACTGTTCATTCACATAACATGATCTGATATGGATTTCAGTAGTGTAAAGATTAGTGTTCATTGGACGAGGTTTGTTTAGCTTTATTTAAGTATAATATAATATAGACAAAACAGCAAACTTGCTGCTGTGTGTAGGCAGAGCAAATGTGACCCTGGACCACAAAACCAGTCATAAGGGTCCATTTTTTGTTAGGATAGGATGATATTTGGCTGAGATACTATTTAAAAATCTGGAATCTGAGGGTGCAAAAAATAAATAAATAAATAAAATTGCCTTTAAAGTTGTCCAAATGAAGTTCTTAGCAATGCATATTATTAATCAAAAAATAAGTTTTGATATATTTACGGTAGGAAATTTATAAAATATCTTAATGGAACATGAACTTTACATAATATCATAATGATTTTTGGCATAAAAGAAAAATCAATCATTTTGACCCATACAATGTATTTTTGGCTATTGCTACAAATATACCGGTGCTACTTAAGATACTTAAGAAGGTTTTGTGGTCCAGGGTCACAAATACCTTTTTTTTCCCAGTTGACATGTTAAAGGGGCATTTCTTAAAGGCACAGCAGCGCAAAATGCCCTGTTTCAAGGGTCAGAAAAAGTGAAAAACCATAATTGTAATGAAGAAAATATTAAAAACAAAATATGTGTGATATGACCCGTTAAAGGACAGGAAACATCATTTGAGTAACTGTCATCTCTTTGCCATTATCATGCATTGGCTGTTTATTTCTCTTTGTATTTTTAAAAACATGGTAAGTTTGCAGACATTGCACTTTGCCCTCCTCTCATTTCTGTCCTGTAGATGCATTTAGCACTATGCCAGCAGGATAACTGCTAGTTAAGCGATTTGGAGGTGAAGCACACCAGCTGCGTATGTGCGACGTAACAGCGTGCGTTAAGTCTCTGGGGTACATTAAGCAGCGGATCAAGTGGTGTGACCTTCAAAAACAGGAAACGGTCTGTCAGTGCACACGCAGATGACTCAAACTCCAGCCTAATGAAGCTTCCCAATTAAAGATAACAAGGGAGAGAAAAGGCCCAAGCAGCATTCACTGCTAATGGTGACAGTAGTGCAGCAGTGATCCATTTATCACACCTTTTTAATTGTACCCCAGAAATAGCAGGCAATCTTTTGCTGTGGGATAAGACTAAATTTTCATGTTTGCTTATTAGAAGTGTGTATGACATGTTGTTTTGTGTATTGCAGGCCTAAGACCATGAGTGATCATCAGGATCAGGCGGAAGATGTCGGGCTCCTAACACCTCATGATCAGTCAGAGCCCTCAAAGGACGATGACATGCATTTCAGGCAAGTTATGACTTGACCTTAATATAATCTGGTTTTAAACTATGTTGAAAGATTCAAGTATTTTAGTGTTTTATGCTAGAGTAGCCCCCAGTATCTTGGCTTAGCAGGGTCCATGGTTTGAGTGCTGGCTGAGCCAGAAGGCCTTTCTGTGTAGATTTTGTGTGTTTTTCCTGTGTGGGTTTCCCCTTCAGTCATAAGATGCTGAAATAGGCTCTAGTGTCACTGTGACCTTACAAGTGATTTGGAAAGTAGATTAGTTATTCTGACCAGGAAGTCAATAAATAGTCAAGGTAAGAAGTGACAGACTCTCACAAAGGAAACATCACTTTACTGTTTTCTGCAGAATCTGTTTTTGCTTTGCTTCCTGTAACTGGCCTTGAAGTCCTTTTTAGGCTATTCACATACAATTCATACACAACACAATACTGAGAAAAACGTTTGGTCACACTCCTATTATTACTATATTAGTGATGGTAAAGTAATCAAACTTGACACAAATGTAGGTTTTATTGTAAAATCTGTATCTAGGCAGAATTTATATTAGTTTACGAAATTAATTTTAAGCGTTTCAGCTTTTGTTTAGGCCGTAGGCCTTTTAAACATAATTTTAGAAATAATATCACCACGTGATATTTAAAGTAATTATTCTCCCAAAAATGAAATTTGCTGAAAATGTGCTCACCATCAGGAAAAATTTGCAAAATTTTACTTGCTCACCAATGCTCTGCAGTGAATGGGTGCTGTCAGAATGAGAGTCCAAACAGCTGATAAAAATCCACAAAAAATGACTCCAGTCCTTTAGTTAACATCCTGTGAGGGAAAAAGTTGTGTTTGTAATAAACCTTCATTAAGACTTTTATTTATTTATTTATTTACTTTAAACAAGTCCTCTATTCATAATATTGCTTTGTCCAGTGAAAAAGTCATCTTGTCTGAATCAGCAGAGAAATATGCACAGATCAAGCACTGTTTACAAGGGAAAACAGTCAAAAACTGTTCTAAACAAATATGTCAATGGATTTTGTGTAAGAGGACAATAAAATTTTTTATTGATAATGGACTACGAAAATTAAAATGCTTTTTACAAAAATGCTTTTACTTTCATAAGACAATAATTGATGGATAAGACTCGTGTGGATTACTTGTGATAATTGTGATGTTTTTATCAGCTGTTTGGACTCACATTCTGACGGCACCCATTTACTGCAGAGGATCCATTGGTGAGCAAGTGATGTAATGCTACGTTTCTCCAAATCTGTTCCGATAAAGAAACAAAGACAGCGACATCTTCCAAACAGCTGATAAATGCATCACAACAATCCAAAAATAATCCACACAACTTTCAATTAACATCCTGTGAGGCAAAAAGTTGTTTATTTGTAATAAACAAATCCATCATGAAGACTTTCTGAACTTCAAACGAGTCCTCTATCCATACTGTTGCCTTCTCCAGTGAAGAAGATGCGAGATGCGAGATGCAGCTCTTAAAGTGACAAAACTAAACATGACAGCTCACCCAAAAATTTACTCACTCACATGTTGTTCCAAACCTCTATTAATAATTTTTGTCTTTGGCTGAACACAGAAGATATTTTGAAGAATGTGGAAAACAGCAGCTGGTCCCCACAGACTTTGACAGTGGGAAAAAAAAAATAAACAAAATACTATGGAATTTGATTAACCACATTCTTCAAAATAAGTTTTATGTTCAACAGAAGAAAGAAACTCATTTGAGTTAAAAAAAAAAACACTTGAGAGTTAGTAAGTGATGACAGAATTGTCATTTTTGGGTGATGGGAGGCTAATAAAACAAAACACAAAGAAAAATCACTCACTGCTCTTGACTGAGGAACTTTAGTACAGTTGCTTTAATAAGAGTCAATGTGTAATTTATGTGTATGTGATGCGATCTAGGAAACCCAACACATGGTGAAATTTGACCATTTTTAGGTTTTTATACCATATGAAGTAAGGTATACGAGTAAGATCGTTTAAGTGAGCAGCTACAGTATTTCAGACTGCATTGTTGCGCTCCACCATCTCATGATATCAGAAAAGAGGTTAACTGTTTTTGTGGTGTTCAGAGAAAGCACCTCCGCAGCACATTCTTAACATAAGAGAAAGACAGTCATTTCTGCTTGCTGCAATAAATAGCTATTTTTCTGCACTAAACAAGTGAATTTTGCCAAGATATTTTCAGAGATGATAGACGAGATGTTATAGAATAATAGTTTAATGAAAATGACAAAAAAATTTACATTCTACCTATTTTTCGAAATTTCCTGAAAATGTCCCAGCGTGACATCTGACCGGTTTTCCCAGATCGCATCACATATAGTGTATATCATGTTTTATTTTTATTTTTTGTTAATTTAATATATTGAATGCTACTGCTAAATATACCTACTGTACCTGAAAATTGAAACACTGTTTGTTTTACTTATATTATGTGTATTTGTAATATAATAAGATTTTTATCTTCGCCCACCTCGGCCTAAACATCTGTGATTCTATTTTTTATTTTATATTTTGTTACCTTGTAAGGCTTTTGTTTTAAAATAGGGAAATTAGTTTGGCTGTGCTGCTCGGACAATTGCAAAATAGTAAAACCAACATGAAAAAGAATTGTGATAAAATCGTGATATTTCTGAAAAAACAGGTGATATATTTGTGCCCACCCCTAATTAATAGATTACAGTTGTGTGAATTACTTGTGGATTATTGTGATGTTTTTATCAGCTGTTTGGACTTTCATTCTGACGGCACCCATTCTGTTCCACTGAAAAAACAAACATAGTTACATCTTGGATGGCCTAAGGGTGAGCAAACTGTCAGCAAATTTTCATTTTTGGGTGAACTGTTCCTTTAAGATCCTCTCATTTAAGGACTTTAGTGACTTTTTAAGAATTTTATTTTGGGACAGATTTAAACACTAATTCACATGATGGCAGATTCCATGTGTAGTGTACATCTTACATAAGCCTGTTCTGTGGCTGAGTGTAATTGTAGGAATGCTTCCAGATGGGGTTTAGCTGAGCACTATATCATGTGCTCACACAGTCATCCTTTCTGTTCAGAGAGCTGACATCCACAGGGCACAATGACTGAAGAGCTCAGTGTCACAAAGGCTGTATTGTGTTTCCTCTGTAAAAATCCAAGTTTGATGATCTTTGTCCCCTTTTACTTGCTTCTAGATGAATTATTGACCGTACACTGCCGCTGAGACATATTCCCTTTCTGGCTCTAGATGCATTTTGGCTGTTAATCAGCCTGCCTATGCAGAACCTCAGCCAAGGGCATACAGACACCCTGCCAGTCTGGTAACTCTCCACCTCCGCAGGCAGGGCAAGATGAGCCTGCAACTGTGACATGCTGCAGTCACCATACGCCAGAGCCCAGCATAATGAGAGCGTGTGACTCATGTCTGGATAGTACAAAAAACAAAGTAGCGTGATTGTCGCTCTATTTATATCATACTGTCATTTTTAAGGTATCTGTCAGCAGATAATGTTTTTTTAAACATATTTTTGCTTAAATAACAAAGAGAAACTATTGAATTCTTACATTTTTAGTCCATGGTTCAATACGTACCTCGATTTTTAACCACGGTTTTTGGTTCGGTTCGGCTCGGTTCTGATAGCTTGCCACATCAGTTTTTTTTTGCATCTAATTAACAACAAAATGCTCCTGTAAACCTCTGTACACTGGTGGAAAAAGCGTGGATTATTATATGTCTGCTTAATATTTCTTTTGAGAGAGGTATTATTTTATTTTTTTTTTTTATGCAAAATAGGATGGGTTTCTTTCATACTCGACGGCAGAGGGCGCCCTCGTGCAGAAAATCCACATATGCGTCAAAGAGATAACACTGATGACTTTCCAGCCAGGAAATCTCTAATATGGATAAATGCATCACTATTGCTGTAACTGAATAAAAACAAGATATAACGTTAAACGTTTTGAATGATGAAATGTAAGGACAATAAACACCCGTCTGCAATAATATATGGTTCATCTTTGTTCTTCAAGCCATCTTGGGTATTTTCATAGTGATTAACTGTTAAGTATATTTGTAAGCCATTGCTAATCGACATACAGTATAGAATATATTGTCTGCCTCATTCTATGATAAGAAGCCACATCAGATCACAAAAGGAAGTTATTTCAAATGCTCGACTGATGCTGTGAAGTAAAAATAAGTTATAATGTTCTCTTTTGTTGGACAACAAGTTTAGGGTTATTGCATTTCATTAGAAGGGAAGTGTTGGTTTTTCAATATAAAAAGGGGAGGCGTTTCCTCATCTCAGCATGTGAAATCACGGGCACACACACAGCAAATTTCGAGACAAATAAAACAATGCAAAACCGAAAAACCGCCATTCACACGTGTGTATTGAACCGTGGATGTCGTACCGAACGGTTCAATAGTATATTGAGTATTGTGACATCCCTTTACATAGTAAGTGATTTTGGCTGTAATAATATTTTTTAAATGCTAACGCAACATAATGAAGAGGGGGAAAAGGCACATTAGGTTTGTAACTGATGTTTTTAAATTATTTTTTGGCAAAAACAGTACATTTGAAAACAACAACAACAACAAACATAATAGGCTAGGGCTGGGCGATAATTCGATAATGATAATTTTCGCGATATAATTTTCCTCGATAAAACGATATGAAGAGTTCGATAAATGTTCGATATAATATTAATGTGCCAAAAGCGGAACGAAATAGCGCGACACATTTGAATCGCACCACACGGACCGTTTATCCGCTCGGACCAAAGTTTAAACTAGACAAGATGCATTTATTATCTCGATGCGGCACGGACGCGCCTGGAAAAACCGAGCGCGTCGCGACCGCGTCGCTTCCGGAATGAGCGTAGCTGCCGCCTGTCTACATTTGAAATAACGAACTTGAACGCGCAAAAGACGCGACATGTGAACGGCTCCGTCACGCGAGCACTAAACAGCGCTAAACACTCACTGCACCATGATATTATGGCAGCAATGTGGGATATTCACATTGAATTTTATTACAGGAATAATGGTATATAATTATACTATGTGTGTGTTTGTGATTAAGCTATAGCATGTGTGCATTTATAGTGAATGTTTTTAGACTACCGTTTTTCATACAAATAGGCTACCTATAAAACCATGTAGTTATATTTTTACCATGGTTTTGAGGTACCATTATGTGTGGTTTTAACTGTGTTTATCATGATTTAAAATATATGCTTGCTACTATGGGAGACCAATGCTTAAAAAAATGGGTCAGAATAAATTTAACCATGTAAAACTGAGGTTGCTACAATTTTTACAGATGTTACTGATTGATAATGAACAAAAAAATTACCTCTGCATCCTCAAGCTACTATCAAATGTGCATTTCTAAGAGACAAAAAAAGTGATATTATTATTATTATCATCATTATCATTATCAGACAACCCAAACCCTGTTTCTTGATTGGAAACAATATAGCTCATTAGAACATGCAGAAAATAATTTTTCTATTTAGATATTTATTTTGTTAAAGAAAATTAATGATCTGGTTTCTACAGCTTTTACTTTGGAGCAAAAATCTGACTTTAAACTGGAAAGAAATAGAGATTTGACATTTTACGTGATAATTATCAATATCGACTGATATGAAAAAAATTATTGTGATAATTTTTTTGCCCATATTGCCCAGCCCTATAATAGGCCCATGACTTGTAGTACATACTGTATACAAAAAAATCGTATTTTCCGTGTACAATCTATACCACAATCTTTCACGTTAAGTGGGTATGCCATTCTGAACATAGTCACAACTTACTCACCACACAGGAAGCCACATCACATGTTGTTCTGAAAAACACACACTTCACACAGCACATTTGTGCTACTGAGACACACTACTGAAATACTGCTGGAGATTTCTTGTTGTTTTACTATTTAATTAAAGCATGCAGATGTTTGCAACTCAGTTACATAAAGCATTGTTTCTCTGTTGAAATTGCGACAAAAGGAATATATAATCATCTAATAGACTCAGATGTTTATTTTTATTGGATACAGCGGCATAGTGCAGCGGAAGCAGTAGCGGCCTAAGGGGACATAATATTATCTTCTCGGGAACAATGATGTGTGGAGAGATACATGTTTCTGTTCACAAGTGTGGGTGTAGCGGTGTTCCCTGTTATGTTGAATGATGGTAAAAGCATAACAGATGCATTTGTCCTGTCAGCAGCAGTACAGTGAGACAGAAGAGGATGTGCGTTTGTGCCAGAGGACTCTCTGCTGCACTCTTGGCCACATGCCTGTGTTCCCACAGCTCTTTTTCTTAGGGGCCGTGCAATAAAGAGAGCATCCAGAATGACTGATCATTTTGTAATCTCATTTCTGACAGGCTCTGATGTCATTAGATGTCATTATTTCAATCTGGGCCGTCCCTGAAGTTGACGTTTTTATCCAGTGTTACTTACAGGACATTCCCACTGCAGCAAAGTTGTTTCTAAAAGTGAAGTACGTCAGGTGTCCCACCCTGTTAGCCATCGGACAGATATACTGGTGGTCCCGCTTCAAATCACACCATTGGTTGAGCCAGAACAGAAGTGTACAAACCTGTAACCCTTATGTTACCAACCCCAACTCTTAAACATTGGGCAATGACAATAATCTTCATTTCTCATCATCATCGGCTTTTCTTTTGAAATTAAATTTTCACTCACCAGCCAATTTGGCTACTACATTTTAAAATTTTACATTTCTAATTTTAAAGTTACCAGCCATCGAGAACTTGTGCTGGCTAAAACAAAAATATCAGAAATAAACCAGATTATTAAAATCACAGCTGAGATTGAAATATATTTATTATTAAACCTGATTCTGAATGTTTGAATAGGCATCAGTTTTACTGCAATCATTGTTTGCAGACACCATAAAAATGATGAAAACTATTATCAGTGACTTCTCCAATAAAACAGCATTTATTTTGTTGGAATGTCAAAATATAACTCACTCCAAAATGAATGTTTAATGGTAAGCACATTGATTAATAAAGTGATCAGCTGTTTTCTCACAAAACTCCATTAAAAAAGCCAAAAATATGACTAATTTTCACCTTTTTTCACAATTTTTCCTAATGACCCTGGACCACAAAACCAGTCATAAGGGTCAATTTTTTGAAATTGAGATTTATACGTTGTCTGAAAGCTGAATAAATAAGGTATGGTTTGTTAGCATAGGGCAATATTTGGCAGAGATACAACTATTTGAAAAACTGGAATCTGAGGTTGCAAAAAAAAAAAAAGAAAATACTGAGAAAATCACCTTTAAAGTTGTCCAAATGAACTTCTTAGCAATGCATATTAATAATCAAAAAAGTTTTGATATATTTATGGTAGGAAATTTACAAAATATCTTCATGGAACATGATCATTACTTAATATCCTAATGATTTTTGGCATAAAAGAAAAATGTTGACCCATACAATGTATTTTTGGCTATTGCTACAAATATACCCATTTTTATTGGGTATTTAAGGCTGGTTTTGTGGTGCAGGCTCACATTTGTCAGAAGTTTGACTTAAAGCTTATTCATAAATACATCTAACAAAAATCTGTGCAAAAATCAATTTCGTGTGTCACGTGAATGTCTTGGGCTCTTGTCTCGAACCCTCATTAGTGTCAGAGTCATAAGCTTCACGTTATGGGATTGCTCTCTGCCTCAAGCCTGAGCATAAGCATATTGAGAGGGCTGAGGATCATCAGCTTGTACGTATTTTCTGTCATGAGTTCACCCTGAGGTTAATAAGGCTGTGTTTGCTCTGTTTTAGTGCTTAACAGAATCAGTTCCATATTGTGGGGCAAAATGTCCCATTATCACTTTAAATATGCTTTTACCATAACATTCTATGCAACTCATTTAAACTAAATCATGTTGGATATTCTGGTTAATATTTTTCAGATTTTCTTACATAATTTTTTCTGTATCACAGGTTGCATCTAATAGATGATCTATCATATGAGGACGTCAAGAAATGCTACCGTGGATCTGTAAGTATCAAATGGCATACAGTTCAGTCACATTTTGTAATGTCCATCCTGTATGTACTGTGCAGTGACCTGAAAAACAGTTTGACACTTAATCATGCTCAAAATAAAAGTATATAAAAGTATATTTGAAAATATATGCAATATTTGTAAGCATTTTAATATAATTTGTATTAGATGAAATGTTTTCCCATGTTCCAAGGTTCTGTTTGCATAATATATTAATTTATTTATGTTATAAACCAAGAAAAGAGATCTGTACAGCTCTCTATTAATATTTATGTTAAAAAGTTAATAGTTCATAGTTCACCCAAAAATAAAAATTCTGTCATTAATTACTCACCCCCATGTCGTTCCAAACTCATATTTTTAATGAAATCCTGAGAGCTTTTTGACCCTGCATAGACAACAACGCAACTACCACGTTCAAGGCCCAGAAAGGTAGGGAGGACATTGTAAAAATAGTCCATGTGACAACAGTGGTTCAACTGTAATTTTATGAATATACAAGATTACTTTTTGTGTGCAGAGAAAGCAAAAATAACAACTTCTTTAACAATTTCTTCTCTTCTGTGTCAGTCTCCGACATACGTTCACAAAAGTACCACAATGCATGCATCTTCTGCTTGTAAACAAGCCACAACACTTCCAGGTTCTACATCAGAACACCAGCTCCTGTGTCAGTTTTCTCTTAGCTTCATAAAATTATTGTTGAACCACTCATGTCTCATGGACTATTTTAACAATGTCTTTACTACCTTTCTTGGCCTTGAACATGTCAGTTGCATTGCTGTCTATGCAGGGTCAGAAAGCTCTCGGATTTCATCAAAAATATCTTCATTTGTGTTCCGAAGATGAACGAAGGTCTTATGGGTTTGGAACGACATAAGGGTGAGTAATTAATGACAGAATTTTCATTTTTGGATTAAATATTCCATTTAATTGGAGAAAGATGTCTTTTGCGTCCAGACAGTATAGTTACAGCATCTACCAGCGGGGGCTAATGGGGCCTTGCAAACTAGCTAAACCTTCACCTCTGGTCATAAACAACAACAACAACAAAGTATTATCTCAAAATCTGACAAAATTAAGTTTCTTGACTGAGATCTGCTAAGCAAATCCTCTTTATATAACCAATGCTGTTTTCTGAAATAAACATTAATAAACATTAATAAACATATCCTTCTTTAGTTGTCATGAGGTTGAAAAGTCACCCTGTCCAAGGAATGACCCAGCATTTTTGTAATTATTTTTAGCCATCCTGTGTCGTAGTGATTTTTAGTGGATGTCAAATTCCCCTCACGTTCACTCATGTGTCCTAGCAAAGTGACATTCAACACATTTCACGCATTCGACCACTTTAAAACAAGTTTATTGAAGTATGTTTTACAAGATTTCGGTTTTTGTACTTAAAAATGTATTTGTCGGTTCTTTGTGATTATTTTTGTAATATTACTAGCAATAGTGAAAATGCTGAGTGAGTCCAGTAATATTTGACAAGCAGTAACAATAAATTCATTAAAAAATGTAAAACAACTTTTTTATAAAACTGTTGTGTAACAATTATTAAAAAATGAATGCCATTTGGTTTAGTATTTTGTTATTTAACAAAAAGACTTGATGAAAGTCTTTCATACATTTTGAATGAAAGACTTCCATACATTTTTAGTTGTGACAAGCGTCCAAATACATTTTTTCTTATATTCATGCATGATTAAAGACTTCATACATTTTTACTTATGACTTAAGTGTCCAAATACGTTATGGGTCACTGTACTAATTTTGGTGCCTGTCTTTGAGTAATTTGATTCTGTGACCACAGCTTTGCTGTTCAGGAAGTTTGAGTCAAGGTCATAGTAAAAGATGCTGTCACACAAGGGTTAGAAATGCACAGACTTCACAGAACATTCACAGACTTGGTTATAGGATTAAGACATATTGCTTTTATTAAAGATTATAAACAGACAGTGTAGTTGAACAAGCAGGGTTAAACATTTAACTGGATCAGCCCATCTACATAATGAACATCCATCATCCTAATGATCTGTTATGTATCAGTGTGCTCTAAAACGCTCTGAGCTGCAGGAAGCAATAGTGAGAGAGATAAATGTGCTAGAAACGAGCCCACAAGTTTTTCCGTCAAGGTGCAGTGGGTGTTTCTGCTGCGTGCCTGTGACGGGGCAGTGAAAAGAGAGAGAGAGAGCGAGAAAGAGAGAGAGAGAGAGACGCTTCTGAAGTGAGAAGAAACGCTTTGTTAGCTCACAGGAAGAGGACGAAGCTAAGTTGGCTCTTGGGTCCCGGGACAGTGGAGAGGAACGAGGTATCTGCAGTACGCACACGCGGTGCGAGGCTGCCTCTCGGTTGGTGTGGAGTGTTTGTGTCGTGTCAGCATGCTCAGCTTGGTGCAGAGCTCACATCCCTTACGAGAAAGAGCCAGGCTGCAGAAGAGCTGTGCGAAGCAGCTGATTTCTCTTTCCTCTACTTCCTCACAGACCGTCAGCAAGTACAATGCGCAGTACCACAAGCTTTTCCAGAGCGTTCCCAAAGAAGAGCTCCTAATGAAAGGTAAGTTTGCTGTCATTCTCATTTCACTGCAGCCTCTTATGTTTCATTTTGCTGCATCTTGCTGCTCCTTGTAAAGTGACCTTGTGAAATGATGAAATGATTTTTTTTTATCGTGCTACTTCAGCTTCCTCAGTAATATCTTGCAGTTGTTTTAAAGTAGTTTTTTGTTTATTTAAATTCAAACTGGTGCACTTGCTGTGTTAATAAAATTGTCTATTATATAGGGGGACAAAGGTCTCAAAACACTAGTTAATAATATATTTAACACTAGTGAACTATTAGTGAAAATGCTTGTTATTGTGCTTCTTATTCTTATTCATAATGTAATATCATTTTAGTTATTTACAGGTGTAATTAGTTTAAATAATCAATTAAAAAGTATATTTAATATACACACACACTCACTCACTCACACGCACACGTGTAATTATTTTCAATAATATATTTAATAATATACAATATTTCACGACCGCTACTGAGAATGCTTATTATTTTGCATTTTATAATTTAATATAGGCTTTTTTATTTACACATACATATATATATATATATATATATATATATATATATATATACATACATATATTTATGTAAATAGTGTATATATGTATACACAAATAATAATAGTACATTTCAGAAATGCTTATAAATGTATATTTGTAGATAGTTTCTATATTATTTTATTAATAATGTATTTAATATTTTAATTTTTTTCACAATTCACCACAGTTATACTGCCATAAGAAGATCATGTGTATGCACATTCATTTCTTTCTCTTTTTTTGTTTGAATTCTTAGTTCCTCTTTAGCTGCGTGAACAAACCTAATCACATTATCCAGCACGATTTTTTGATTTTTGATTGGAGACCTAAAGTCTCTAAATATTAGAAATATTTTTCATTTATATGTCATAACTTTCCTGTGTTTAAAATATTTTAAATCCTAAAAGTTCGATTATTTCAAGGATTAAATTGCATGTGGGATCCCTGTTCTCAGTCATTTGGACCCCAATGTATGTCTTGTTCATTTTGATGTTTGTTAATATTATAATGTTGCAATCTGTCTGACACTGGTATCAGCATATTAACAGCTTTGAGCTAGTTTAAGTGAAACAAGACATAAAAATTTGATGTTGTTGAGTATCAACTTGCATGACTTGCAGATCTCTTGTATAAGTGCACTTATGACCCGTCCTTTAGTTTACTCCTGCGCCCTTCTGCGAGATATCCTGCTGCAAGGCCGACTCTACATCTCTCGAAACTGGCTGTGTTTCTACGCCAACCTCTTTGGTAAAGACATCAAGGTGAGCATCACAACTTCAGTGGATGATTATAATTATAGACATGATTAGGAAGTTAATTCTCAGAAATCAGTGCCATTTGTGTTAGAAAATAGTGCAGATTTTATTATTTGATTTGAAAACTTAACGTCATATCAGATGTTTTCCCACAGTACTTAAAGTACCAAGGCCTGTATCTAAATATCTAACATTGTGAAAGTATCAATTTCAGTGTACTTTCTAATAAATCAGGTTACTGTATAACTACAGTGTATAATTATTATACAATATATAATTACATTAATGATTACAAAACCCTTTGCCTGTTCCATTCAAAATATTGTGGATTTGAATGTCGCAGGGTTTTAGATCAGTGCAAAAATGTCTAAACAACCCAAAAAAACAACACAAAACACACTGGTTAATAAGATTTTACAATTTTAGCATCATAAACTTGAAATGAGTGATCGTATAGAACGAATTAACAAATAAGAAAAGAATGATCGCATAGAATGACTGGTGTTTTGTGTACTTTTGGCTGCACGCCATGTTGCGGTTTGTTGTGCTGAATTAAACGTAATGTTATATCGTTCCTTTGTGTGCCACGTTATTTAGTAATTAGATTTAGCTGGTCCAGTTTCCATCATTGAGAGGGAAAATGTTGTGTGCAAGAATTCGTAAGCGAAGATGCACTTTGAAACAAAGAACTTTTTCCTTTTTTTTCTGCCACTTTCTCTTACCTCTCAGGTGGCCATTCCTGTTGCGTCCGTGCGGTTGGTGAAGAAACATAAGACAGCAGGTCTGGTTCCTAATGGCTTGGCTATCACCACAGACAGCAGTCAGAAGGTGCGTTTCCACCGGGTTCCAGGTCATCGACCATCAGATTGAAATACAAAGCTTAGTCAGCATATGCTGTGATGCTGCTGCAAAACAGTGAAAATGCAAATGGATGCAACACTGAGACTGCAGGTCACAGTATGAATCTGTCTTCAGTCAGCACATCTTACACCTGTCAGCATTTATTCCTTTTTGTTTAGTTGATTCTTGTCAGTGAAGTAAAACCGGTTTAGAAATAAAGACTATTATTCTGTAGTCTGGCAATTGCCCAGTACAAAGAATTGATTTGTTATCAGATAATATGGTCTTTATGAATTATGAGGTTGATCTTTCACAGCTCAGGAAACTGAAAGAGTTACTTCACTTCCAGAATAAGAATTTCCTAATAATTTACTCACCCTAATGTCATCCAAGATGTTCATGTCTGTATTTCTTCAGCTGAAAAGAATTTAAAGGGGTCATCGGATGCTAAGTTCACTTTTACATGTTGTTTGAACATTAATGTGTGTTGGCAGTGTATGTACACATTTACCCTATAATGATAAAAATCCATTCAGTGGTTTTTAATTAATCTGTAAAAATAATATTCCCTTTTTCAAATCAAGCCATTCTCAGATGCTTGTCGTTGTGGCGTCACACTGACAGAGGCCGTTCCCACCATAGTTGATTGACATGAGCGTCTTACCTCAGATCAGCTGTAACAGCCCACCCTCTTTGTTTAAATGCCGGAGCAGGGATGTAAGTTAGACAAGAATATCTCAGATTGAGCGATTGAGGTGTTGTGTTGCTGGATGTAATAATGAACATAGTGGTTGTCATTTACTCCCGACATCTGAGCCGCTGAAGATGCAGTGGATTACGTTTGTTTGTGAATGGAATGCGCCTCCCGATCTACATACATCCGCCTATGTTCGCGCAAATCATTCGTGATCCAGCTTCACTTACAGCAGAAGTGAGTATAAGGGTTTTTATGAATCTTTGCGATCGCCTTTCCTAATAATGTGCTAGTTAGCAAGTTTAGTGGCTAAACGCGTTAAATGTGGCTAAAGTAAACAATCTCTCAGAGCAGCTGAGAGAAGAGAGGGGCGGGACGAGCAGAGCTCATTTGCATTTAAAGCAGCCTCGACAAGAATGAGATGATTTTTGCAGAGCTGATTTTGGCAAGGTAAAAAGGGTGTTGTTTTACACTACCATTGAGAATTTACCATTGAGTATATTATAGACTTTTCATTAAGACCCCAAAGAATCATATCAACTTATGGAAAATGGGCATCCGATGACCCCTTTAAGGTTTATGAGGAAAACATTCCAGAATTTTTCATTCCAGACCTTTTAACCACAAATGCTCGTCTTGCACTAGCTCTGCAATTTGGGTCCACGACATCACACAGTACCTAATCACATTTGAAAGGTCATGCGTGGTTAGTTCTTCATCTGTGTACTTCGGGTCAAAAAGGTAAAGTAATTTTCTCCAGTTTCAAAATTGTTCAATATTGTTGTTTTACCTTTTTTTGAAAAGGGAATTAGACTTTCTTTGCACGTTCGTTTTTCATGAATGACCTTTTCCACGTGACTACGTGATGCATGAAGTCAATCTAGTGCAAGATGATCATTTGTGGTTTAAAAGTATAGAATTTTGTACTTATTTATTTATTATTTTCTGAAAATGACTGATCATTTCGGTGTAGAGCCCTTTGAAGCTGCATTGAAACTGCAATATGGACCTTCAATACACTGGCTCCCTTTAAAGTCCATTATATGGAGAAAAATCCTGGAATGTTTTCCTCAGAAGCTATAATTTCTTTTCAACTAAAGAAAGAAGGACATGAACATCTTGGATGACATGGGGGTAAGTAAATTATAAGAAAATTATTTTTACTCTGGAAGTGAACTAATCATTTAATGGAGATTGAATTTTGTTTATGTCTCAGATGTTCTTCTTCTAAAAGTTCTTGGTGATGAATAGAAATGGACTTTTGTGTCATTTAGATGAGAAACATTTGAGTTCCTGTTGAAATCTCTGAAGCTTGATTGCAGACTCTGGGATCTTGGCAAATCTGAGCATGTGACTTATTTGATATCTCTTCTGAAACTCTAGAGGACAAGTGTAAGATTACTTGGGTCTGTTTCTCAGAAGAAGTAAAAGTCACAGTGGCTCTTATGTTCATCCAGTTGGTTTCTAGAAAAAGTGGGAAAAGTACAATTTCCAGAGGGCAATGTTTATCTCAGATGTTTCTTCTAAAATTCCAATAAATAAAAGTAGACATAAATAAGACATGTACTATAGCAAGAGTATACAAGCTCAGAGAATTTGGCCTTGAAAGAATTTGTTGAGAAATGTTTGAGATTATATTGGAATGTCTGTCTTGTAATTGCAGACTTGATTTATTTTCCATTTAATCTCATTAATCTCCAGAGGAAATTCATTGCCATTTGGTGTGGGTCAGTCGACTTAGCATCAAATTCTTTTCAGGCTTCAGTTGGCTCATATTACTGAAGAGCAGTTGAAAGCAGTATTATTAGACATTGCTTTGAGGATTAATGCCTGTGAATAGTTAGTAATTCTATATTTCTTTAAGGCAGTCGTTTACTTCCTGTACACTGAAAGCAGAACAGAACGTCCATTGTGAATAATGAATATTGCTGCTTTGAAGTGCACCTGGGAAAATACTAGATAGTTATTGCAGCTACTGCTATGCATTTATGTTGGATACTAAATACGGAAATAGCTAAGTCATAAAGTTCAAATGGTGGCAATGTTTATTCAGGTATATAAACAATTGAACACACTTGCATCTCTTTTCCACAACCTATATACTTTATTTACAGTATACATGGCATCTCCCACATTATGAATTCATTTGCATAAAACTAACTGCATATTTTCCAAAATTTGCAGTCCTACCACTGCTCTTTGCAAACATGCTTTGAAATATTTTTTTATGTGAACAAAATTTCTTTGGTCATTCATATGCACATAATTTAATTATTTTTACAACTCCACTTGAAGGTTGCACTTGTTTTGTACTAATCCATAAAGCCTCTGCCCCTCATGAGATCAGCTTTCCTGCACTCAGAGTGTTCCCTAAAAATATGATCCTTTTCCTGGTAGTGAGATTATATGTGGCTACATTGTTAAATTAAACCAAAGTGGTTTGTCTTTGTACTCTGGTCATGCACACATTCTCTTATCTCTGCTGCAAAATCCAGCTAAAAACAGTTTAAGGTGGTAACTGTGTTTTTAGATTAGAACAGGTTCTTTAGATTATTAAAATGTTTTTCACATTGAGAAAAAAAAAAAATAAAATTTCAGAACTGTTTACTTTGGGGAATTAAATATAGTTCTTCTACAGCATCACTGTGAAAACCCCCTTTTGGGATTTTTATTATTATTTTAAGAATGTGGTTTTACACGTTCTCCAAAAATAACCGGGTTTCACCACCTTAAGGTCATAAAGAAGCTGTGTTTTGGAAAATGTTTTTTGAAGGTCCAAGATCTTCTTGCATTAGTTCCACCATTAAAGTTCCACCGTTTAAAAACACAGCTACCATCTATAGCTGGATTTTTCAGCAGGAATGTAGGTGGACATGCCACATCCACCATGTAATATAGTCTATGTTTACACTTCATCACTCTAAATATGGTATGTTTGTGTCCTTTCCATCCACAGTACGTGTTTGTGTCTCTACTGTCCAGAGATAGTGTCTATGATGTGTTGAGACGAATTTGCACACATTTACAGGTGAGAGTTTAATCAGTACCTCTGGGCAATTATGTTGAGAACATGTAAACAGTGTTCGCCTAATGACAAATGGGTGAATATCTTGCTGTTGTCTGTCATACAGGTGAATGGAAAGAAGATCCTAAGCCTCAAGCAGTACATGGAGGAGCCCAATGCTTTATCTCTGGTAGGTTTGGCAGTCTATTTGGTCAGTTTTCATTCACAATATTACCGTCCAGTGTAAACAAGCTGTAAATGAAGGTTTATATAAAAGGGGTTGTATGACAAATGCCATTATCATTGGGCACAAGTCATGCTTAGTGAATCCTGGTGTGACCTGCATTTCCATGTGCTGGTGTAGGATGAGTTCCCTGTCCCTGAAGTTTTCCCTGTACCAGATGAATTTCCTCCAGTGCTGAAGTGGAGGCGGAAGCCATCGGTGGCGTCTGTAACTTCTTCTCTACCTGACTTACTGGGAAACTCCACCGGCAGCCTAAGTGCCGTAGACGCCCCCTTCCAGACAGACAAACCTCTGGAGGGTGAGTGACTGACCAAAAAAGTATTTAGATTTTTTTTTTTTTGGAAATGATGCCATAGTTATACTATATTTTGAACCATGGTTTTACGGTTTTCTAAAGTTATGATTTTTTACCTAGAAGTAATCAAAATCTATCCTAGTATGGTACTGCCACAAACACAATGCCTTTTTTGATAGGGGTAACGATGGGTTAGAAGTTATGAAATGTAAAGTATTGCATATTTAAGATGTATTTTAAAAGTTTTGCATGTTCTGTAATCTGATTTTTTTGGAAATAACTCCCTATTGAGTTTACACTATACAGGGTTCCCACAGTCATTGAAAATGACTAAATAAAGGAGTTTTAAAACTGTGATTTGGAGGACATAAGTATAATCTTAATGCAATTTGAATAGTAAGCAGTGAAGTAAATCTATCTCGTCTTGGTCTGTTGATCGGTATAATGCTTTAAATCTGGTCATGGAAAAGTCATAGACATACTACTACTAATTATATATATTGGCCCTTAAGTAAACATGTAGTGTAATGAGATCACATGACAAGAATATAACATACTGCTAACCGATGAGAGAAAAAAATCCCCCAACTTTGCACATTATCAGGTCATTTTTGTGCTGTGCTGCTGAAGGTAAAGCCAGGAGAATTACTGCTGAGGAAAATGCATTAGCCATGAGCGGATTAATTTTTCAGACCAGAGAAAGTAATGTCAGGTAATGTCCCCATTTTATCCATTTTTTTCTGGGATGGAATGAAAAAATGGCCATTAAATGATTTCACTCTGTTCAGGAACAAGCTGATCACCTCACTTTGACGTCATATGTCTGCTCATGTTGTGAGCGCTTGGTTCTCTCGATGTGTGTGCGTGGATATGAAGCAGGAGCGGTCCTGTTTGCTCGGATCCATTATGCAATACGAGATTAAGCCCAGAAGGAGATTTTAGAAAGTAGAGATAAAACATTAAAAACAGCCTCTGCTAAGACTAATAGATGTAATACTTTTAAATGCTTGTTTTTAGAATGTTAAAAGGCATTTCTGGGCAAGGAGTTGAGTTGTTGACATATACAGTAATACAGATTTTTTTTATTTCAACATATTTCACGAATTAGAAAAATGTTTAAATATCATTTAAAGCCGACCTAATATACCCCTTTTTACAATATGTAAAATAAGTTTTTGATGTTCCCAGAGTGTCTATGTTAAGTTTTAGCTCTAGAAAATTTTTATAGCTTGTTAAAATTTTAGGGTAAGAGTGGCGTTTTGTGTTTGTCCCTTTAAATGCAAATGAGCTGGTGCTCCCTGCCCCCTTTTCTGAAGAAGGTGGTGCTTCAAGAGCTGACAAAAACAAAACAGGACAATCTCACGTGCTGAAAATGTCACAGACTCTCACTAGCGGTGTTCAGGCTTATATGTTTGAACTGGAATTGGTTTAAAAGTCATCTGATTGTACTGTGCCTTATAAATGCACATTTATGAATTACACAGACAGGGAGCACAACGCGATAAAAATAACGACATAGATGGTCTCATGTTGCCCTTGCATGCTATCACAAACTTTAGAATTCCCACTTGTGATTTTTGCTTGACAAATTCAAGTGGGTCGACTTCACATTGCTTTCGTATGCAATTTTTAACTTCCACATTCCTATTTATGATCATTCTGGTAGCATGTGAAGGCAACATTAGTGACAACAGGCAGATACAATGGTAGCTTTAGCAACTTTAGCCTTACAAAGTCGCTCAGGTGCGTGATGCTTACTTTGTCTGGAGCTGACGTTTGCACACAAAACGTTGGTACTGATCCCTAAACATATATCATCACAACTGGATGGGATTTATCCCTACGATGAAGTGTACGTAGGGAGTAATCTGGAATGGCAAGTTTAAAGGGATGCTTATTATTTATTTGGATTATAAAAAAAATTAACTATGCTCTATGAGGTCTTACTTTAATCAAATTGATTTTTAAGGACACTTTTTAAGTTAATGAAGGGCAACATTTTCCTAACCTTACTAAATGTACGTGTCATCATTTATGTCAAATTCTTACATTTTATTAATGCATTCAGTTAGAATAATTAGACTGAAGCTGCATCGAAAGCAGTGTTGCCAAATAATTTTCAGGAAAAGTTCCTAAAGGCCAGACAATTTGTTGCTAAAAGTTGCTAAATGACGTTGTGATGTCACTGTGTGATGATGTCATTATGCAATCACAACACAAAACTGTATAGAATACACAATCAGATCACTCAAATATCAGCAAAAATATGATTATGAATATGATTTGAAATGTTCATTTAGATTTGTCAGTAAAACAAAAATAAATAAATACAATAATATTACACTATATATAATATAAATAATATTATATATTTATCCTAAATACAACATTGAACTATTGAATGCTTACACATTATTACATTTTTAAGCAGTGTTAGTTGCTACACTTTAAGAAAAGTCTGTAAAATAGGGCAGAATGTACTGTGTTAATTCGCCAAAATTTTCTGTATTGATTTTTTTCACGGGATTTTAAAATTAAGGAGTTTAAAATTACACATTGTATTTTGTGTTTTCAGGCTACAACTTAACAGATAATGTCCAGGCAGAAAATTACCAGTATCTTTTCCATTTTTCTACGTATTTTTAACTGATCAACAAGTGTGGTGACAAACTAATAACAATGTGTTATAATCATAAATGAACAATTATTATTGAACAGTTGCGATTAGCAACTTAATTCATGTGATGTGTGTACTGCTAGACACCTTTGATTTCCTCTTTTTGTGTAATTCAGAGGGAAAATGTGTGCCTTTTAATTATTTAAATCACAGTCGCTAAAAAGTTGCCAAATATAATGTTAAAAATAGCTACATTTGTAGCTAGGTGCTTTTTGAAGAAAAGGTTGCTAGGGTAGTCTAAAAAGTTGCTAAATCTAGCAACTAAATTGCTAAGTTGGCAACACTGATCGAAAGTGCCATTTAGATGTATTTACTCAAGACTGTTTAATGAAGATAAGAGGTTCCATAAATGCATTTACACAGTCAAACTGCAAATGCACAAATGCTATAAGAGCACAAATACTGTTATAAGATTAATGTTTTACTTTTTTAACATATAAATCTGAAATGTTGGAAAAATGCAATACTTTTAAATATGAAACCAAACCAGGCTGCACAAGCCTCAACTGACGCAACCTTAATATTGTCTGTTATCAGTCACCGTTTACACTGGACGTAATAAAATCAGAATCATTCTCAGCAAAGTTTCAGTGCTGCCCTAGTTATTGTTTGTTATTGATGTTTTAATCAGGTTAGTTGTCCGGTCGGGAAAGGAAAATTCTATTTCACTTGCCCCTTCACAAAATCCACTTAAAGGAGAAGTCCACTTCCAGAGCAACAATTTACAGATAATGTACTCACCCCCTTGTCATCCAAGATGTTTATGTTTTTCTTTCTTCAGTCGTAAAGAAATTATGTTTTTTAAGGAAAACATTTCAGGATTTTTCTCCATATAATGGACTGATATGGTGCCCTGAGTTTGAACTTCCAAAATGCAGTTTAAATGCAACTTCAAACGATCCCATATGCAGTTGTAAATCATTCCCAGCCGAGAAAGAAGGATATTATCTAGTGTTTATTTTCTTAAAAATAGTACAATTTATATCCTTTTCAATGTCAAATGCTCATCTTGTCTTACGCTCCCTGAACTCTGTGTATTCTGATTCAAGACAGTTAGGGTATGTCAAAAAACTCCAATCGTATTTTCTCCCTCAACTTCAAAAATCATTTCAAAATCATCCTACATCACTGCAGAAGTTCCAACCCAGTCTTTGCAAAGTGAACATGCAAAGAAGATCAAACACCCTTAACAAAAACGATTTTGAAGTTGAGAGAGAACATGAGATGGGAGTTTTTCATGACATAGCTGTCATGAACCGGAAAAAAAAACAGTTCAGGAAGAGCGAGACAAGACGAGCATTTGACATTAAAAAGTATATTGTATTATTTTTATGAATATAACTCATCGTTTCACTAGATAAGACCCTTCTTCCTCAGCTGGGATCGTTTACAACCGCATTTGGGATCATTTGAAGCCGCATTTAAACTGCATTTTGGAAGTTCAAACTCGGGGCACCATATCAGTCCATTATATGAAGAAAAATCCCGAAATGTCTTCCTCAAAAAACATAATTTCTTTACGACAAGGGGGTGAGTACATTACCTGTAAATTGTTGTTCTGGAAGTGGACTTCTCCTTTAATGTTGAGCCCCTCATTGTGTCATTCATTTCCTCATCCTGTGATACTTCTCTGTCGATTTCAGATCAAAGTTTGGAAACCAAGAAGATCCTCCTAACAGAAACGATACCAGAACTGGGTCAGATGGAGTACCAACTACTGAAATTCTTCATCCTGCTGTGAGTTTGGCTGGACATCCCTGCTCTGTGTCCATGCTTGCTTTCTTACTTGCACATGTATGCAGTCACAGAGACTGGTGTGTTGTTTCAAGAAACCTACAGCAAATCAGTGGTATCTGTTATTTTCATACACAAAAAATTACTCATATCACTTTTCACTTGAAGTGCAGGTACTGTGTTGAAATTCTTCAACTCAAAGACTGAAAAACATTTATGGAAAAAAGCAGGCATATTTAATCGTACTTTAGTGAAACACAACTTTTTTTCTAAGCTTTATAAATAGATCAAATCTCGAGGCAGGGGAGATTTTCTCATTACTTGGACGCACAAACATGCATTTGCTTGCCAGTCCACCTGTTCCAGTAATCCGTCCCCATCGTCATCCGGCCTGATTTATGTATTTTATGTGGTGCAGCAAGGATAAACTCAATGGACAAGTAAACTGCTGTGCATGTAAACTGGCCATTCATACATAACATGCAATACCAGTGCCAGTTTTAATTTTATTTATTTGAGCAATGAGTCCCACACAGACTTTGTAGTCTGCATGTATGTAGCACCAACAGCGACCATGGTTATATGTATTTTTTATTTTCCCAAATCGCAAAGAAACTCACAACACTGCCATCTAGTGTCCAGCTGAGCATACACGCAGGCTCTCACAGTGATCTCATCGCTCTAACTGGTTTCATGCGGGTCACGTATAGTTACAGTGTTCTGGTCTTCTATTTCCATTTGAAAGGCAAGCTGTTTATGTAAGTCTGACTTCTGTCCCATAGCATTATCCTGCTCATCCTGTCGTCGTGTTACCTGGCCTTTCGTGTCTGTAGCCTGGAGCAGCAGCTCTCTTTCCTCAGCAACAACCCTGCACTGACTCTCAGAGAGAGGTAAATGTAATTCCACACTGTCTTACATCATTCACTCCGATCTTACAGATCGCTTACCAGCGCTGTCTGTCTGCCCACGCAGGTAACTACTGACAGTCACCACTGCACTTCACAGGAAAGTCGGTCCGGCGCTGGCGCTCTCTCTGTCTCTGTGGCCACCTTGCAACTATGCAAACAAACTCTCTTATGTATTTATGCAAAGTCTGTCTCGGATTGTGTTAACAATGAGCCTGACTTAGGAACAGAAGACTGGAAGTGTTTTTTCTGTGTTACTGGATCGAAGAAAGGACCCGTCGGGCCTATACAGAAGACTGCAAACCCTGTTTATTACAGTGATGGTGGAATATTATGGAAGGATCTGTCTTCACCAACAAAAACTCTTCTTGTGGTCACTTATCGCCTAATAAGGGCAAATGCATCAATCGATCTACATCAAACCAGTCGAATGACTTTCAATAGATTATAAATATCTTGAATATGTATAGCTCAGGATCTAATGCAGTACATTTAGATAAGATTATTTTGTTTATTTATATGCAAGCCACTTGCCATGTCCTAGCTCTTCCAATAAGATTTAGTTGACAGCATCATGAAAATATTTAGTATGTCTACATATCAGGTCATCATCACTCTTACTATGTGTTCACAGCTTAATCGGCTCAAGTCAGAGACCTGGGCAGAATGTTTATGGCATATTGAATGTTTACGCAAGTAAATCTTGAAGCTGTAGAACCCATGGACAATAAAATACTGCATTTTCATGTACTTTCCAGAGGTTATCATTGCGATGTTGTTTCCTAAAGCATATTGTGCAAGTTTTTATATATGTTTACCTTGTAAAGCCTGGCATTTGAACCAATAGTAAGAAAAATCTATATATATATATATTTTTTTTTTAAATGGAACTGTTTATTGAATTTTAGACAATTTTTGCATTTTTACGTTACGCTTTTAATTGCTCATACTGTATATAACGAATAGAGCTCACACTTGAGAAAAAATTCAGAGGTCCAATATGAGCAAAAATATGCAATTTAATGCAGTTAATGATATTTATATGTCTATAAAATAAGATGCAAATTAGTGAGGTATTTATAACAGTGTTAAGTTGTAGTTATATTTATTTTGTAAAACTTTCACAGCAGAAAGATTATGAACTGATGCTGGATTTTTTTTTTAGTTATACCAAATTATAATTATACCAAAAGGCCTTTTATTTGCTAAAAACATATATCAATCAATATTAATCAGATGACAGAAGGCAGCAGATCTGTGCAATAGGTTTTTCAGCAAAGTTCTGGTTATGTTGTAATTTAGAGACTTTAGACATTTGCATATCAAATATGTGACCCTGGACCACAAAACCAGTTATAAGTGTCAGTTTTTTGAAATTGAGATTTATACATCATCTGGATAATGTATAAATCCATTGATGTATGGTTTGTTATGATAGGACAAAATTTGGCCAAGATAGAACTATTTGAAAATATGGAATCTGAGGATGCAAAAAAATCAAAACACTGAGAAAATCACCTTTAAAGTTGTCCAAATTAAGTTTTTAGCAATGCATATTAATAAGTTTTAATAAATTTACAAAAATTTAAATTTACAAAATATCTTCATGGAACATAATCTTTAATTAATATGCTGAATCTATAATTTTGACCCATTCAATGTATTTTTGGCCATTGCTACAAATTTACCCGTGCTACTTATGACTGGTTTTGTGGTGCAGGGTCACATGTGATACAGTAGACTTTAGAGGGTTAAGCAATCTCAAGTAAGTCAAAGTGATGTTCTCAATATAATTTGGCTGTAAACATGAGGCAGATGATAGTCACAGCTATGTTGTTATCGGAACCCAAAAAAATTAGACCTAATAATTTTTTGCAACTTCATTGACAGAAAACTGTTGCAAACTGAAAAGTAAGTGAGGACACTAGGAGCACTGATGATTTGTATGGTGACCTTAGATCACTGTAACCTGGGGCTGGGGCTTTTTTATGGGGCATTTTTGTAGATAGGACAGTAGGAGAGATGACAGGAAGCAGTGGGAGGAGAGAAGGGAGCCGGATCGGCAAAGGACCTCAAAGCGGGAATCGAACTCGGGGATACAGTTACAATTAAGATTAATGTTGGGGATAATGTAGTCAGCCATTATTATAAAATAAACTGCAATTTCAAAATTGTTAATGACCAGATGGCTGTACATTTTTCTGATTAAAACATTGCTACTTCAACATATAGGCATGAAATATTGAGAGAATAGGAATGGGAATTAAGTTTCAAGGATGGGTGATCAAAATGATCCTAATAATGATAAAAATCTGTCAAGGATCAGCCACATTTCCAGGTGCATAGTGAAATGCTTTGGGTGTTTGGAAAAGTAGAGCAGTATGTTTTCGTGCCTTTAGTGGCAAGTAAAAAAAATAAAAATGCACATTTTACTGTTGTACCCTACTGGGTAACAGTGTACACAACGTTCACATTATATTTATTATTTTGTGTCGCTTTCCTGAACCTGAATGAAATTCCTCATGATGTTTAAAATGAGTCTGACAGTAAGATTCCATACACACAACACAGGAGCTATATTTGCTCACATCTTGATATAAATACATAATTTTCACTGAGCTGCGTTTTCAGTCATGTCACACTCACGTTACAAGATTGAGCTGTTGGTATTTGACCACAAGGAGGCAGCGTTACTCAACTCTGTGATTTAACTCATTTTAAAATGAAAACCAGCATATGGTGGTTTTTTTTTCACCAGGGTTTTACAGTTTAACATTGTTTATAAGCCTATTCCATCCATATTTTCATATTCTGCCCAGTTATATAACGCCTGAATGTAGAGGTAAGTGTCCAGATGTGTTAAGAATTATATTATTACTCTCCAAATACCAAACAGATCCAAAATCAATGTGCAGGACATCTGCTGGTCACACACATGTAAAACGCAGAGAAAAGGTTTATTATTTTATTTACGGTAATGCATGCGTGTCATGTTTTAAATAAAATGCTAATTAACTCAATAACACCACATTCCCTTTTGTGTACACTTTCCTTCCTGCCTTAGGCCAATCTCCCGAAGAACTAAAAATCCTTCTGTGCTCTTTTTTAGTCGGCTTGCCTGAAATACCACTTCATTAACTGGAGAATCGAATCGGAAACGATTTAAAGACAGCCCCGTTTTGCACACGTCTCTCCAACACAGAACCTGTATGATCAGTTAAGAGAAACCGAAACATAAGTGTTACTGAGACGTTGTCTGTCTTAATCTGTGTGTACATGAAGTGATATGGCAGAGGCCGCTATCTCTCCGGAACAGTTCAGCTGTCCAGTCTGTCTGGATCTGCTGAATGATCCAGTGACCCTTTCCTGTGGACACAGTTTCTGTATGAGCTGCATTACAGACTGCTGGGATCAGGATGAACACAAGGGAGTTTACTGCAGCTGCCCCCAGTGCAGACAGACGTTCACGCCAAGACCTGCGTTAGGCAAGAATGTGATGCTTGCTGAAATGTTGGAGAAACTGATAAAGCCTAAATTCCAAACTGTGGTTCCTGCTGAGCACTATGCTGAACCTGGAGATGCAGAGTGTGACGTTTGCACTGGAAGAAAATGCAAAGCTGTGAAGTCCTGTGTTGTGTGTATGGAATCTTACTGTCAGTCTCATTTTAAACATCATGAGGAATTTCATTCAGGTTCAGGAAAGCGACACAAAATAACTGATGCCATAGGACAACTCCAGGACATGATTTGTCGTGAACATCATAAGCTATTGGAGGTTTATTGTCGTTCGGATCAGAAGTGCATTTGTGTGCTGTGTATGATGAATGAACACAAAACCCATGACACTGTCACTGTTGCAGAACAGAGGACAGAGCAAGAGGTATTAACTGACATTGTCTTAAAATAATCTGAATCAATACACTTGGTGATTTTGTGAATATGTATGATGATATGTATGATTTTTGTCACATTTCACTGGTTTTAATTTCTTTATCCTACAGAAACACTTGAAGGAGAGACTCAAGCAGCAAATCCAGGAGATAGAGAAAAAGATTCAGGAGCTGAGAGAGGCTGTGAAGTATCATAAGGTGAGTTTTGAGAAGAGTAACTGCTGGCAGTAACTGATCTTAAAGGGACACTCCACCCAAAAATGAAAAGTCTATCATCATACGTACACCCTCATGCTGTCCCAGATGTAGGCCTATATGACTTTCTTTCTTCTGTGGAACACAAGCAAAGATTTTTAGGAAAATAATTAACCTTTGTGAGTCCATATAATGCAAGTGGGATGGCTTGCTTAAAGTTAACATTTTAAAAACCATGCAAAACAAACTCAACAGTAATCCATACGAACAAAGTTAATAAGTGTGTTCAGAAGTGAAATGATAGGTGGGTGTGAGAATAAAAATGGAAAAACATATAATGGTTGGTCAAAAGTGATGGTTTATAGCTCAAAAAGTTTCAAATATTAGTATTTCTCTCTCTCTCTCTCTCTCTGGGTTCATGAATATCAATCATGTTGTATGCGTTCGCTCGAACTGATTTGCTGAAATCAAAACGGACGATAATAGGTGAGCGCCAGCCAATGAGATTGCCGTTTGCACATTAGTTCTGCCTACTACTGGAGAAACCGGCAGTTCTTAAAACATAAAGAATTCCGAAGGAACCCCATTATTTTGACGGGAAAATACAACAAAGAATAGCGTTTACATTTAGCGCGTCAATTCTGCATGGTATATAAGACTCGCTCGGTCTGTATGCGTGTGTGTGAGACAAAGCGACGGCTAGTCATGTGCCTTCACACTAGAGTCTACGGTTCATCAAATACAGGTGCACTGCGCATCCATTCATGTGAACTGAAAAATAAATAAGAAGTTATAATAAATTATTGTGACGCCGGCATTTCATTGTCAGTAACGGTAACGGCGTTGTAATGGGGGAAACAGTAATTCGTTTGATTACTCGTTACAGAAAAAAATAATGCCGTTAGTAACGCCATTTATTCCATCCATTTACATTATATGGACTCAGAGAGATTAATTATTTTAAAAGAAAAAAGTCATCTTGGACAGCAATAGGATGAGTAAATGATAAGAGAATTTTCATTTTTGGGTGGAGTATCAATTAACCCAGCAAGAGCTGACTAAATAGACTAATGGAAATGGGTCTCTTAACAGTGTTCTGCACAGGTCGCAGTGAAGGACAGTGAGAGGATTTTTACAGAGCTGATCTGCTCCATCGAGAGAAGTCGCTCTGAGGTTACACAACTGATAAAAGATCAAGAAAAGGCTGCAGTGAGTCGAGCTGAAGAATTCATGAAGCAACTAGAGCAGAAGATTGTTGATCTGAGGAGGAAAGAAGCTGAGCTAGAGCAGCATTCACATGCTGAGGACATCTGCTTCCTCCAGGTAACAAGAGCTCTCATAAATGGGACAGTGGTCTTTAGTAATGTCTTGTAATTACACAAGCTTCTGCTCATTTCAAATATGTAATGTCAGAAATTCTGTCAAGTGATGCCACATTACTGTGACTGGGACTGTGACAAAGTAAGCACATGGCATCAGGTATCAGGTGTTTTATAAATTAGTTTCTAAATTAAATATAGGCTATACAAAAAACGTCTTTATTGGGATATGGCCCATCAGCTTTAACATGTTCAGTTATTCTTAAAAAGATAGTTCACTCAAAAAGAAGATATTTTAAAGAAATTTAGAAACCGATGCTTGTCTGCATTGACTTCCACAGTATGGAAAAAAGTAAATGGGAAATAGCAACTCATGGGTTACGAACATCTTCAGAATATTTTCATCGGTTTTAGTACTTTTTTGAAACAACATGTGGGGGGCTAAATAATGACAACATTTTAAAACTCAACATTTTAAAAGTGTGAGTCTGGTGGTTGAATTTGGATGAAGATGACATGAAGGGAGATGGTATAGCTCCGTGACACAGCAGTCAGAATCACCCTGCACCAAAAAAAATCTTCCTAAACAAACAAAATTAGTTCTAAATGTGTTGTACTGACATTTTCTATTGTTCATGTGAAAATCCTTTGTTGTTTGTGTGTTTACAGAGTTTCCAGTCTCTCTCTGTCCTGCTTATGGACTCACCCAGCATCAACATTAGCTCTCTTGCCTCTTACGATAATATACAGAAATCTGTCTCTCATCTGAGAAAGAAGCTTGAGGATTTCTGCTGTAAAGAAACACAAATGATATCTTTTAAAGGTAATGTACTGGATAATATATTCAGTTTCAGAAATGGGTCAGTGTGCAGCTAAAAAGCTGACATTACAAAGTTATTATACTTATATTACTATTATAAAGAATTTTCAAGATTTTTTGTTTTTTTCTTTAGTTTTATCATCAAAATGTAAAGAAATATGTGCAAAGACATGCTGCCAGAACAACAATAAAGACATTTATGTGCAGAGCCAAATTCTGCACATAAACCCAGTTTCATATGTTTACAGGACCTTAAGAATAGATTGTCTGTTGTGGTGAAAACTAAAGTACAATCTGACTACAATCGCATATTAAAAAACACAATGCAGTTGGTATGAAAAGCATGTTGATTCTTTTTTTTTCACACCAATGTGTAACGTTTACTGATTTTCATAGTGAACTGCATCCAGATAATTCCCTTTACTGAACCCAAGACCAGAGAAGAGTTCCTCCAATGTAAGTTAACATAAAAATATAACAACACAAACAGGTTACACACAGGTGACAGGTCTGTTCTGACAGTGAACAGTGAAGAGAAAAAAAATGCGGAATGCAAAAAATAAAATGCATCTAATCATATAATTCAGTGGTTCTCAAACTTTTTATACCAAGTACCACCTCAGCAGTATTTCACTCTCCAAGCACCACTGTAATGACCAACATTAAAATACAGTAGCATAGTAGGCTTAAATATTCAGCTACAGCTCTGCACAGTTCAAAAATGAGGTGGTTTTATTCCTAATAAGAATATTTGTTGTTGTCAGCCATTTTAACATTGTAAATACACAGTTCGAATGTTAACATTAACACTGCACTGTGCTTACAAACAGGTAGATAAAAGACTTAAATTTAAAACTTAAGTAATGATTAAATTAAAATGTGCTGTACCTAAAAGTTAAATAAAAACTGTGCTGTACTTAAATGTTTAAAATAAACTGTACTTAAATAAAGATTCAATTAAAATGTATTGTGTTTAAACATTAATTTATATTTAATGATTCCTTAGTGATTCCTCTGAGTACCATACCTATAGTATGTATCCATTCCTAGTAGTACTCATACCACACTTTGAGAACCACAATCATCATAGTTATTCAATGCAGATAAATAGGCTGTTAGACCAAAACTTATTTTGTTGATGTCACAGTTTGTGTGCCCATTCAAATGATACAGTCTTTCATTTCAGATTTATCTGTTATTAGATAATATGGCTATTGCAATGTTTGAACTAGTGTTTATAATGTGTTAAACTGGTAAATCGCAGTTATTTATGCTTTTTTTAATAGAATATATATTTTTTTCTAAGTAGCCTGTATCATAATGGTGCACATCTTCAAGCCTAGTCAGTTCATGGTAACATTTAAAAAATGAAAGCATTGTTTGGAGGAATTAACAAACAATGCTAATAGAAAGCACTCTAATTTTACGTAAGAAATAGGCTGTTATTTCTGTAGTATGACTATAAAACAGCAATTGCGGCAAATAATTGACACACATTCATTCTTATGACATCAGTATCAGTGAAACACAACCTTTTTTCTTAAAGTATCCATTTTTTCTGCCTCCATCAGATCGCAGTCACTTTACTCTGGATCCAAACACGGTGAATAAAAACCTCTGTCTGTCTGATGGGAACAGAATGGCTTCTCACACAAACACATTCCAGTGGTATCCTGATCATCCAGACAGATTCGACCATTGGGAGCAGGTGTTGTGTAGAGAGAAAGTCTGTGGACGGTGTTACTGGGAGGTTGAGTGGAACAGGAGTGTGGGTATATCAGTTGCATATAGGAGCATTACCAGGCAAGGCACAGGTAATGCATGTTTGTTTGGATGTAATGGTCAGTCCTGGAAACTGTCCTGTAATCCCTTTAGTTGTTCATTCTTTCATAATAACAGAGTGAAAAAACTGCCTCCAGAGTCCAGCTCCTGTATAGGAGTGTATGTGGATCACAGTGCAGGAATTCTGTCATTCTATAAAGTCTCTGATTCAATGACCCTCATTCACAGAGAACAGACCAAATTCACTCAGCCTCTCTATCCTGGCTTCAGGGTTGTTGAGGAATCATCAGTGAAACTTTGTGATATATAAATATAAAAAGTGTAAAAGTTAGGTTAAATCATGGGTACTTTGTTTTACTAAAAGCATCTAACCAAACATTTTAGAAATGTAAACATAAACATAAAAAAGAAAACATTCTCACCACACGCTGAGGGAGGCAATCCCTTCAGCAGCAGAACACAATTCTGCAAACGTTTTCAGTCTTTCTCATAATATAGGTGACTGCTGTGAAATTGAGACCATTTTACCAATCGCAGGGAGAACTTTACAATGATAGTAAACATGAGGGGGGTAAGATCATGAATTTTTTAAATAGCAATAAAAGTATGTAAGTAATAACTTGAGTTCTTGACACTTCTAAATCAACTTTCAGTGCACCGGGCGATACGCTCAGGAGCGGGGCTTAAGGATGGGTGAAGGGACAGTTGAGCAAAATTTTTTTTTTTTTTGAGATTTTTTGAGATTTATTGTTTTGTTGCATTGCATCTGTTTTATGCAAGTTCCTGAAGTTTGGTTTTGTGAGGAGATCATTTCAGGTCTTACATTTTTAAAGCTGACTGCTCATTAAAATTAAAGTTCATCCAGCTAAATGAGTTGTGTTTTCTTATAAAAGTGAAGGCAACACCCAAAATAAATATAAACATAAAGCATCAGCAACAATGTACAGTACTGTAATGTAGAACAAATGCAAAGACAATTTGGCAGTTTTGAATGTTTATTCAGAGTTGGCGTCATCACACCAGTGACAAGTGGAGGTAAATGGATAAAATCCATGGAATAAGAGTAAAAAAACATTATTGTGCCTTTTGATGTCAAAATCAGGATGCAAAAATTTTATATAGAATACTGTTGTCAAAGACGCCATTTAAACGCATTCTTTCAAACGTACATAGATGAAAACTGGTATGATTACTCTACTTTTACAGCATAAATTTGATTTAAATCAGGGGTGGGGAACGTTGATCCTCAAGGGCCGGTGTCCCTGCTAAGTTTAGCTCCAGTCCTAATTAAACACACCTGAACAAGCTAATCAACGTCTTCAGGATACAGGTTGGTATTTTTTTTTTTCAGGGTTGGAGCGAAACTATGCAGGGACACTGGCCCTCCAGGATCAAGGTTCCCCACCCCTGATTTAAACAATAGGTCTACATAATATAATAGCCCTACAGTTACAGCATGAAATATTAGTATTAACATTTTTACATTACATTTTTTTTTTCTCACAATTCTGACTTTTTTCTTGCAAATGCAAGTTTATATCTCCTAATTCGGACTTTAGAACTCAAAAATATTGAATTTGTCAATTCTGAGGGGAAAAAAACAGAAGTGTGGGATATAAACTCCTATAGAGGGTATGCATGTGACGTCACCATCAGCTGAAGTGGCTGCGGTTCCGCCCACTGAGTGGCAAAAAGATTGAGTGGCAGCATTGGTTTCAACGTGAATGCTGCGACAGAACACACAAAACACCTCTTAAACCACAACGAGCTTTGCGATTGACTGTACAAAGAGATTTGTCAAGAAACCTGAGGAATATTTTTACAGACTGCTGAAATCGACAACTGTTCTCAAATGTAAACAAATGTTCTCCAGGCAGTGAAACACGGATTTGCAGTTATCATTTCATGTTAGTATGTTGAATTGTGCAGTAAAATCATATCTTATATATTGTATTATAGTATTGACAACTCATCAACTAAATATTTACCATCTTAAATTCTGCATAACTGGATGTTTTTAAATAAACACTGTAAAAAACTATATCCGTTTTTCAGCTGGACGATATGATGATATATATATAACATTGATAGACCATAGGTTTAGACCAACCTATTTTGTATTTACAAAATGAGTTCACAGGCAAATTTGCTTTATTTATTTTCCCCGGCGTCAAAATCAGACACATGTAAGTGTTAAAAAACAGGATTCCTGGCTGCATCAATATCCATTGACCACTGGATATTTGTTAAGTTGTTAGGAACCTTATATCAAGTTCAGCAACCTTTAGTTTAAACTGATTATCGTTTGTTTTACTCATGTTTTCACATCTTCCCTATTAAATACATTCACGCTGAAGGCTCTTTTATGCATGTGACATCACGGAGTGGCTGTGGCTCCGCCCACTGAGTGGCAAAAAAGACTTGAGTGGCAGCATTGATTTCAGCGTGAATGCTTCGACAGAATGACAAAATGCATCTAAAACGAGACAGAGCTTTGCGATTGACTGTACGAAGATATTTAACAAGAAATCTGAGGTATATTTTTCCAGACTGCCGAAAGCTACAGAAAAGAGAAGCAAATGAATCGCTGCAATTCACAGAAACAAATGGACTTAAGGCAGCGAAACACAGATATGCAGTTATTATTTCATGTTAATATGTTGAATTTTGCAGTAAAATCTTACCCTATATATTGTATTATAATGTTTCGTATTGACAACTCATCAATTAAATATTTACCATCTTAACATATGTTGTATGTTTTTAAATAAACACTATATAAGTTTCACAGTTTACTATATATAAGTTTTTGGGCTGGACGATATTACAATAAATATAACATTGATATAGTTGATCACCCAGATTTAGACCAACCTATTTAGTATTTACAAAATGCATTGACAGGCAAATTTGCTTTATTTATATGCTCAGCGTTGAAATCAGGCACATATAAATGTCAGAAAACACGATTCCTGGCTGCATATCAATATCTATGGACCACTGGATATTTGGTAAGTTGTAAGCAACACTATATTGAGTCCAACAACATTTAGTTAAACTGATTATCGATTTGTTTTACTTGCGTTTTCGCAGCTTCCCTATTAAATCCATTCACGCAGCTGCCTCTTTTGCCACTCAGTCCAGCTGAAGGGGCGTGACCCGGCGAGAAAGTGACGTCAATGCATACCCACTATTCTGAGCCGAGGGGAAAAGAGAGAATGACAAGTTATTTTTCCTCATTAGAATTGTGAGATATTATCTCAGGATTTACAAGAATAAAGTCAGAATTTTGAAATATAAAATCAAATTTACCTTTTTTTATGTTTTATATTTTATTACCTTTTTTTCTCTCACCACCCTGTTGAAAAAACCAGCATATGCTGGTAGGTAGGTTTTGATGCTGGGATGCTGGTTAAGTATGTTTTGATGCTGGTTTAAGTTGGTAATTTGCTGGTTTATGCTGGTCCTTAGCTGGTTTATGCTGGTCCTTTGCTGGTTTATGCTGGTCCTTGACCAGCAACATGACCAGCTAAGGACCAGCATAAACCAGCTAAGGACCAGCATAAACCAGCAAAGGACCAGCATAAACCAGCTATAGCTATAGATTATAACAACAAAATGTAATGTGATCATACTTGGAGACTGGCACTTTTTCATAAATCCAGTGAGCTGAAACTCATTGTTGGGGTGATGACTCATTACAGGAAGGCATCAGGTGGTTCTTGTTCTGAAGGCAAGATGGAGAAGGAGGAAAACACAGGAGAAATGGTTAAGTGATGATCCATCACATATCAGTCCTGTGGCATCACTGCTCCTCCACAACACAGATGTACAATAAATATAAAGCAGTAACAAAGTACAGTATAGTACAGTAGTGGTATATAATACATTTCTGGTCATTTAGCCCAGTATGATTCTGAAATGAAATCTACCTGCCTATTTTGAACCTTTTTTATTCTCACTTAGGTCCATCAGCATTCTGTGCAATCAATTCAATTATAATAAATAAATCCTCACCAGCAAAAATCACCTTTAAAAGCCTTGAGAATGAAGAATATATGTGTTTTAATAATATGTTTTAATCCACGTCAATCATCTGATTAGCTGTTCTGATAATGTACAGTTTTGTTCTATTAATGTCTTACCTTTTAAAAGTTCATCACAGCGGTCTCTTCTGCTGCACCTCTACGGCTCTGATAGTATTAGCGCTAACTTCCGGGAACTATTGAGCGCCTTCAGGATCCGCCATTGCTGAAAAAACTGGTCCATTAGCGTGAATGGAGTTGACGCGACTCTGTCTCTCAACGGCTCTGGGCCAGGAGCATCGTATTGGAGACTCCTGGCGGAATGTTAGAAAGCAGGTTATGTGACATACCTGGGTATGTTCAAGGGCAAGTAAGCGGATAAACTGCTCCGGAGTAGGTTATGTTTCAGGGTTAGACTAATAGGTAATATTATATTATTCTAATATAGTTATTATATTTATTTTATAGTTATCTGTATAAATTATAAAACACTGTTATGGCAAGGTAAATGTTTATTTTCTTCATTATATTTTATTATCAATTCACATCATAAATCTACATTTTCTATAATGTATTTCTATAATTAAAAAAATATATATCTGATATTACTTATTAATTAGCATCAAACAATATAATTATTATTAACAAAGAGTAGAGATTAAACGAAAAAAAAAAATGATTGCACGACCACCAATTAGGTGGCGATATGCACTAAGTATGCAAATAGCCTTTAAACAGTAGAAGAAGAAAGAATGGCGCGCTTTTTCTTCCGTTTCCATAGTGCGTCCGTTTCCATAGTGACTCATCGATTCGACGCACTGGTGAAGTTGTGTTGTGTTTTTTAACCATGAATAACATGTTGAGAGATGTCGCTATTTTTACTAAGAGGATCCCACAACGGAGACCAGAAAAATTAGGTAAGATGAAAGCAAAGTAAATATGTAGTGATAATTAATTTTAAAATGTATCCTTTGTCTTTAAAAAAGATTAAAATCTGTGAGGAACATGCACGTAATGGCAAACATGGTAACTTAAATGTCAATATTTCTTTAAATGTTGCTGCTGCAAGAGACTAGATTTACCCTTTTCATAACTGTACAGTGTAACGTTAAACAGACGTCAATAAAAATAAATACTGTCAATTGTTTTTCAAATATTTTTTCAATTGATTTTATAAATGGAATGCTTGATGAATTTCCCTTTAGGTCAGATTGGTTTCTATGAGGATTGGTCAACTATGAGTCCACAGCGAAGGCTGGTATGGTCTGCTCCAGTAAATCCTTGAATCCCTGTACTGCTGTATTTAGTTGAGGCTGTCTGTTCACCTCAGGTAAGGACTTTTAGCTTGTGGCAAACCTTTACAGGATGATGAGAAATGCTCCTACAGCTTGGTTTGTGCATAGAAACAGTGGCCTTCTGAAAACTGTGGGCAATGCTACCAGTTCACCCCAGGGGAATCACTTGGAGTTAGGACTAGTGTGAGCCCTGTAAGGTCGTGGTGGGTGGGACACAGGGCACACACTAGATTGCCAAGACATGTCAAAAATTACTTTTTAAAACCAAATCCCAAAACAGATCAATAAAAAATATGATTATAATTAACCAAGTGAATCATATCTTAAAAAAATTGAATACACAAAATTTTGAGCAAATTGCCCTTTAGGTCGGATTGGTTCCTAACTCCAGTGTAGTACTCTGGGCGGGACAATCAGCAATGAGCCCACAGCGAAGGCTGTTATAGTCTGCTGAAGTGAAAGCTTGATTGCCTGTGCTGCTATATTTGGGTGAGGCTGTTCACCCCAGGTTGGATGTAGCTTGTCATAAATCTTTTCGGGATTATGAACAATTATTTTGTCTTAGTTATGTTCTGTTTGAATTGTTTTTCTGTCTTTGCTTTCTCCCTGTTTGTCAGTTTTGTTATTTTTTACTTTGGTTGTTGATTTGATTAGTCATTTTATTCAGCAGTGTCATATTAGTTTCCTTTGTTTGTTCCATGTATTTAACTCCTTGTGTTTCATCTGAGTTTTGTCTGGTATTGTCAGTGTATGGTTGTGTTTCTTTGTTGGTTAGTATGTGGATTTACTTATTGATTTAGTAAAGACTTTTGAACTGTGATCTTCCTCCTTGTGCAGGTGGTTTACAACCAAGTTTTGACAAGTTTGTGCATAGAAACAATGGCCTTCTGAAAAATGTGGGCAATGCTACCAGTTCACCCCAGGGGAAACACTTGTTAGGACTAGTGTGTGCCCTGTAAGGTTGTGGTGGGTGGGACACAGGGCTCACACTAGATTGCCAAAAAAATGTAAAGTTTTAAATGGCAAAAAAAAAAAAAAGGTATTTTTAAAATGATTTGCCGACAAACATTATTTTAAACAGCAGAATGAAAAAAACTCAAATATTATTCATTTTCAAAGCATAATCATTGGCGAATTGCCCTTTAGGTCGGATTGGTTCCTAACTCTGGTGTAGTACTCTGGGTGGGACAATCAGCTATGAGCCCACAGCGAAGGCTGTTAGGACTGTTAGGGTGTAACAATGAGCAATGATCTTACAGCTTGGTTTGTGCATAGAAACACTGGCCTTCTGAGAAATGTGGGCAATGCTATCAGTTCACCCCAGGGGAATCACTTGGAGTTAGGACTAGTGTGTGCCCTGTAAGGTCGTGGTGGGTGGGACACAGGGCACATCCTAGATTGGCCAAAAATTGTTTTTTAACACCAAATCCCAAGTAAATCGCTAACAAGTTAGATGTTAATTAACCATCGAATCAAAATCATTAAAAATATTTCAATAAATAAATACGTAAATATCTGAATAAATAAATAAATATTTTTAAAGTAAATAAATAAACAAGAAACACTAAGTTTTACATGACAATAAATAAATAAATATTAATTTAAAAAAATAATCTTAAGTCTTAAATGACAAAAATATTTTCATAATGATTCACCTACAAACATTATTTTAAAGAGCACAACCGAAGGAAGAAAAAAAAAAAATCAAACATATTAATTTTTAAAGCATAGTCATTGGCGAATTGCCCTTTAGGTCGGATTGGTTCCTAACTCTGGTGTAGTACTCTGGGCGGGACAATCAGCTATGAGCCCACAGCGAAGGCTGTTA